>QEPC01008173.1:7419190-7444131 GCA_003113815.1 Sphenodon punctatus
GGGAGGGGGAAGGAATTCATTTATTTCATTGAGTTCAATGGGGACACAGCGCCCCATTGAACTCAATGAAATAAATCCGGTACCGGTATACCGGATTTAATCCGGGAATCCAGTTTTTGTAGAACCGGTAACCGGTAAATCCGGTAGCCGGTAATGGGCCCGGGGTCCCACCTCTACTCCTCAGTCAGAAACTAGAAGATCAACACAAGAATTATCAGAGCTTTCTCTTTGAAAACTTTTTTGAATATTTTATTTTTGCACATTGTTGAACTTCATCGCCTGGGTCACATGAATGTGCTCATGGGATGCTTTTCGCTTTGATACCTTGGATCCATTTTTGGCTGATTCCTTATCTTTGAGACTTGTTTACCTCTATAAATTTGGAGCTGTTATAACATTTATACAAGGTGTAGTCTTTGTTTTGGTTGCCTCACGAATTATAGCCATAGATAAATTTTCAGAAATGTAGCTCAAGCGGTGTCCTCAAAATTGAGGTTCAGCAGTCCCCTGTTTATAATGGAGAGTGGTTGTGATTTAACTTCCTTACAGCAGTAACTGTAAAGAAATTGGACCAACTGTTGTTGGAAATAAACAAGCTTTTGGGCCACACAGGACCCTTTCTCAGGCATGAAGCATAACCAGTAGAAACTACTGGCTATACTTCATGCCTGAGGAAGGACAATTCAGGGTGTTTTCAGATGTTATGAGATCACAGTCAACCACAGTCAATTCCCTGTGGTGGCTGTGTTCACGGAACATCTGTTGGGGGAATAGATGTTCCCCCCAGATGTTCCCACGGCGGGGAATCACATTTGCCATGTGACCGACCAAAGCGGCGGGACCAGAGGCCACCGCATGGTGAAGGCGATTCCCCGCCGTGATGAACCCTGCTGTCACTTCTGGACAGTGGCCACGACCCAGAATCCCTGCAGGGATTCCGGCCCATGGACAAATCGGGCGAGCGCTGCAGCTGCATTGGCCACCGCGGCTGCCCGTCTCCCCAGAGGGCAGGCGGCGGGGAGCATGGAGGGGGCGAGGCCATGTGGCTGCACGTTGTGCTGCGCTGCGCAGCCCCGCCCCCTCCCCGATTCCCCGCCGGGATCCCCGGCATGTCTGTTAGGGCATGACGAGGTCGTCCCGGCGGGGGATGAATCTATTGTTTTCGTGACGGGGCCAATTGGCCCCGTCATGTCTGAAAACACCCTTAATTATAGTTTCTAATGGCTATTTTACATGTCAAACTGCCTTGAAACTACACACTGCAGAGTTTGTAAAAGGAGATCCTCTCAGGTGAGAGGAAGAGAAAAATAATAAGAGAATAACAGAAAACTTAATTATACTTTCTACTGGCTATGCTACATGCCTGAGGAAGGGCCCTGTGTGACCCAAAAGCTTGCTTATTTTCACTAACAGTTGGTCCAATAAAAGATATCATTTGAACCACTTTGGCCTTTTTATCTGGCCCCTGCAGAGTGGGGGGTGCATGGGTGTGCCGGTGTGTGCACAGTGTGTGCGCGGGGCATGCATATGGGTGCACACACATCTTCACGCACCCCTATCCCCACACACAGAGCAACCACCGTTTTCCCCAGTTGGGCAGGTGGGACTGCGTTAGGCGGGAACACCCATGCATCCCCACTTACTGTGCGTGCCACGTCCTTCACATGGGCCTCTCCCACTCATGAACACGCAGAATTCTGCATGTTCATTAGGACTGAAGCAGTAACTCCTTTTTCCATTCTGCTATTTCATTCCGCCATTTTCAGAAATGCCCATGATGTTCTACAGCTTTTCCACTGGCATTCAGCTAATTCTGCCAGCATTCCGCTAATTTGGAAACTGTTGGAATAATCGCGGAAACTGTTGGAACAATTGCAGAAACTGTCGGAACAAGCATTTTTCGCTACTTCGTAGTGCTGGTGGAAATTGTGGAAGATAGAAACCATCGGAAAAAATATTATTCCACTATTTTCAGTCTTTGGAAGTAGCAGAATGAAAGTAGCAGAACGGCGGAATTAGCGGAATGAAAGTAGCGGAATGAACGTCTCTATCGCATCATGCCGCTCATTGTGGAAGAGCTTTTTCTGTCGGAAAAAGTTACCGCAGCGGCTTGCCGCTTCAGCCCTAGTGTTCATGAGTGGGAGATCCCCATATAAAAAGGGTTCTGGTCTCAAAAAAATCTTAGCAACCTCTTGTGAACACTAATATTTCCTCTCAATGTTAGGGGGAAAAACACATTAAGAAAGAGAACAGTGGCAATGATCAAGATCTTTAAGTTACTGTGGGTTCATAAATTGCAATAATTAAGCTATTCTTCCCCCATAGTCTAACTGGGATCTGAGCAATTATTTACAGCTAAGGCCTCTTGAACCATTTTTGCTTCCACTTTCCTATTCTGGATTGAAACTGAAAAATTTAAACCTGGACGGATGTAAGGGCTCAGTGAAATCAGTGACGTGCCCTTGGACTGGCTTCTAGAAGAGTGGTGTTGGTGTACCTCTTGCAGGCAGTGCCAGATCCAGGGCAGTTGAGACCCCAGATGGAAAGTAAAACTCCAGTGATGTCACTGGATGTCTTGCTTACTAATCAATTAACTGGAGGTGGATTAAACCCAAAGTGTAAAGTTACTTGCTGTAGCATATTCTGGCAGGATGAATCTTACCTACATGATCAGAAGTGTTCACACTCAGGTTGGGGAGCGCTTGGAAAGCAAGGCAGTTGCTCTTGGTCATCATGGGATGAACAAAAGCACAAAAATACTATTAAAAATTCATGGCAAGGCAGCAAAATAGACTAAACTCTCTGCTGTTTTAATTTTGCTAGTGATTGCTAAGGGGTTGGAGATGAGGTTTTTTTTAATTTTTTTATTAAGATTTCTGCATAGTACAAAACCTAAAAGTGCCAATAAAATAGAATTACATTATACATTGGTTAGTTAAGGAAATTCGCTGGAAGAATACACACATTGGTAAAGGGTTTTACACTCTTCTGGGTGATGATACATTTTGAAATTCAGAGTTCATAAGAATGGAGTATATCTAAGCAAAGGGAATTTCTCCAGTACTGGGATATAATCTAGAAGGCTAACTGTTTGATCTTGTTCCAGCAATGGGATCTAATGGGCTGACCAACTGTGAATTTCCTTTCATTTGTGCTAATATTTTTGTTTTCATTTCATTAAAACTGATGTGAAACATGGTGAGAATTTTCCTTTGTTACTGACAGCAACTTTGATATTTTCTTTCAGCTCAGTCTTCTGCTACATTAGCGCAAAGCAGTTACGGGAAGCCATTCCATGGGATTGTGCAACTGCTTTGTTCAGGACTTGGGCTGCTGTCCTCTAGCCATTTATTCTGGAGCAATGCCATTGAAACAGGTGGAACTGTTCTGAAATGAGTGGTTTAAGGACTGCAGCCTTCATGGTTAAATCATCACCTATCATGATTGCTGCATTACTTTCTTATTTAATATTTTTAAATGACTGGAAGTTGCTTGATATAGGACATTCACATTGCCCCTGCCTTGAAGACCTTAGAGTCTAAGCAAGACAGATATAACTTAAATTGAACTCCAGTGCATGAGAAGGAAATAACGAGGATTTTTTTTAATATGCATTATTAAATCATGGACTTGCTTCTTGTGGGTAACACAATTATATAATTCATAGCTTTCTTAGACTAGTCTGTTTCTGGAGAGCCTAAACTAGAGGTGTGCACCGGGCAACCATGTTGTTTTTTCTTTTTTTTATTTTAATCTGCCATTTTTGTTTTCATAAATATTACATTTTTGTTTTCCTTTTTGCTTTTGTTTTTGTTTTCCATTGGTTTCAATGGTAAACACATTTTTGGCTTTAACTGTTTTGGTTTTTATTATATTTGGCTTCCACTTGGAAGGATTGTACTTCCAATGGAAGGCATTATGTGTACCAAACTCCAAAAAGATTGGATAAAGGAATCCAATTTTATAAGCAGTTGAAGTATACTATTTTGCAAACATCTTCATGTACATTCTTAGCTGTAACATCTTTGCCTCACATTTAATGTAGATGAAACTTGGCAAGTTTATACCTCTTCCCATATTTACTATCTCCACCAGTTTTCATAAGGATTGAATAAAGGGTCCTGGTGGTATAAGCAATGAACATATAAATGTATGTCTGACTGTAACGTCTTTGTTGTCCAACCAGTGTATATGACATTTGCAAGGCTGTATATTATACTTTCATGATCATCTCTGCCAAATATCAGAAAGATGTGATAAAGGGCCCCATTTTTATATGCCTGCACAACATGTGCAGAGAAGGAGCCTACACCAGGGATTCTTTTATGTGTCACTGTGGTATAAGATCAGTTTGTGATGCCAATTGGCCAGCAGAAATGTCAACCAAATATCCTAATTCTGTGATGTGACCATCCCAACATCTCTCCCCCACTTGTTACTGGAAAGTCAGAAGCATCTGTTTAGGAAAGAGCCAAGAGAGATTCTCTTATGTCCTCTGTGACAGTGCTGTAGGATGTGATTGTGATGATAATTGGCCAGCCTGGATGTGTAAACTACGTCTCCTGATTGCTGGGATGCTATCCCCAAAGTACCACTTATGTCCCTTCTATGCCTGCCTGAGGGCCACCCCCTATGCCCGCCTCGAAGTCACCGCCAATTGATCCTGTAAAGCTGGAAACATGCAGTAATTGTCCAGTGAATGTGTCTGTCAGTCTTTTGGGTTGCTCCACATCCTCCCTCCTACAGCCTCCCTCTCCCTTCCATGCCAGGTGCCTGCCTCTGACTGGCACTGCATGTGCTGTTATTTATCTGAATAATGGTCTTCAAAGAGACAACTTCAATTGCTTATAAAATTGGGTCCCTCTATCAAATTGTCATGTATTTTGAAAGAGATGACAGAGAAGGCATGTGATACATTCCAGCCTAATGTCTTGTAAACAGGATGGAATATAAAAAATGTTACAACTGGAAATGCATTTTCATGTTAATGTCTTGTACCATCAGGACCCTTTATCCAATCTTTCTGACAATTGGCAGGAATGTTGAGCTTGTGGAGGGACATAATATTCACATGTTTCATGCAAATTAGATGGAAGATAAAGAAGTTGTAAGTTTTTAAGTTCTTTCCCTTTATTTCAAAAACAAAATGTCGTTTCTGTTTCTATGTTTGTTATTCTTATTTGTCATTTTTGTTGTTCCAATAATAATGAAAATGACAATTTTCATTATTGTTATTGTAATAACAAAAATGACATGCACACACCAAAAAGTGTGCAAAACCCCTTTTAGCACTGCCATAATCCCAAATCCCCCTATTAAAATTCATCGTGCTGCTGCTGTCAGTCAGTACAAGTCCTGCACATAGAGAGGGTAGTTTCTAATGTTTTGATTGCCCAGGAGGGGAAGAGAGGGGGAACACATCACCTTGTTGAGACTAGGTCACTGCAGGGTTCGGCCTCCCGCTGTCCTTGCCAGGAGAACAACTCAAGGATCCAAGATTCTATAGGTCATGTGGTGCATCTGGTCATGCTCCTGGTCTGATAGTCATCCTCTCTCTGTTACTGCTTCTCTGCCAGTACCCCCAGGAAGACTGCAGCCTGACCCTTGCAGCGGCTTAAGCAATTCATCACATCACTGCTGTTTTGGTGCACAGACCTTGTGTTGTTGCTTTACACAGAGGAATAATTAAGCATGGTGCCTAACATTAAGCATTCAAGTAGTTGCACTACTGAGATCAGTAGCAGTAGCACTCCGTGTGCACTCAAGTACCTTGCTGACTTCTTTTCATCCATAAACTTCAAGTTCAAAGCTGTTGGCAAATAATAGCATCTCCATTTTACAGCTTTGAAACAGATATGTAGAACATTAAAATGTTTTCCCTAATAGACAGCAGGTCAACGTCATAGCCAGGAAAGCACCCAGCTTTCCTAACATCCAAGTTAGTACACTATTCATTAGCTGTCACTATGTCACATTCAGTCTTTTAGATTTTGGCTTCATGTGGAAAAGACAAGGGGGGGGAACCATATAGCTTGGCAGCCTGAAATATAACCAGGTCTTTTTCGGTGAATTGAATGATACACATTATGAGTTTTGGATGCTAAAGGAAGAAAACATTTTTTTAACACTGTTGTATGCAGAGCATTTGAATGCTCTTTTTGCCAGTTTTCTAGAGAGCCACACAATTCCTGTTTGTTTTTGCCAAGCTTTGCTACCGCCTTTTCCATATGCTGCTGGAATTTGAGCCATTCACTACAACTCCCCTATCAAACTTTGCGCCATCTGTGTCTTTAATGATCAACACTGGAAGTCTTAGCTCTTCAATATGGAAAGATGGAAAGATTTAATTTGCACCATAAGATGCACTCCAAAGCCTTCCTTAACAACTGTGCAATTAAATTCCAGTCAACTTCAATTTTCCTGGAGAACAAAAAAATTGTATTGTGTTAAATCCCAGAAGAATACTGTTGTATCTAAAATCGGCGACTTGCCTTTAGCATGAAGAATCTTGTAAGAATGATAAAACTAGGAGAATGTAAATTTTACATACTGCCCAAAGAAGCATGGCCCTTTTAAGAAGGTTGAAGACATAACTATTTTTCTTGACTGTCATGTTTCAGGAATCAGAAGATCTTTCTGTGAGCTCACTGAAAGCTGAAAGTGACGTGACAAACTCTGAGGAGAAAGCACCTCCTTTCCTGGGCATAGATAGATAGATAGATAGATTAGAGATAGTCGACAGTTGTAGGAGTTAGCTTAGTGATAGAGATAGCGTTAGTGATTTAGTTTTAGTGTTTGCAGGAGTAGGCCTGTGTACTTATTAGATAATAAGATAATCCATAATTATTAGATAATCCATTTAGTTCATAGCATTTAGAATAGTTAATAGCAGTTAGATTTAGTGTAGATAGATAGATATAATAATAGATACAAAATTTAAATTAAAAAAACAAATAAAAAACCCCCAAACCATATAAAACCAAATAAAAAAGAAAAAACCATTTATGTATATTTTAAAAAACCCATATAAAAATATTTCCCAAATGGCCGAACCTGAACCGAATGGCCGAACCCGAACCCGGCGAACGAACAGAACGGAGGAACCAAACGCAGCCAAACCGAACGGATGAACCCGAACTGCGATCTTTTCGCCCATCCCTATCTTTCAGTATCTGTGATTTCCATTCTGTATCACTGGGGGCCCAATATGAATGGATGATGGAAGATGAAAGGTTCCATCTCTTATTTCCATAAAGCCACACTATTCCCTCACAACTCTGTTTTTTCTTCTTTAGTACTCTTTTACTCCTGTGCATTGAGATTGTATGATGAAATGTAAATTTAAAACCATAGAAAAATAACCATTTTATTGCTTAAACTATAATCAAGAGGAAGTTAGGATAAAGATCTCAAAGCTGCTCTAGAAGCATTATAAAATCATTAAAAAATATCCACCGGCCTCTTGTGTTGCTTCCAGCTAGCATGGTCTTTCTTGGGTAATTAACTTTATTAATGAAACACATGCCCTTAATTTTTCCAGGTAATTAGTAGGTCAAAAATCTTACCCCAATGGATTAGTTTCCTTGCCCCTTTGGGTTCACACTGGATATTGCAACACCAGTTCATTTCTCGTGTGGCAAAGGAAAAACCTTCCTAGTTCTATATGTTTTATTTCTGCTATCATTAGGGATGAGGAAACACAGTAAAATGAGAATGACGTTTCCATTCACGCGAGACTCTTCTCCCACACCTGTACTCTTTGTTGCAAGAGTATTTTAATTCCTGCATTTTAATTGTTCCAACATTCCCTCACCAGCTTCAAAAGTTCCCCCCCTGCTTTAAAATTTAATGTGGGTATTGCTGCGACTGCTAATAGGTATCCTATTATAATTTTATTTATTTATTTTTCTCACTTTTTAATGCCATCCCCTCCTACTTATGCATCTTGGGGTGGCTAACAACATCTTAAAATGATAAAACAAATAAACCAATTAAACATTAAAATAACCCCGGAAGAGGGGAAAAAAAGTCCCATCCCTAACACAACCCCCACACCCATCTGCCTCATCAAAGGTCCGGAAGAACGGCCAGGTCTTACACTGTCTACGGAAAGATGGGAGGTCTTAGGACAGGTGGACCTCCGATGGGAGGGAGTTCCACAGGCATGGTGTGGCCACCAAGAACGTCCTCTTCATAGTTGACACTGGGGAAACCCAGGGGACCTCAAGGAGGGCACTCCCGGCCAACAGCAGAGGCCAATCCAGGACCTGGAGAGTAAGGCAGTGCTGAAGATATATGGGTCCCAGGCCGTTCAGGGCTTTAAAGGTCAAAACCAACACCTTAAATTGGGTCTGGAAGACTATCAGCAGCCAGTGCAGAGAACGGAGCACTGGAGTAATGTGCTTGCAATGACTCGTTTCCCTAAAGAGATGAGCTGCCACATTCTGCACCAGCTGCAGTCTCTGGACCATCACCAGGATTAGCCCCCAAAGAGCACGTTACAGTAATCCAATCTCAAGGTAATAAAAGCATAGAAGATAGTGACAAGGTCCATGTCTGAGACATACAGGGTCTGGGCCCTACCTACCTGCGAGACCGCCTCACTCCTGGGCTCTGTATCGGCCCCGGCGATCATCAGAGGCTTCCGACACGCATCAGAACATACTCCCGTATGTTCACCCATATTGAACCTTTTGAAGTTTGCCCATTTCTCATTTTGACCAGATATTGGATTTCTAGCTGTTCACATGGTTCCATGCTTATTTCTCCACATTTCAGCAAGTTTTTAGAAATGTCCTTGAGACTTAAGGGGTGATTTCAGACATTAAGGGGGCTGTTGGCCCTGTACCGAAATCACCGAATTCCTTCCCCGCCGGGATCACCCCGTCACGCTGCAACAGATGTGCCGGGGGGATCCCGGTGGGGAATTGGGGAGGGGGCGGGGCCGCGCGGTGCAACATGAGGTCACACGGCCCCGCCCCCTCCACGCTCCCCGCTGCCCGCCCTCTGAGGAGATGGGCGGGCGGCAGGGCCAATGCGGCCGCCGCATCGGGCCGAATTCGCCACGGCCCGGGGTCCTGCCGGTGATCCCGGGCCATGGCGCCCAACCAGATGAGACGCCGGGGTTCACCCCGGCATGGGATTGCATTCGACACACGGCGGCCTCTGGTCCCACCGCTTCAGCTGCTCACATGTATTTATTTATTTGCAGCCGTAGTCAAAATACATAACACACAGAAAGAAAAAGACAACAACGAGTCAACAAATAACTCGTGCAATCCACCATACCACTGCACCAATCCATATTAATGTGTCCTTCACCCAAATTTTTACAACAACAGAAAAAAAGGGTAATTGGTTAAAACAATACCACATGATACAAATATATATAGCACAAATACCCTTAAAAGGGAAGAACTCGAAATTGCAAAAAACATTCACGTTGCCTGATTGCATCCACCAAAAAAGAAGCGACAGCCTTAGTTAAAGTAGGTTCTACATCGGCCAGAGCCAGACATAACAAGTGGTGCTCAGTCCTACCTGGATATTTCTGGAGGAAAGGAGCCAGATGGGTCATACGGCACTTGTCATACAAATGACAACTCCAAAGGAGATGTTGAGATGTTTCCACTGACAGGGCGTCAAAGGGGCAAAGCCTTTCAGAAAACTCTAATGCCCCAATGCGCCCCTCCCAAAGGGCCATGGGGAGAGCGTTGAACCTGGCGCACATAAAGAGGAATTTACCCCTCAATGGGATATCTGCAGCTAGGTAGGGAGCCATAGATCGCCGGGGAGGGGGGAATAGGAGGAAATCACGCATGTGCGCCGAGCTCCTAATGGCTGCACATTCCTCCTGGTAGTCCCTGTCCCTTAATCTTAACAAGATTTCTTCCCTTGTATAAGCCAGGTTCCTACCTACCCAGAAATCCGGGTGGAACCCTAGTTTTGCCAAAAACAGTTCAACATTGTTCTGCCACAAGCTCTTATACGGGTCCACTTTCCAAAATTGAATCAGCCCGTAATCATGGGATTTAGATAATTTGGCCCAAAATTTTAGCACCGCGGCCCATGCTACCGTGGACCACCTGTCCTGACCCACCTCTAACCTAATGGCTGCAAATGGGGTGCCATGAGGGACCTTCAAGAGCGATTGAAAAAAACGAGCTTGAAGGCTATCCAACCTGCAGGCTCTCGAGTTAAGTAGTGGAAACCATACCTCTGCGCCATATAACACCTGCGCCAGGGTCTTAGCATTCACCACCTTTATTGCTGGGGCCACAGCTCTCCTCCCTGTCCTCCCAAATAATTTTGACAATGCAAAAATAGACCCACGTGCTGATGACAAAGCACTTTCCATGTGGTTATGCCAAAGTCCCGTAGATTGAAAAAGAAGACCCAGGTAGCGATAAGATTTTACCTGCACTATGTCGTGGTCACCTACACGCCATTTCCCCATTTTGCTAGATCTTGAAAAAACCACTATTTGAGATTTGTTCGGATTTATGGTCAGTTCATTAAGGCTACAAAAATCGGCAAAACACTGAAGCTGCCTCCTCAGTCCCACTTTTGTCTGGGAGAGTATTACGATGTCGTCTGCATAGAGCAGACAGCTGACAGAGCGTTCCGCTAATTTTGGCGGAAAATGGGCAGGGGTAGCCAACCTAGGCACCACATCGTTTATAAATAAATTGAAAAGGGCGGGGGCAGCTGCACTGGAGGCCATGAGATTCAGGGGGCCACAAACTATGGTGCAGGGGATCACCACTACCATTGTCCCCTTCTGGTTCCAGCTGCTCCATGATCTGGAAAACCAGTCTTCCATTGCATGACAGCTGCACTGTAGTTGCTCTGCTTCAATCTCTCCACCCCACGGCCAGCCCTTGGAGCTGGGATCCCAGCAGCCCCGCTCCCTCCTCCCCAGGAGACCCATCCTTCTTACTGCTGCTTCATCAAATTCCCCACAGTTCTAGCAGAGCAAAGAGTGGGAAATGACTGAGCCAGAAGCAATGCACCTGGCACTCTGCTGATTTTACCTCGGTTGGAAGAGCCCACAGAATTCAAAGGGCCCCTGGCAGCACTGTTGGAGTTTCCAGAGTCTAGGGGCTAATAGAATCAGTGGCTTGCCTGGGAGGGGTGTGTCTGGGGAATCTATGGGTTCTGTCCGACAGGGGGAGTTGTCAGGGTAAGTAAGTCACGCTGCACCAGTGTGCATGTTAAGAACAGAAACTGGTTTCTTGCCTGTAGAATCAAAAATTCTTTTGAGGCCTATTCTTTATTGGCTGAGAGTAGCAGCCATGATGACGGAATAGCGTTTATCACAACTTTGCTGGTTTGAAATGATAAATTCAGATTTTAAATTTTCATGGTGAAAAAAATCTAGAATCTACTGTAAATTTATTTTATTTTATTTATTTCTTTGCATTTCTTAGCCGCCCCCTCATGCCTATGGCATCTCGGGCCGGCTTACAAAAAGAATAAAAATATATAATATTAAAATTCACTAAAAAGCATAAAAAGAATTTAAACAGAATTTAAAATATCTCCCCCCAACTACCCCACCCTCCCCTCCGAAGGCCTGGGTGAACAGCCAGGTTTTGCAAACTCGGTGGAAAGCCAGCAGACTTGGGGCCAGGCGGGCTTCCTCTGGGAGGAAGTTCCAAAGTCGCAGTATGACCACTGAGAATGCCCTCTCCATGGTGGCCCCCCATTTTACAAGGGGGACCTCCAAAAAGGTGCCCCCGGTGGACCGAAGGGGTCGCTCTGAGACGTGGAGGGCAAGTCGGTCCCTGAGATATGAGCGGCCCAGACCGTATAGGGCTTTATAGGCCAAAACCAACACCTTGAATCTGACTCGGTATGCTATTGACAGCCAGTGCAGAGCACGGAGCATGGGGGTAATATGCTCCCGTCGTCCCGTCCCTGTAAGGAGACGAGCCACCGTGTTCTGCAGTAGCTGAAGCCTCTGAACCAGCATCAAGGGAAGCCCCACATAGAGCACGTTGAAGTAATCTAGCCTCAAGGTGATGAAGGCATGAATGAGGGTGGCCCCAGGTCGGGCCTGGAGATGTATGGGTGCATGCTCCGCACCAGATACAACTGGCAGAAAGTGGCTTTAGCCACCACCTCCACCTGTTAATCCAGACGAAAGCCCAAATCCAATAACACTCCCAGACTCCGAGTCTGATGGGCTACCTGAGGACGAACCCCTCTACGAGGGGAGCCAATGCCTCCGTCGCCCTACCCACCATCATCACCTCTGTCTTATTGGGATTAAGCTTCAGTCTGCTCTGCCACATCCAATCCACCATGGCCGCCAAACATTGGGAAAGTACTGAGATGGGAGGACCTGGGTCAGTTGAAAATTATTATTATTATTATTATTATTATTAACAAACATTTATATAGCGCCAGCAGTGTACATGGCACTTTACAAAGTAATAAAATAGACACGGTCCCTGCCCCTAGGGCTTACAATCTGAGCGACAGGAGCTGGGGGAGAGACATAGGAAGGGGAACAGAGGGAGAGACAAGGGGTCTAACATTCATGAAGATGCGAGGTCTCAAGTGCACGTACTTGGCTTGGTTACGATGAGAATGACAGCAGGCAGGTCCATGTTGCAAGGATAAGGGTAAACCGATCGTAGGTATAGGAATAGTGGCTCAGCAGGATAAAGAGTCAGACAGAGCAGAGCGAAAGAGGTGAGTTTTAAGGAGAGATTTGAAGGTATGAAGGGAGGGGGCAAGGCGGATGTGGACAGGGAGGGAGTTCCAGGCATGGGGGGCAGCAAGTGAGAAGGGACGAAGGCGCTTAGGGGAGCAGGGAAGGCGTGGAAGGGTGAGAGAAGGGACAGAGGAGGAGCGAAGTGCACGGGCTGGAGTATGGAGGGCGATAAGTGCAGAGAGGTAGGGGGGAGCAAGGTTGTGAAGAGCTTTATAGGTGAAGACTAGGAGCTTGTGCAGGATTCGTTCAGGAAGGGGAAGCCAGTGAAGCGAAGAGAGGAGGGGCTGCACATGGTCGAAGCGACTGGCGAGGTAGATGACCCTGGCAGCAGAGTTTTGGACAGAGATGAGGGGAGAAAGGTGAGACCGGGGAAGGCCAGTGAGAAGGAGGTTACAGTAATCGAGGCGAGAGATGACCAGAGCATGAACAAGAGTTTTGGCAGACGAGACAGAGAGAAAAGGGCGAATCTTAGCAATGTTATGGAGGGAGAAGCGACAGGATTTAGCAACAGAGTCAATGTAGGGTTTAAAAGAAAGGGCTGAGTCAAAGATGAAGCCTAGGCTACGGGCTTGGGGGACAGGCAGGATGGTGACTCCATCAATAGTTATTGACAGTGAGGAAGGAGAGGAAGGATGAGGGGGGAAGATAAGGAGTTCAGTTTTAGCCATGTTGAGTTTGAGTTGACGTTGAGACATCCAGGTAGAGATGTCAGAGAGACAGTTGATGAGACGAGCTTGAACAGAGGGAGAGAGAGAGGGAGTAGAGAGATAGAGTTGAGTGTCATCAGCATAGAGGTGGTATTGGAAGCCATGGGAGGCAATGAGTTTGCCTAAGGATGAGGTATAGATCGAGAAGAGGAGAGGGCCAAGAACAGAGCCTTGAGGAACACCAACTGAGAGGGGGAAGGAGGAGGAGGCGGAGTTGGAGAGAGACACATTAAAGGAGCGGTCAGAGAGGTAGGAGGAGAACCAGTTATGGACAGAGCCACAAAAGCCAAGGGAGTGAAGGGAATCCAGCAAGAGTGAGTGGTCAACAGTATCGAAGGCAGCAGAGAGATCAAGGAGGACAAGAATGGAATAGAGACGTTTAGATTTAGCCACCAGAAGATCGTTGGTGATCTTAGCGAGAGCAGTTTCAGTAGAATGAAGGGGGCGGAAGCCAGATTGGAGGGGGTCAAGGGAGGAGTTGGAGGATAGGAAGTCAAGGCAGCGGGAGTAGACAACACGTTCAAGCAGCTTGGAAGCAAAAGGAAGGAGTGAGACAGGACGATAGCTAGAAGGGTCAGAGGGGTCAAGAGTGGACTTTTTGAGAATAGGAGAGACTGTGGCATGTTTGAAGGCAGAAGGGAAAGAGCCAGTAGAGAGGGAGAGGTTGATGATGTGCAGGAAGGAAGGGGCGACAGTGGGAGTAATGGAGGTGAGGAGGCGGGAAGGAATGGGATCAAGGGGGCAAGTGGAAGGGTTGGAGGAGGAGAGCAGAGAGGAGATTTCCTTAAGGGAGGCAGGGGAGAAGGAGGACATGAGAGAAGGAGGGGGAGGAGGGAGAGGGGTGGGAGTGGGAAGAGAGGAGTGGGAAGCGATGTCGAGGCGGATCTTGTCTATCTTGGAGGTGAAGAAGGAGGCAAGATCCTGAGCAGAAAGGGAAGAAGGAGGGGGAGGACAGGGAGGCTTGAGGAGGGAGTCAAAGGTAGAGAACAGGCGGCGAGGGTCCCGAGAACAGGACTCAATGCGGGAGGCATAGTAGTGTTGTCTAGCAAGGGAGATAGCAGAAGTAAGGGTGGAGAGACAGAATTTGAAGTGAAGGAAGTCAGCGTGAGAATGGGATTTGCGCCAGAGTCGTTCAGCAGCACGAGTGCAAGAACGGAGGTGGCGGATACTAGGGGTGAGCCAAGGACGGGGGTTGTGGGAGAAGGCAGGGCGGGAAGAGAGAGGGGCATGGGAGTCAAGTGTGGAGGAGAGAGAGGCGTTGAGAGCAGAGACAGCGGAGTCAGGGGAGGAGGAAGAGAAGACTGTAGGAAGAAGGGGAGAGAGAGAGGAGGCAAAGTCCAGGGGATCAATAGCTTGAAGGTCACGGAAGGGGCGTAGAGAAGGGGAAGAGGAGGGGGGACAGTGGGAAATGTTGAAAGAGGCAAGGAAGTGGTCTGATATAGGATGAGGATCGAAGGAGAGATCAGCGACAGAGCAGTTTCTAGAGAGGACAAGATCAAGAGAATGGCCATTAGTATGGGTGGGGGAGTTGGTCCAAAGGTGGAGGTTGAAGGAGGAGGCTAGGGAGAGGAAGCGAGAGACTGAGGGCTGAGATGGGTCATCAACATGAATGTTGAAGTCACCAAGGATGAGAGTGGGGATATCAACAGAGAGGAAGAAAGTGAGCCAGGACTCAAAGTCAGAAAGAAAGGAAGAGAGAGGACCAGGGGGACGGTAGATGACAGCAACACGTAGATGGAGGGGGGAGTAGAGGCGCACGGAGTGAGCCTCAAAGGTATGGAAGGAGAGAGAGGGGGGAGGAGAAATTGGTTGGAACTGACAGGATTTAGCAAGAAGGAGGCCCACCCCACCACCCCGTCCTTCAGGGCGGGGTTGGTGAGAGAAGGAGAGACCCCCACAGGAGAGGGTAGCAGGCGTGACAGAGTCCGAGGGAGTGATCCAAGTTTCAGTAAGGGCAAGGAGCTGGAGGGAGCGAGAGAGGAAAAGATCATGGATATAGGGAGCTTTACTGATAGATGAGCGACAGTTCCAGAGGGAGCAGAAAAATGGTAGTTGATGAGGGGGGAGGCAAGGAATAGGGATAAGATTGGGAGAAGGGGAGCGTCGTGGTAGGCTAGAGACAGGAGGAATAGGGATAAGATTGGGAGAAGGGGAGCATCGAGGAAGGCTAGAGACAGGAGTGGAAGGGGAGCAATGAGAGAAAGTAGCCAAGGGAGCAAAGGATGTATGGGGGAGGTTAGAGAGTGGTGATCGGTTGGGGGGAGGAAGAAGCTGGGAGGAGAAAAGTAGAGGAAGAAAAAGATGGACAGGAAGAGGAGAAGGAGAGGAGGGAAAGAAAAGGCGAGAAAATAGGGCAGACATGTTAGTGAGTAAGATAGGAGGGGGAAGTACAGTAGAAAAGAAATGGAGAAAAGTACCTGTAAGGCGCGCGCCTTTAGGCCCGCTGGTCGGTGGAGCTTGGGGCGGCAGGAAGGCCAAGCCCCAGGAGAGTCGTGGTGTCCTCGAGCGATGACAGCCGAGGATGCTGGGAGCGTATGCAGACGAGCTGCAGCCTCACCAGTTCTTGTACAGAGAACTGTACAAATGAGATGTACAGCTGAGTATCATCAGCATATTGGTGACAACACACCCTGAACCTGCTCACAATCTCCCCCAAGGACTGCATATACACATTAAACAATAATGGAGACAAGATGGAACCTTGTGGAATGCCACAATCCAGGACCTGGGGACTAGGTGTTTCAGCCCCCAGCACAACCCACTGGCTTCTCCCCGAGAGGAATGAGCGGAACCTCCCAAGGACAATCCCGTCGAGACCCCCCAGGACTCGCAGCCATCTCAACAGCAGTCCATGGTCCACTGTATCAAAAGCGGCCGAGAGATCTAGCAGGACCAGAAATGTTGAACGTCCTGCAACCATCTCCTAGCGGAGATCGTCCACCAAGACCACCAACACCGTCTCTGGACCATAGCTGGGGCGGAACCCAGACTGAAAAGGGTCAAGAAAACCAATGCTGTCAAGATGTGCCTGGAGCTGCAGTGCCATCGCCCATTCAATAATCTTCCCTAAAAAGATTATTGAAGCTTATTCCCTAAAAGATTATTCCCTAAAAAGATTATTATTCATTTTCATCCCTAAAATGAAACCAGACTCCTTAAAGTATTTGTTTAGCTTGACACAAGTCAGGACTAAAGAAATTGTGATAAGACGGCTGAAGGATATTTTTATGCAAAAAGATCTAGCCGCAATTGTTGAAGTTAAAACTCCTCCTTGGTATGATAAATACAAAACACAGCACCAGTTGGAACAGTACCTAAGGATATTGAATAATTTTACCATACAAGGAGGTTTCATTCTCCTACGGCTTCAGTTGATGCCATCAAAGGTTCTAGAAGGGAGAAATAATAATACTCCCTATGAGTTGCGTTTTTGTCCATGTTCCACCTCTCAGATAGAGAATTTCCTGCATTATTTATTTTATTACCAACTTAGGGTAATTTCAGATGTGATGATACCAGGGTCAACCACAGTGAACCACGGTCAATCCCGCAGTGTGGCCAAAGAGCCGTGAATGTCTGATCAGTGGCATCCAGATGTCACTTACCCGGTCAATTACCCGGAGGGGCCAAAGCCAACCACGCTTCCGGAGGTTGGGACCAGACCATCCCCGGAAGTGTGGTGAAAGCGATTCCCATTGGGAAACCACCAAACGTAACGATTGAACGCCAACCACCAGGCAGAATCAGAACGAATGATCCCCAGTCATGGCAAGAGCATGCAGTGTCACTGCCAGGCAACGCGCAACACACAGACCGGGAAGGGAGATTCAGGGAAGCAGCAGAGGAATGTGGTGGGACGGACCAAGATGGAAGGGAGAGGAGAGTGGAGGGCGAGCGAGGCTGGGGGGAGGAGGAAAGGGGGAGGGTACAGGGGGCACTCTATGGACAATAAACATGAGGTGTAGGTAACAAAACAGCTCTATAGATCGCTTCATGGTAACAGAAAGGGGGCAGGGAATCGGATCGGCTGCAGGCCGGTGTGTGCCTGCAGACTGCGCCCCTCCCTTGGGTGCACTTGCGCTCCCGCCAGTGCGGTCCACAGCTGGTTGCCTGTTGTCATCACCTCCCTGCTATCAGTGCTTGCTGGACATTCTGTGTGATCCATTCCTGCGGCTGTGCTGGGTCCGCTCCCCATGCATCACTCCCTAGCCATGCGTTGTTGCGGCTTGCGGCCTTATCGCGTGTCCTTGGAGCTCCCCTGCTTCCCTCCCCAGCCCACATGGGATCATGGGGCCCCTCTTTCCTTGGTTCTCAGACCCTCTGCCCACTGGACCATGGCCAGCTGTTCTGCCCTGGGGCTCCTGCGCCCCGATTCACCTGGCGCCCCCCATAGCTGGACCGTCCGGGAGATCATGGCCCTAGCTGACCTGTGACAGTCCCCGGCCATCCAACTGCTCCTGTGCTGCCCAGATACCATCTCTAGTACCTATGCAAGTTTGAGCTCCAACTTTCAGTACTATGACTATGAGGCTGGCGCTCGCAATTACCGGTTCCATGTGGAGGCGCTGGGTCTCCGTCCCTTTCCCGATGGGTGCATTCTGGAGATGAGGTGCTTGCATATGGCATGGTCCACAGTGGAGACCATATCGACCCTCTCGGTGTGTAGCCTGGCCGGGTTCACGACCTGTCTGGAGGAGGGGGGCCCTGCCCTGGCTGTTTCCTTCTTTGGCTGCATCCATGGGGCCTGTGGCTACCAGCGGTCATGTGGGGCAGTGTATTACCGCCTGTTGGAGCTTGGGCAACTGCCATGGCCCCCAGCTGCTGACTAAACCTTGTCGAAGCCCACTGAACCCGGAGCTGGCAGCACTGGCTGCTGTGTGGTCCCATGCTGTTGTTCAGGTGGGGCTCACCTGCCCAGATCTGTTTGAGGCCTACTACCTCATTGCCCACCATATGGCAGGGTTGGGCTACTGCTGGGGCATGCTTCAGTGGCCCCACTACATGCATCTGGTAGGCCAACTGGTCACACATCCCCTTTCGTGACCCCATGCAGCTGGCTGTGAGGCCCCCTGTGTCTTTGGTGTCATGGATGACAGCCCAAACATGTGCTTCCTGCACCTCCCTGTTGGCTCGGGGCACTGACTGCTCGCTCCACACTGTTCTGGCCTCTGTTGTGGTTGGGTAGCTTGCCTCCATTCTGCTTGCTTGTGTCACTGTGCCCCCTCCATGGGCACCCCCTGTCCTTCACTGCCTGTGGTGTTCCTCTCCATGCCTGCCCCCCCCTTTGGCTGGTTCCTGCTGATTGACAATGTTACCGGCTCTCCCCGTGGTGTAACCCTCCCTTACACGGCTGCCCGCACACCTGTGTCCATGCCCCCCCTCCCCCTGGGTGCCTCCGTGACTGTGCGGGACTTGGGGCCACTGGACAGTGCCTCTCGGCTTCCTTCGGAGAGGTGTGTGTGTGTGCATGTGCTTCCTGCAGGCTCCTGCTCACATCTGTCCCCAACCATGCTTCTGCATCAGTGCGGGGATCCTTGCCATCTGGACCTGCCTTGGACCGCTCCAGTGCCTTCCATGGCTTGTGTGCCCTCCTCCTGTGACCCTGCTTCGTCCCTTTGGGGACCCGTGTGACTTGGACTGTCTGTGTTGCTGTTGGGTGGCCCATGCTGCCTGTGCTGTCAGTGGGGTTCTGGGTGCCATTCACCATGTCCTGGCCTGTTCCCGGCCCAATTCCCTCCACTTCCTTGGCCCAGGGATCCCCCCGCCATGTCCGTGGTGCTGTGTGTGTTGACCTTTCCGGTGTGCTCCCCTCTTCCTTCCTTTCGCGGGCGTGTGTGTTTGTGCCCAGGCATGTGTGTGTGGTCTGTGTTCTGCTGTGTCCTTAACTTCCCTGCGCCTGTTGTGTGTGCTGCCTCTGGCGCTCTTCTCCCTCCTTCCCCTCCCTTCTGGATTCCCTTGTGTGGGCATTGCCTTCTGGCACATATGGCTTCCTCTGTCCAAAGTCAGCCATGTCTGCCTCCCGCCCTGCCCCGGTGTCTTCTGGATGTTCTGACCATGGTCTGGAATTGGTGTAACATTTGTTGCATTGCCCCTGGCCATGGTCCATCCGTCCATTTCATTGCCGTGGTCCTGCTTCCATCACATCTGTTCGTGGCTTTCCTGGACCATGGGAGGAGGTTAGCCAATAGCCGGCTCACCACGGTTGGAAATCCACTGTGGTGACCTGGGAGCACGTAAGGTCTGAAATTACCCTTAGTGAAAGTGCAAGGCAAAAATGTCTCAAGCCTCTCATAAAAGGCAAATCCCATTGGGACATTCAATTGAAGATGTCATACTTCCTTGCAAGCCCGCAGGATTGTGTTATCTGGGCCATGGCAAATCCAGTGTATGCCTTAAGAATAGAAAGGTGGAAGAGCTTAGCAGGAAAGAGTAAGGCATCATGACTGAAAGCAGGGCTGGTGGAAAACTAAGAAATACTTTAGTCAAGCATTGTATTTATTACCTTGTGGGATGCAGAATTCAGCTGTCTGTCAGGTATATACAGAGGTATTAGTAATTATGATCGATATGATTATTTACTTGTTTTAATATGTAATGTTAATAAATTGTTATCTAATTTGCATACAAATGTGTAATATATGACAAGTGTACTTTTATTTTGTAATTCATTTTTATGTTATTGACTCATCTTGTCTAGACCTATGGTCACGACAAATAAAGTATTGATTGACAAGTCATGCTGCCATGGCCACAGGGTGAGGAGCAAAGGAAGCCACTCTGAGTCAGGGAGCAGAGGATTGGGAGTCTGTGTGGTGCGTGCCAGGAGAGAGATTGTGTGTGTGTGTGTGTGTGTGTGTGTGTGTGTGTGAGAGAGAGAGATATTTCAGATGTGATGGCCGGCAGCATTGACCCTGGGCCGTGGAGTGGTTCGGACCACAGGCGGGGGTGAAGGGGCGCGCCAACAGATGTTCACCCCTTTGCCCCTGGCTGTGGGAACCACCGAACCATGGCCCAGGGTCAATGCTGCCGCCCATCACGTCTGTTGGGGAACACTCCCCTCCCAGAGGGGGCAGGGCCACATGACGCAGCGTGCGGCCACATGGCCCCACCCTCTGTGCACCCTGGCCGCCCGCCCGCCCTCCCCGAGACAGGTAGCCACAGTGGCCTATCAGGCCACTGCCGCCGCCCGCCACCCGCCACCAGGACTCCGGAACGTGGTGAAGGTAAGGTAACAGATGTTACTTTTCCTTCACCACGTTCTGGATTCCTCCTAACCATGCTTCATTCGCCACCATGGTGCGGGAGAACAAATCATGGTTAGGTTCACTGCGGGGGGTGGTTGATTGAGGTGAACATCTGGATGCGAGCAAACAGATGTTCACCTGCTTTCAACCCCCTCCATGGTTGACTGTGGTGATTTCAGCCAACATAACATCTGAAATCACCCAGAGAGAGAGCGAGCAAGCGAGAGAAAATGTATGCATGGGGGGGGGGGAAGGGAAGAGTGCCTGTGGGTGGGTGAGAGAGAGAGTGAATGAGACAGGAGTGTGTGGGGGGAGGGGAGGGTGCATGTGTGTGTGTGTGTGTGTGTGTGTGTGTGTGTGACAAAAGAGTGCATGTATGTGTTGGGGGGAGGAAGGGATGGAACAATGCCTGGATGCATGAGTTTGCAACAGGAGAGTGCAGGCATGTCACTTTTTTTTACTGTCCAGTTGTCTTTAGAGGATCCACTGTTGGCTCCCCTTAATGTTTCTTCTTCTTCTCCCCTTTACTGTCCCCTTTTAAATGGTTTGAAACTGATCAGACATGGATTTTAAGTTGTTTTATTGTCTTTTATTGTACTAAAGTTGTGAAGTACTCTGAGTGCAACTGCATATATGTGTGGGGGTGGAGTGGGGTGGAATGCGAGGGACTGGAGAGTACATGCATGCAGAAGTGTGTATCTGAGGGAGAGTGAAAGTATTTGAATGTGTGTGTATGATGGAAAATGCATGTATTTTGAGTATTAGAGGGGGTGTCACAACAAGCATCTGTGTGGTCTAGATGTTGGAGTGGGTGAGGTGGGGGGGGCATTCTATCCTTTGCACAAAGGAAAGGCCCATGGAGGAAACCTTGCTACGCCTCTGTACTATGCCTTGTACATGGAAGCTAACAAACTCGCCTTCTATTAGATGGATACTGCCTTGTAATTTATGCTTGCAATTAGGGCTAAATTATGGCTTTTATGAACAGAGCTATTGATTGCAATAAAGAGTATGGCCCTGGTGACAGTGCCTGGAGACTGAACCATATTGGGAACAGAATGCAGTAATCAAGAGGCAGTAGAAAGCAGATTGCCCACCAGACACCCTACATAAAACTAGGTCACAGTCTCACAGAAAGGGAGAGTAGGGATGTGCAAACAGAACTGAGTTCGGAAATTCGGTTCGGTTCGAAAGTTCGGTTCGGTTGACCGAACTATTTGAGTTTGGTTGAATTCTGAACTTTTGAACTGAGTTCGTACATTCAAAACCGGGTTTTTTTGTCTTCCGAACTGGTTCGGATTCGACCAAACTATTCGAGTTAGTTCCGAACTCCGAAGTTCCGAACCACATTCGCACATCCCTAAGGGAGAGGGGCAAAAGTATGGTGGGGCGGGATTGTGGGAGGGAAGACAAGTATTATTGGTGTGTTTCATTACAGTGAGGCAAAAGGTATTTTGCTACTTTACTGAAAGTATTCATGGATTTAACAAATTTGAATGTATACAAAATGTGCTGTCCTGCTGCCTCACTGTGTGCTACCTACCTGCTTTTATTCAATTGCAGACATAAACAGCAAAGTGGGACTTTAATTGCCTTACTGGGCTCAGATACAGGCAGTCAGTAATGCTGCATTCAATTGGTTATGTACTAAAGCACATCCTGTCCTGTTTAGAGGCAAGCTCATTCATATGTCTGTCTGTAAACTCCTTGTGCCAAACCCTTTTGTTTAAGACAAATTATGAATTTCTTCTTAGCAGACTGGAGGGCGGGGGGTGGAACTTGGTGCAGGAGTCCTCCCTACCTTCCCCACTTTATATCCATTCCTCTGCCTCCTTTGGCTACTGTCCTGCTCCTGCCTTTCTTTGCCATCAATGGCATTGTACTGCACCCTAAATCAGCAGATCTATGGATCCCAGCCAGGAGTCAAATCGCAGAACAGCAGGATTTGTGCTCAGATTGCCACTGTTTGGATGGGTTCTGAATTTTGCCAGGAAATTTCCTTGTAGCTGTGTATGCCAGTCCAAGCAAGGTTTTATGCACTTCACAAATTTGCATGGAGAGCTTTACAAGCTTAGCTCCTGCTAACATGAATGGGAATCATGATAAATGACTGCACTCCACTGACCTATGGTTTGTCATAGTAATGTAGTTAAGGTATGTCAACTGTCGGAGGTTCAGGAAAGGTTGAAATGGTCTCCATAGACTGACATGGTCACTGTAGTCATGTGTAAGAGCAAATAAAAATACGCTTCTATTGAAATACTTATCTGGAGAGAGCCTGGCAATTTCTTCAGTGCACTCTGTTCTTTTTATAACACCATACTCAGAAGCCAATTATTCTGAGTGTCACAAACAGGCTTTGTCGTTGTCGTACGGAATTTCAAAATGAGGTTAAATATAATTGGGAACCAAACTAAATACGGTAGCCTTGGTATGTGATAGGATATAGAAAAATATGCTTCTATTGAAATACTTTTCTCCAGAGAGCCTGGCAGTTTCTGAGATTACTGCAATTCCTTCTTCTGTGGGTTTACAGCAGTGCTTCTCCATTCCTTGCAGCTTGTTCAGAATGTGACAGCACAGCTGCATATTGGTCTGGGCAGCTGTGATTATATTATGTCTGCCTTGTGTTTTCTGCATTGACTGCCTGCCTGTAGAGCGGTAGATTGAATTTAAGATTGCACTGCTGGCTTTCAAGGCCCTGAACGTCATTGGTCATGCTATATTGAAGACCTGCTCCTTGAGTCTCGCATTGATGTTTATCTGTGCCCAGAAACCAGCCGCTGTTTGGGGATCCCGCCATTGTGCCTTATGTCAGCGGGCGATCAGCCTTTGCAATGGCAGTGTTCATTAGTTCCTCAGTGTGGAACTTGCTCCCTTCAGATGTTTCTTTTAGTTCTCCCCTTCTCACATTCAAAAAGCACCCAAAGACTTATTTATTCTCCAGGTGCTTTTAGGATTCACATTTGGTTTCCCTTAATGTGTTCTTTCTTCCTTGTTACCGTACCCTTTTAACACTCATCTTCTGTGCTGGAAAAAAACAAAAAAACACTAGGTGGATCATAGAGTTGATTTCTACCCAGTTCTCTGGAACTTACATTGCTTAAATGTACAAACTAACATGATATGTGATGGGGTAGATTTCTGCCCCAGGTTGATGTATAAATCTATCCCATGGAAAACACATTGGAGTAAATTTCTACCTGAGGGCTCTATTTTTTTTTTAAAAAAATGGTTAATGGTAACCAACTTTTCTTTGGGGATATTGTTTACCTGTGTGCGGGTGACAGTATCCTAAAAGGGCAAAGTAGGAAAGTCACTGTGCTTGAACCAATGCCCGGCAGACCACATTTGCAGTTGCATTCACAAACCATGCACAATTGCATTACGGGCACATTGTGCCCTGCGGGAACCACGCACGTGCACACAGTCTGCAGGGCATTGGTTTGCAGCAATTAACTTACATATTTGTGCAAGAAATGTGCACCTGAGGTAGGAATCCACCCCAAGACAGAAGATGAGGATAAAATTGTTTTATACAGACTTACGTTTTAAAAGAATTTTAGATCATGTTTTTATGTTGTAAAGTGCTCTGAGTGCCATCTCATGGTGGGGTGGTATAGGAATAAAATAATTTATTGATTTATTTGTTCTTTATTTATTTAATTATTTAATTATTTAATCAATTAATTAATTAATTAATTAATTAATTACAGGGGCAGCACTGTTTGCCTTTGCCTTGTAATCTGCTGTCATGTTTACTGGTTATATTGTAATACCACAATTTGCATTTGAGCTAAGAACCAGAGTTCTTTGTCTCAGCAATACCCTGTGTACTTGTTGTCTATCTGTTTGTGTGTTGACATGTGGGTAGTTGCTCTTTTTATACATGGAGACTGACAGACATTCTGCACAGAGATGAACAGAAGGAAAGGGTGTCCATCTGTACTGTATTAAGCCTTGTAACACTTCTGTGAGGTAGAGAAATTCAAAACTCTCTTTTTACAGCTGGGGAATTAAAAAGGTTAGCCTGGGCCTGGGCCTCCTGAGTCCTAGGCTACTACACTAGCCATTGTACCATCTTTTTTCTGACTAAATGATAGACCCCAACACTATAATCTATCTACAAGTCTCCCGAGACAATTCTTGCAGCTAAGCATATGGGAATGAAGGGAACCTCTGGAGGAGGTTCTAGAGAAAATTGTCAAACTAAATGCTAACAAATCACCAGGACCAGAAGGTATTTACCACAGAGTTCTGAAGGAATAG
>QEPC01008173.1:7483795-7510899 GCA_003113815.1 Sphenodon punctatus
GTGAGCAGGAGAAACGAGGGAGAGTGAGGGAGGGGACAGAGGGAGAGCGTGTGCAGGAGTGTGTAGGGAGATTAGGTCCAAGAGGTAAGGTCGTGGAGTGTTTTGAACATGAGTACCAGGAGTTTAAAGAGGATACGTTCAGGAAGGGGGAGCCAGTGAAGAGAGAAGAGGAGAGGCTGCACATGGTCGAAGCGACGGGCAGAGTGAATGACCTTGGCAGCAGAGTTTTGGATTGCAATAAGGGGGGGGCATGTGAGAGCGAGGGAGGCCAGCAAGGAGGAGGTTGCAGTAATCGAGGCGAGAGATAACCATGGCATGAACAAGGGTTTTGGACGAGGAGGTAGAGAGAAAGGGGCGGATCCAAGCAATGTTATTGAGGGCAAATCGGCAGGATTTGGCAACCGAGTCAATGTAAGGTTTAAAAGAGAGGTGCGTGTCAAAGTTGAAGCCCAAGCTGTGGGCTTCATCCCTTTGCATGTGGTGCTGATAAGAATGGGCTTGCTAGGCATTTCATATTAGTAAAAAGTAATGATGTAGCTGCTAGTATCACTGTTAATGCACTCACAGACGTTTCACATGCACCTTTGTTATAATGCCCTTCACTTTACAAGACCCTTGGCAATAATCAACCAGATATCTTCCTTCCTGCATTTTGATTGTCATTGATTGTCCTTTTTGCTATTGAAAAACCCTTCACTATAATGAACAAAAAACCCTTAGATCCTAGGCGGTGTGTTATAGCGAGGGTGTAACAAGAGACATCTGCAGACATTAAAAGTATAAAGGCCAGCCACAGGCTGCTCCTGCTTCCAATTAAGTCACTTGGAGCTCTGCCACAGACTTCAGTGGGAGCAGTTTTTAGTTGTTAGTGGGACACGTGTTAATATTTTACAATCCTTAAAGTCAGTCAGTCGGACTGGGAGGAAATATACTAGAAAAAGGTAGTGGAGGTATTTTTTTTCCTCTGGTTCCTCAGTAGCATAAATAAGAAGTTAAAATCCAAATAAGGCCTAAACAACTGAAACCTTTAATTCCACTATTCATGTATTCATGCAGATCCTAGTTTGCAATAACTTGGGAATGTTTACAACTGTTAAGTCCACAGTCATCACAAAACACTATTATTTCTGGTTTGATAATAGCCTTTTCATGAGCAAAAATACATATATATATCTGACAGGTATGTATATAATGGATTGGAGTGTATTATTGACCTGAATTGTACAATGACTCCATTTCAGAAGCCACATGCTTTAAGCAGACTGCGCTCCAGATGTATAATATTGAATGTCTACATATTAGAGAAACAGCATAAGGCCTATGCACTGAGGCTGTAATCCTGGAACCATTTACTCCAGAATAGTCCCACTAAAGTCCCACTGGCTTACAATGAAGTACTCTGAAGTGAGTGGTTTGAGGATTGCATGGCAAGACTGGTTTGGGAAGTGGGGTTAATTACTACCAACAACAACAAAAAAAATATCTTCAGAACTGGCCCTCTTGCCCCCAAATTTCAGACTTAAAAAAAAATAATTAAATTTTTTAAAAAATCAAAATGTTCCCATGGAAAAAAATGTTCACAGATTCTGATCAGAAAAAATCAGAAAGTTCCTGACCTTTCCTATTAATTATTAATTATTATTAATTATTATTGTTGTTGTTTTATTTTATTTATATAGCATCAGCGACATACCAGGCACTGTACAGTCAATTGTTGTAAACAGGTCGCTACCCCAAAAGGCTTACAATCTAAGAGTCACGGAAGGGGGAGACAAGGGAAAGGTAAACATCAGGAGAGAAAAGGATACACTCATGAGTGTGAGAAGATGCAGATGAACATGTTTAACTTAGTTACATGGAAGAGATTCTGAGTGAGTGAGGGAGGAGGAGGATGCAATTTCTCTCATAAAGAGTCAGAGAAAGGCTGACGGAAGAGGTAGGTTTCCAGGAGGGATATGAAAGTTGGGATCGGAGCAGAACAAATGTATCCAGGGAGGGAGTTCCAAGCATAAGGGGAAGCAAGAGAGAAGGGCTGAAGATATTTAGAGGAGCATGGGAGTCACAAGCAGGTGAGGGTGGGTGCAGAGGAGGAGCAAAGCTCCTGGGCAGGAAAACAATGGGATACAAGAGTGGAGAGATATGGGGGAGCAAATCCATGAAGAGCCTTGAAGGTGAGACCAGGAGCTGTTTTTTAAAATGCATTTCCATAGAGGGAGCCAGTGTAGGGAGGAGAGGAGGGGCTGAATGTGGTCGAGGTGATGGGAAAGGTGGATGACTTTGGCAGAAGAGCATTGAAAAGAGATGAGGGGGGCAAGATCAGAGCAGGGGAGACCAGTAAGGAGGAAGTTACAGTAGTCAAGGCAAGAGATGACTAGAGCATGGACTAGGGTTTTTTGCACTGGGAACAGTAAGGCAGGGCAGTATTTTAGCAATGTTATGCAGTGAAAAGTGGCAGAATTTGGCAACAGTCTGGTTCTGAAATGTAAAGGAGAGGGAGGAGTCAAAAATTAATCCCAGGCTACGCACCTGAGGGACAGGCTGGATGATGATACTGGAAGCCATGAGATTCAATGCGTTTAACCAGAGAAAGAGTGTAAAGGGAGAAGAGAAGAGGTCCCAGGACAGAGCCTTGGCGAACTCTCACAGAGAGGGGGAACAACGTAGAGGAGGTACCAGCAAGAGAAATGTTGAAGGAGTGGTTTGAGAGATACGAAGACAAACAGTCAAGAACAACATCCCGGAAACCAAGGGCACGTAGTGAATTCAGGAGGAGACCATGGTTGACAGTGTCAACGGCAGCAGAGAGATCAAAGAGGACAAGAACAGAGTAGAGGCCCTTAGACTTAGAAAACAGAAGGCCATCATGATTTTGGTGAGGGCAGTCTCAACTGAGTGGAGAGGGCAGAAACCCGATTGAAGGGGTCAAGGGAGGAATCAGAAGAGAGGAAATCAAAACAGTGCATGTAGACTGCTCACTCCAGGAGCTTGGAAGTGATTGGTAGGAGTGAAATGGGCGATAGCTGGTAGGGTCAGAGGGGTCTTCTTAAGGACAGGAGAAACAGTGGTATGTTTGAAAGCCAGTGGAAATGACCCAGTAGTGATGGAGAAATTGCTGATGTGAAGAAGAGAAGGAGCAATGGTGGGGGCAGTTGCCATTAGGAGGTGAGCGTGGATGGGATCAAGGGGGAGGGGTTGGATGAAGAGAGGAGGGAGGTGACCTCATCAAGGGATGCTGGGGATAAGAGAAGAGAGGCAGGAGGTGGAATAGCAGGGCAGTAAATAGGGAAGGGAGAGGGATGGGAAGCAATAGCAAGGCAGAGTTTATCAATCTTGTTGGAAAAAGGAAAGAAGATGCTTGCTGAGAGAGAGGAAGGTGAGGGAGGACAGGGAGGCTTCAGGATGGAAGCAAATATTGAGAAGAGATGGTGGTAGGGATGTGCACCAGGCCCCCATGTAGTTTTCGTTTTTGTTTCTAAAAAATGTTGTTTTCGTTATTGTTATTGACAATGTCATTTTCATTATCCTTATCGGTATCGGTATCAGTATTGTTATTGATATCGTTATCAGTATCATTATCTGATATCGGTATCATCTGTATCGTATTGGTACCGTTTCAAACTAATATTTTATTTTTGGTATCGGTATCATTATCAATTCCCGTGCGCAACTAATATCTATCTAAATCTAAGGGAGAGGAAAGGGAAAAGGAAAACTATCAATTATCTAATCAATTAACTATATAACTATTCTAATTTAATCTATATGTTTATAATATATATCTATATCTAATGTATATACTACCTATCTATATATAATGTACAGGGGGGAGAAGGGCAGGGAAAGGGAAATGGTAAAATGTAGGGGACGAAGAAGGAAAGGTATTGGTAATACAATGAGGAGGGAGGATTTTTTGTGTGCAAGCACCACAGTTCTGTAAACACAACCTGACAAGCAGAGCTCTCACAGAACAGAGAGAAAAAACCTGGCCCTTCCACTATAAAGGGTTGCAGTGCCCTCCCCCAGAGCCCCCCTGATTGGTTGTGGGAGGCAGGAGGCATTGAGCAATCACAGAGTGCCATGAGACCGCTGGAGCCTGTTTGCACTGCTCATTGGCCAGCAATACATACATCAGATACTGCTGAGCTGCTTGCTCCTCCCAACACAGGCACAGTTCAAGAGTTCAGTCCTGTTTAGGGATCCAAGATGTCTGCTCCCTCCTCCACTCTCCACATTTTCCCTCCAAAACCCAACTGCCACAGCACTAATAATGACAACGATAACAACATTGTCATTGTTGGTATCGTTATCGTTATTCTCGGTTGTTTTCGTTATTGTTATCATTATTCTCGGTTGTCATTTTCATTATTGCAATAACAAAAACATCAATTTCCATTATTGTTATTGTAATAACCAAAATGACATGCACACCCCTAGATTGCGGGGGTTGTGGGAGTGAGTTTCAATTAATGTCAATTAATTAATTAATTAATTAATTAATTAATTAATTAATTAATTAATAGCACTCTTTGGCCAGGGAAAGGGGGGTCACTAAATATACAGATAGAGTGAACTTGTAGTGGATGAAGTTGACAAGCTCATGAGACTTGAGCTAGAGGTGCTCAGTGGCTTGAGAGCAGGATCGGAGGTGGCAGATAGTAGGAGTGAGTCAAGGACAGGGGTTTATATAGGACAGTACAAGAGGGGAGCAAGGGAGTCAAGGGTGGAAGAAAGGGATTAGTTGAAGGTAGAGACAGCAATGTCTGGGCAGGTGGTAGAGGAGAGAGATGATAGAAGGGGGAGAGAATGGAAGCAAAGTCAAGAGTGGTGATGGATTGTAGGTCATAGAAAGAGCGAGATTTTGGGAAAGAGGTAGGAGGGTGAGTGTGAGAGACGAAGCAAAACAAGAGGATGATCTGAGACAGGAAGGTTGTCACAGGAGAGATCCAAGAGGGAACCGTTTTTTGTATTAACCACTTCCTAGTATTGAACCACTGTTGTCCTGATTGAAATATTTAAGTATATACACCTTATTCTGATGCTTTGCAGACACTTTCAGCCTAAGAAAGTAATCCTGACCAGAGAGAATCAGCAAGAATTCTGGCACCAACTTTAGTGAATTCAAAGACTAATCCTAAATGAATAATTGGTGGTTAAAAAGGGGGTTTTATTTGTGCTAGGGCTTCCCAATGTGTGACTAGAAATAATAGGATGGTGTCTATGATGTGTAGAGAATCTCTGTCTGGCACAGAGGTCTATGGACCTTTTCTAATGTGCATGGGGCGATGGGTGGGTGGTGTGGTGGGTGGGCGGTGCATGGGGGTTGTGTTCCCCCAAGCCCCCACCCACATCCACACATGGAGCATCAGGCATTGGTGCCTGTTGCTCCATGCATGGGTGATGGGTGGAGGTGGGTGGAGCACACACACATACACACACCCCGCCCGTAGTGTTCTCACGGGCTCCCACCATTCCGCCGCACCCACCATAGTGTTCGCACGGGCGCACCCCGACCCGCACCTGTGTGCGAAAGGTGGAGGGCGTCTGTATGAAAAAGGCCTACGTAAATTATTTGCATGTGCAGTTCTATAATAATTCAGTTAATTAATGAAGAAGGGAATTTTAGTGGAAGAGCTTTAAAGGAGCAGAATGTTATTAATCATATAAGCAACAAAGAGGGCTTTCTTTTCTTTCCATTCCAGTCGAGTAAATCATGAGTGGGAAACATTTAAGCTCCTTCATCTTCTTCAGTATTTGAAGTCTGATCTACTTTCCAAAGATAGGCATGGGTATTGTTCAGCGGTGCGCCTTCTCTCTGTGCAGCATTCTCTCTTCCAGATCGACACTGTCTCCACATTCTAGTAAATCATTGAACTCTTCTTTTGCAGAACATGCTTTGCTACAAAGTGTTACATTCTAAGGTCAGGGGAGCTGGCTTAAAGTGAAGAATGAGTCACTGCCCCAGCACTTCCAGATAATCCACTGCATAAAGGAACCAGAGGCACTTCAATGGGATCAGTGTTGGTCCCAAAGGCAATTTGGAGTGCCAGCCCATTTGTGGCTCATGCCGGCACTGAATTCTATGTGCTATAATCATGACTATAGTGCATTAGTAACCCGGTAAATAATTGCCATTATTTCAAATTATTGTACTGTGAGATTATTTATTACAGGCACAAATGTCAAAATTACAGGACCAGTTTCTGTGGGTTGTTGGTGCATTAAAGTTCCCGCCTGACTGAGGGAGAGTTCTACATAGCAAAAAAGCCTCTCCACCCCCCTTCCTACCAGCAGAGTTGGGCCATTATAAGGTATTGTCAGGACTGCTTTGTCTCTTCTGCCTCTCATATTTGGGGCCAATGTGGGAACCATGCTCAAAACAAGCACAACTGTGATGTGAGTCAGAAAAAAACAAACAAACAGGTCAGTTCGGTTCCCAGGTCCTGTTTAAGCCCTCTTTGTGCCTCTGGTATAAAGCAAATGGGGATTTATTTCAGAAAGGTGCTAGGGCATACTTATTCCCACCTCTCAAATGTGTGGTGGCACTCTGGGAAAAGAAGTGCCAAGCAGTTGAGAACAGTAGCTGCTGTAGATTGTGCCTGGAGCTGAATCCGCTTCCAGCTTCCTCCAGAATTAGGGGAGGAGTAATTGCAGTTTAGAACTTGGCAGAAGTGGAGGAGCCTACCCTGTTAATTCTTCCATATCTTAGGTGCTTCTCGCTTTACTGTGTCTGGGACATGAATTTCCAAAATACCTTAAGTCCCTAAAACAAATGCAATGGCAAAGCTCCCATTTGGGATAAGCAGGCTCCCATTTGGGATAAGCAGGCATTATTGGCCATACCAATAATGCAAAAGCCTCTCTACATTTATTTTAGCCACTTTAAATGAATACAGCTGTTCAGTCCATTTGTATGAAGTTCACTTAACTGTGAGCTGAATGTGGCTTATAATGGTGTCTTGGTTTTAAAATTATCAGGAGGTTTTGTGAAGATCAAACTGTATATCATGTAGTCATGCAACCAAATTTAGACATAAAGAGTGTGATCCAGCTCCCATTGAAGTCAATGGCTAAACTCCCATTGACTTGTATGGAGCTGGATCGGGCTCAAAATGTATATTCAGAAAAATACATCAGAAGGAATTTTTTTCACCATAAAATACAGATGAAACAGAAACAACAGTCTGCATTTAGTATTCCTTCTCTGAAACAAAATTCAGATAACTTCAAAGAAACCTGAAATTCTCTATCCTGTTGTCTTGCTCAGGCTAGATCTGTTTCCTCTTGGCTAATGTAGTATCATAAATCCAGTATCAGTTGGGATCGTGGCTATTTTCAGAAACATACTGTAATGCTTTGTAAATTATTTGTAAAACCACCATTATTGTCACGTGGTTTTAATCAGGATTCAGTGTTCAGACTATCATATTTATTCTGATATTAATTGTTAATCCGGTATGGCAGTCTGAATGCTTATGCCAGTATATGGTCTCAGGGAGGACTCATCAATCCCATGGGTCACTGTGATTTGAGTGAAAGAGCTCGGCATACATTTTGTGCATGCCTTCTCAAACCACAGTGAAGGAGGTGAAACAGGTATATCCCCACCTTTGTGGCATTGCAAGAATGAGGAGTGTAGTAGAGAGGAAAGGTAGAGTGGTGGAGGAGTATCTACCTGCAATTCTCTATAGTCTAGGGGCATAATATCAATATAGTTGTTCACGCAATCATTATGCTGACATTATTTGAGACCAATATAGATAAGACCTTTAACTCCATGTTGAACGATACTGTTATTAAACCAGGAAGCAAATTGGAAGTAGGCAGTATGAAAGTGGTATGGCTGTTCAGACAATCACCTAGAATCTGGATTTAGAGGGTATAATTAGGGGTGTTCACCAGGTCCCTATGTAATTTTCATTTTTTGTTTTCGTTATTCAAAAATATCATTTTTATTATTGTTATTAACAACAATCTCATTTTCATTATCATTGTCATTATCGTTGTCGTTATTATCGGTACCGTTTCAAATGAAGATTTTATTTTGGGTATCGGTATTGTTATTGGTATCGATTCCTGTGCGCAACTAATATCTATTTAAATCTAAGGGAGACAGGGGAAGGGGAAAGGAGTTCAACCCTGTTTGGGCTTCGAGATATCTGCTCCCTCCTCCCCTCCACATTTTCCCTCCAAAACCCAATTGCCACAGCACTAATAATAATAACAACAATAATGACATTGTCGTTTTCATTTTCATTTTCGGTATCATTGTCGTTATCGTTATTATCATTATCTTTATTCTCGGTTGTTGTTTTTGTTATCGTTATTCTCGGTTGTTGTTTTCATTATTGCAATAACAAAAGTGACAATTTTCATTCTCATTATTGTAATAACGAAAACAACATGCACACTCCTACGTATACCAGTATTATTATCATTTGAAAACAGCCTGTATCTCCAGGCTCAGGTGGTGCAATTTATTTATTTATAAAGTTTATATTCCACCCCCCTCCTGCCTGAATGCACCTCAAGGCAGCTTACAATTTGCATTAAAAAGATAGAATACAATAAAACACAATAACAATAATATAAAAACCAATATTCATAAAACAAATAGGTATCCCATACAAAAATCCCACCCTCTCCATTACTCTACCCACACCCACCCACTACCTCTCCCATGCCAAATGCCCAGTGGAACAGCCAGGGCTTACATTGTCTTCAGAAGGAGGAAAGATTTGGGGACAGATGAACCTCCAGCAGGAGGGAGTTCCACAGCCTTGGAGTGGCCACTGAGAATGCCCTCTCCATCGTTCCCATCTGACGGAAACAGGTGACTTCAAGAGGGGTGCCCTCTGATGACCACAGGGGCCGATCCAAGATGGGGGGAGGGGTGGTGAGACGGTCTTGCAGATAAGTAGGGCCCAAGCCATTTAGGGTTTTAAAGGTCAATACCAACACCTTGAATTGAGCCCAAACGATGATCGGCAGCCAGTGCAAAGAACAGAGCACTGGTGTAATATGCTCATGGCAACCCATCCCAATAAGGAGATCGGCTGCCGCATTCTGCACCAGCTGAAGTCTCCAGACTGTTACCAAGGGTAGCCCCATGTAGAGTGTGTTGCAGTAGTCTAATCTGCAGATGATAAAGGCATGGATGATGGTGGCAAGGTTGGCGCCTAAGATATATGGCTGAAGACATTGCACAAGACGTAACTGGCAAAAAGTGTTCCTCGCCACAACCGCCACCTGAGCATCCAGGTGGCGCTGCGAATTGAGGAGCCCCCCCAGACTCTGAACCTGAGGGACCAAAGACAGGCAGACCCCATCGTTGAGGGGGACCTCTCCTACACCTGGCCCCCCAGCCCCACTGAGAGGTAGTGCTGGGAGTCATCAGTATACTGATGACACTGAACCTCAAACGCTCCCACGACCTCTCCCAGTGGCTGCATATACACATTGAACAGGAGGGGGGACAAAATGGAATGCTGTGGAGCTCCACACATGAGGTCCCAGGGAGAACAATGCCCCCCCCCCCCGAACCACTCATTGAGTTCTTCCATCCAAAAAATAGTGGAACCATTCAAGAACAATGCCGCCCATCCCAGCATGGTCCTGTAAGCATGTCACCAACACTTTGTGGTCAACGATATGAAAAGCAGCCGTCAGATCTAACAAAATCTGACCCTGGTCTAACTTGCAATATAGAGGTCATTGACCAAGGCCAAGTACAGCCTCAGTGCCATAACCTGGTTGAAACCCGGATGGCGAGGGATCCAGAAAACTGATGCCATTCAAATGCTCCTGAAGCTGCTGAGCCACCATTCATTCAATAACCTTCCCTAAAAAGGGAAGTTTAGAGACTGGCTGATAGCTGGCCGGGGAATCAACATCAAGAGATGGTTTCTTGAGCAGAGATCACACCACAGCCTCCTTAAGGCACTATGTAACTCTGCCCTCCCGAAGGGAGGCATTGACCACCCCCACCAGCAACGGCCCCACGGTCTCCCGGCTGGCCTTGACCAGCCAGGATGAGCACAGGTCCAGTTCACAAGAGCATGGCTCTAACTGCCCCAAGCACATCACCAGTATCTGTGGGAGATACAGAATGAAATCAATCCCAGAAAACTGAACAAGGTGGGGTATCCATAACCTCTGGTTCCACCACCGCACTAAGTGCGCTGTCGAAGTCGTGGTGAATGTGAACGACTTTCTCCACAAAGTAATCAATAAACATGTCACAGAGAGCACTGGAAGAATCCAGTTTCAGGTAGAGACAGGCTGAACCAACCAGCCCCTTCACCACCTGGAAAACCTCGGATGAAAGCAACTGTGAGGATGCTAGGATGGCAACAAGAAACCCTTCTTTGCTGCCCACAGAGCCATGGCATAAGCTCTTAAACTAGCTTTATGATTGTGCTTCAGGTCTTGAGTACAGCTGAAGTGAGCAGTAGATTTGCTATCTGCAGGTACTATCCACAGTTTTGAGCAGTTTATCGGTTTCCTGATCATGAATCAATTAGTAATTTGAGCAACTGACAACCCAAAATTCTGATTGTACTACTACTAGATTACTGACTTTCCGTTGTGCCAATTTCCTAATTTCCATGTTGCCAATTTGACTTTTACCATTTCCAGGTTTTCATCCATTGCTTGGGTTTAGCCAGTCACTTTGAATCTTCACAGGCACACCACACCCCTCGTTATGTGCACTGCCCTCCAGTTTGTTTTATGAGTTATGCTAGGTAGTAAGCTTATGACTGGGATAAAGGTAAATGACACACAGATGGAAACAAATGGAAATATGAATATGTTCCCACCTTTGTGGCATGAGAATGTGTGAGAATGAGGAGTGCAGTAGAGAAGAAAGGTAGATTGGAGTTGTCTACCTGCAATTCTCTATGGTCTAGAGGCATAATGTCAGTGAGTCATTCACACGATCATTGTTCCAACTTTATCTGAAATCAATCTAGGCAAGACATTAAACCAGTAAGCAAAACAAATGTAGGCACTATGTAAACCTCACTCCCTGGGCTTCTGCGGCTCTGTCCTTGACTGGTTCTCCTCCTACATCTCTGATTGCTCCTTCAATGTGTCTCTTCCCAATTCCACCTCCTCCGCCCCCCCCCTCTCGGTAGGGGTTCCCCAAGGCTCTGTCCTGGGTCCCCTCCTCTTCTCTATCTACACCCTGTCCCTGGGCAAACTCATTGCCTCCCACGACTTCCAATATCACCTTTACGCTGACGACACTCAACTCTATCTCTCCACCCCCTCTCTTTCCCCTTATGTCCAAGCTCGCCTCATCAACTGTCTCTTTGATATCTCTGCCTGGATGTCCCAACGCCAATTCAAGCTCAACATGGCTAAGACTGAACTCCTTATCTTTCCTCCCTACCCTCCTCTCTATCCATCCTTATTGATGGTGTCACCATCCATCCCGTTCCCCAAGCCCGTAGCTTGGGCATCGTCTTCAATAGTCACCTCTCCTTTAAACCTTACATCGACTCTGTTGCCAACTCCTGTCACTTTGCCCTCCATAACACTGCTCAGATTCACCTCTTTCTCTCTGTCTCCTCAGCCAAAACTCTTGTTCATGCTATGGTTATCTCCCACCTTGACTACTGTAAGCTCCTCCTTGCTGGCCTCCCCAGCTCTCATCTCTCCCCCCTTATCTTCATCCAAAACTCCGCTGCTAGGGTCATCCACTCGTCCCGTTGTTAGGACCATGTGCAACCTCTCCTCTCCTCTCCTCACTTCACTGACTCCCCCTCCCCCAATGCATCCTTCACAAACTCCTGGTATTTACTTGCAAAGCGCTTCACAGCCTGGCTCCCCCTTACCTCTCAGTTCTTATCTCTTTACACACTCCTGCATGCACTCTCCGCTCCTCCTCTGCCCCCTCCCTCATCTCCCCTGCTCCCCTAACCACCTTCGTCCCTTCTCCCTCACTGCTCCCCATGCCTGGAACTCCCTCCCTGCCCACATCTGCTTTGCCCCCTCCCTCCGCTCCTTCAAATCCCTCCTCAAAACCCACCTATTCCTCGCCGCCTTTCCCGATGCTTGCTAGAACTTTCCTCTCAACATTTATTGTCTGCCCTCCCCCTGACTCCTCCCTAACTGCAACCAAGCCAAGCACGTGCACCTGAGACTTTGCACCCGCTTGAATGTTTTATCCCTTGTCTCTCCCTATGTACCCTCTCCTTGTTCCCCCCTCCGAGTCCTTTAGATTGTAAGCCATAGGCAGGGACTGCATCCATCTCATTGTTCTGTAAAGCGCCAGGTACACAGCTGGCGCTATCCAAGTGCTTATCATAACTAATATAATAATAATAATAATAGTATTACAATTGTCTGAAAACAGCCTGTCTTCCCAGGCTGAGAAAACAGTTCCTTCATAATGTGGTAACTTGAGCAACCCATTGGGTGGTAAACAGGTATCATTTAGTGCTGAACAATACTGAGTCAGTTCAATTACCAAGATGCCAATGAGATGCTGTCCCATTCACAATGGTACCCATTTCAGTGCTAGTCCTGACCCATCGTTTGGGAACCTCTGGTCCACAAGGGCACAGCTAAGTTGGGATGGGCCCTGGTGAAGACGATATAATAGGTCCTCCATGCTGCCCCAGCCAGGGGGGAGGAGGGGGAGTATACACTTAACATAGCTATGATATGTATGCAGATGGTGTGCATGGCCCCCCAGGCTTCTGGGTCTGCTGCAACTGCTTCCCCCTCTGCACATACGATAGCTACACCCTGTTTGTATGTTGACAATGCACTCACTCAGTGAGGCAGGCTGTGATGGTAGATACTGAAACATGGGTCCTTTTCACACAAGATGCCCCCACCCATCTCCATGCAGTTTTGCTGTGTGGAGATGGGTGGAGTTGCCCGTGTGAAAGCCGTGGAAGATTGGAGGGAGGGTGCGCACTCCCATGCTACACCCATGAATGGAGCAATGGGCTCCACTGCCTGATGTTCTGTGGGTGGAGATGGGTGGATGTGGGTGTGAGCCCATAGGAATGGACACACACTCACCTCCACCCACCGCGGCTGCACACCCATCCCCCCCACCCACCGCAGTCTGTTTAAAAATGGCCATAGAATAGAACCTTGAGTACCACTCTGACTGCAAAATATGATTTGATACATTAGACAAAGGATGTCACTGAAGTGGCAGCATAAGTATTGAGCGGCAATTGTAGTATTTATTAATGTGGCTTTATTTAACTGCATTTTGACTCTGACAATAATACTAGTTAAGTATTAGAGGAGCAGAGCCGTAACTAAGCTCAGGCTGAGGAATTAGTTGAAGAATGAATTAAGCTGTTGGTATTAGATGAATAACTCAGTATGTATAATATGAGCTTCACATTCTCCTGTGCAAGTATTTGGTCTAGAAGTGCATATATTCTGATTCTTCCAGGGAAAGGAAATGTAATTGCATGTGTTTTACTTGGCCAACCAAAAAAAGTAATTTTGGTTAGTGAAGAGCAAACAGCAGATACTTATCCCAAGCTGATTCTGGTCAGACGTGTCTTATTCACACAACACTGTTTGAGTGGATCGTGGTACAAACCCATATTGTGAGTCTTGTGCGAAATCCTTACCATTTCTTGCGCACTTTGATGATGCTATTGCTTGCGAACTTTTATTATTATTACATCCTCTGACACTGATGCAATGAGTTTGCTTGTAAGAATCTACATTGGTCAATATTGTCATTTTATTGATTAGCTCAGAGCAAGCTTCTGTCCCTGATGCATCATTTCCTGTTTATCACCTTGTCTCTGAGGGACCAGAGAGGTGTGGGCAGAGAGTCCTGAGGTAAGGATTCCTTTTACCACGCCATGCAACCTCTGAAATATTGCATGCAAAAATATCAAAAGGGTATTCTTCCATGTCTTTTGCATTGTGGGAAATGCAGCAAAACAGTAGGGAGAGGTATGGGCCAGAGAAATACAGTGGAATCAGCAGCTGTGTGAATGTATTGCAATGGGATAAGATGATCCCAGATTAAAGAGCATGCAGAGGAAAGAGTGTTGTATAAATGAGTCCACAGAGTCAGAAAAATGCATTGAATAATGACTTAATGACCCTTTTTACACAGACCCTCTAACACTGATAAAATGGGTGTTACATTTTATTATACATGTTGTAGGGTTGCAGGTGTGCTCTATGGGTGCCCTGCAACAGGCATAATAAAATGTAACACCCATTGTATCAGTTTTAGAGTGTCTGTGTGAAAAGGGCCAATATGGGAAATATTATATCATTGAAATTTCACAAGCAGAAACTGAGGCTTTAGTTGGACGCATTTGTTATACATAAATTGCCTATTTCTAATTTTCAGACTGGGCCAGCTTGCAGTCATTGTGCTGAACTTTGTCAAAGTTAGATTGACCTCTGCATCACACAACAGGAGATCTCCTTATTTGGATAATATGATATGGTACTAACATGTAGCAGGGGTAACATTTTTTGAGTCTACAAATGTCATGTAGGTTGCACTGATACTGCTCATATTGTTTGTACTGCATAACAATACATTCTTCTTTGAGCCACAAAGAGAATTTTGCTGAAAATCCAAATGGCTAACAACAATCTACTGTTACTGCTGTTCCCCTCTTCATAAATAGTAGGGTTCCCATGGATTTGAAAGTCTTTACTCATCATCTTTCTGTTCTCCATACCAGAAGTGCAAATGCTAAAGATGCAGAGATCAGTGATTTAATACAAACAGAAAAGCTGCCTTGTATTGTGTTGAATCTGGTGGTATGATACTGCCAGAAATCAGGCTATTTAAACTAAGTGGCATCAGGAAGGGAAGATATTGTTTGATGCATTCCAATGAAATACACCAAACTATTATATAACTGAATGTCATATATATATTTCCATACCCTTGTTCATCAAAAGGATGGTGCCCAACCAGAACGTAAATGATTTTGATGACTGCAGAGTTAATTAGTGAGTTTTAAATCTTCCCCGAAGGTATTGCACACTAGGATCTGTATGAATACCAGAATTTCACAAGTAGACCATGTGCCTGAAACATTCTGCAGAGATAATCACTTACAGCAGAGTTTCCTTGTCTTATCAAGGCGCATGTCAGCCCCCCGCAAGGTGTGGAACTGGTTTGGATCGTCCGCCCCTGGAGTCTCATGGAACCGGATTGGTTTTGGAATGCTCTGGGGGATACACCCTCCAAACTTGATGGCCGATCACTCAATGACCTCATTGCATTTTGGAACACCTTGCTTGTTGAGGTCTGTCGACAAAATGGCTCACAGGCATCCACTCCCTGAGCATAGGCGATGCAGGGTCCAGTGGTTTATAGATGATCCTTGTCCGCTGAAGCAGGAGGGGAGACAGTTAGAGTGATGGTGGGGCCGCATTCGTACTGAAGCCAACTGATTGCAGCATAGAGCTGCATTGAAATCCTAAGCTGTGACTATGCAGACAGAAAAGAGGAGTTTCTTTGCTGCCACCATATTGTCCAAAAGACTGTATCCAGCTGATATTTTACAGGTGGTGAAGGGGCCGGTCAGTCCGGCCTCTCTGTCTGGAACTGGAATCTTTCAGTGCTCGCTGTGACATGTTTATCGACTATTTTGCAGATAAAATCGCTCATATCCACCACAACTTCTATGTTGCACTTAATGCAGTAGATGTGCCCAAGGTTATGAATGTCCCATTTGGTCTGATTTTGTGGGATCAAGTTCAGCAGGTGTCGTCCACTGATGGGGTGGAGTTGCTGTGGGCTGTACGGGCCATGACTTGTGAACTCTATCTGTGGCCATCCTGACTGGTGAAAACCAGCTGGGAGATGCTGAGACCATTGCTAGCGGGGGTTGCCAGTGCCTCCTTTTTGGAGGGCAGGGTCGCAGGGTGCCTGAAGGAGACTGCGGTGTGACCCTTGTTTAAGAAACCGTCTCTTGACATTGATGCCCTTGCCAGCTATTGGCCAGTCTCTAACTTTCCCTCTGTAGAAAAGGTCCAACAGCTCCAGGAGTATCTGGACTGCATTGGTTTCCTTGATCCCTCGCAGTCCTGCTTTTGTCCGGGGTATGGTACCGAGACTGAGTTTGTGACCTTGGTCAACGATTTTTGCCGAGAGTTGGACCAGGTCGATCCACTTTTCTGTTTTTGTTAGATCTTTCAGCAACGTTTGACACGGTTGACCATGAAATCTTGGTGACTCGCTCGTGGGATCGAGCTGGGGTGGGCGGTACTGTTTTTGAATGGTTCCTGGCTGGGAGATCTCAACGTGTGATACTGGGGGATTGTACATCTTCCTCCCGGGCTCTCACATGTGGAATCCTGCAGGGATCTATTTCATCCCCCCTCCTATTCAATATGTATATGCAACCACTGGGTGAGATCATGAGAGGATTTGAAGTTCGGTGTCCTCAATATGCTGATGACACCCAGATGTATCTCTCATTTTCATCTGACCCAAGCCCAATGGTCTTGGTGTTTACTGCCTGGCAGCAGTCGGGGATTGAATGAGGGTAAGCTGTCTGAAGTTGAATCCCGACAAGATGGAGGTGCCGCTGGTGGGTAAGGGCAAAGGAGTGGATGGGGTGCATTCCTTCTTGGTTCCTCAGGGTTAGAGCCTTGGAGTTCTCCTCACTTCACAGCTCTGCCTTGACGATCAGGCGGCAGCTGTGGTGAGGAGTGTGTTTGGCAAATTACATTGCATCTGATGGCTTAGAACATATATCTCGGGCTCCGATCTTGCCACCAGCATCCATGCATTCATCACCTCAAAAGTGGATTACTGCAACATGCTCTGTGTGGGACTACCCCTGGTGACAACCCCGAGGCTGCAGCTGGTGTAGAATGCGATGGCCCACCTCCTTATGGGGACAAGTCGCTGGGAGCACATAACACTGGTGCTCCAATTTCTGCACTGGCTGCCTATAGTCTTCCAGGTCTGATTTAAGGTGTTGGTTATTACTTTTAAAGCCCTATGTGGCTTGGGTCCTAACTAGTTGCGGGACCGCCTCATTCCTCGTATCCTGGATCGACCTCTTCAGTTGGCTGGGGACACCTGATTGGAAGTTCTCTGGGTTTCCCATGTGGTTCCCAGGTTTCCCAAGTTGGCGTTCTTAGTGGTCGCACTGCAGCTATGGAACTCTCTCCTGGTGGAGATACGCCTCTCTCCAGATCGTCCCACCTTCCATAGACATTGTAAGACCTAGCTTTTTCACCAAGCATTTGGTGAGGGGGATGGGTAGGGACTGGGGTTTTTTTAATATGGAGGCTTTTTGCCCAAACCTCTTTTATTGGGGATTTTTATTAATGATGTTTTATAGCTTTTTATATTCTATTTTTGTGGGTTTATATTTTGTACAGCACCCCAGGCTGCCATTAGGCAGGAGGGGGTGGTATAAAAATAATATTATAAATATATTAACATAAATATCAAAACCTGTGCCGAAAAGAGGTCTAGCACTGTGGTCCTTACTCATGTGAAAACTTGCATTAGAGACTGTGAATCTCAGCTCCTGTAAACAAGCAATAACCATTCATTGAAGGGTCAGTGGAGCTAAACCAGTTTACACCAACTGAGATTTTGGATCAATAGCACTTCTCACCTGGGCAAGAAAATAAATCGGGTTTGGACCAATAACAGAAAGAAAGAAAAAATGCAAAAAACCCACACCCCAACAACAAATCACCTTCTTATAAATGGTACATTTCCAGTGAAAGTGATTCAAGGATCATATCTAGTTAGTGGAATTTTACCATGATCCTAGCCTCTCTCCACCATCACTAAAAGCTATTTCCATTTGGGCTCATTCTCACAACCGTACCCCCCTTGTAAAATGTCTCCTTATTTTGTTACCTTGTCCTGTAGCAATCCACTCACACAGCTGCTGATTTCTCTGCATTTCAGTGGGCCACCCTGTGTATCTAGTGGCAGAGAGGATTTTAGACACACTTAGAGCATGGGTTTATGCCCTTACCAGGAACCTATATTCATTGCATTCTCCCTATTGCCACCAATGGGGAATACAGTAGCCATGGGTCCCTGCCCATTGCCCAGTCTAAGAGTATTGCATGGATTCACCCTTAGTTCATATTCCTTTAATTTTTAAAATTATTTTTTAAAAAGGAATCATCATAACTTTGTGTGATTGTCAACTTGTTAAAAAGTGCAGAGGTTGGGAATGATGCAGATTCTGCATCTCTGAGGAATGCAGAAGGACCTGCCTTGAAGTTCACAGCTTCCTCACCAAACTAGTTAAATTCAGAACTTACTAACGTTATTTGAGCATTCTTTCTCTTTTGCTTCAGAGAATCCTGCTAAAATAGACAGCTGTGTACAAATGGAGACAAGGAGGACATTGTGTCCTGGTTTTGGAGAAGCAGCCCATGTTATTTAATACTGTACCGTCCCTGTCATTTCCCATCAGGACATTAAAATGACCCAGTTTTCTCCTGCTTTACTATTGTCGTCCCTCCTGCCTACAGGTATGAGTGATATTTAAAGTCATCCTTCCTTTGGAAATGTCAGATGCAAAGCAGACGGGGCATCGCTATAATACAGAGAAGAAGAGGAAGAATGAATCAAATAAAACTTCCAGGCTGAAGTCACAAATAGCCTGTGGCAGCTGACTAGTGGCCAGAGTGGCTGATTGAGTTAACAAGCACTGATCTGTCAGGATGTACACGCAAGGATGGCCATGGTCTTGCTGGACTGGAGCCTAAAGCTTTCCCAGAGCAAACCAAGCATAATCCTCCCTTGTACTCACATCCAGCTTTAATGTGTCCCCGCCCCCCCCCCCAAAGTGATTCTTTACATATTAACAGAAAAGGCAACCAGAGAAAAACCAAAGAGTTTTACAAAAAACAACAACAAAAACCTACACTAAGTTTTGCAAGAGGTCTTCAGTCTGCCTTACTACCTCCTTATCTCTCTCACCCAGTGAGAGCACTCAGATTTTTAAAATTATTTATTTATTTAGCTGAACTTTATGCCCCCTCCCACTTCAATATCATTTCCAATGGGATGAAGAGTTGGCCCAGCAACCACTCTGCTATGTAAGGGAGCTCAGCTGCTCATTTGTCCCCTTTACATATTTGTTTTTCTTCTTTAAGTTAGTGATCATGCCACAATAACTAGAGCTGAAACTATTATTCACGTGGTTACTAATATCCATCAGATTTGCTGTGTCCAAAACACACACCAAAACTAAATGGTAACTGATTTTTTTCAGGGCCCTGGATGGTATAGACCCTGGTTATATTAGAGACCTACTCCTGGTGCCTTACACTGATGGTTATTATTATTTTATTATTTTATTATTATTATTTTATTCATTTTTACCCCACCTATATCGGCCTCCAGCAGCCCTAGGCAGTTTTCAGTAACAAAAAATTATTACTTGTGAGTTGCCATAAGCCTTTGGGAAGGGGCAGCGTATACATTTAAATAAATAAATAAATAAATAAATAAATAAAATTAAATTAAATTAAATGGCCACCAGGCCATTCTGCATACGTGCAGTCCTTTTCCAAAATGCTGGCAGCATCACTGTCTTTTTGGAAAAGGGCAGCTATTTTGTGCATGTGTAGACTGGCTGCCCTTTTTCAAAATGGCGATGATGCTGCCGGTACCATTTTGGAAAAGGGCTGTGCCTGCACAGAATGACCTTGCAGCCATTTTGTGCATACGCAATTCTTTTTCTTTTCTTTCCCCCCCCCATCACAGAGAAGATGAGAAGAGAGACAGACGTACATGGTGCAGGACGTGACACACACGGCTCCAATGAGTAAATCGAAAGAAGGAAATCTTGATGAGAACGTGAAGCGATTGGGACTTTTCTCGATTCTCATTTTTTTTCTCAATTCTCATCAAGAAGCTTGATTCTCAACTAGCTCTGAGAGAAAAACGAGATTGAGTTTCAGCCCTAATCTGGCCCTTTCCACAACAAGCAGCTGCTTATAGAAGCATGTTCAAGTGCTCTTGTACTTTATGGAGTTCTTCAGGTACCGCAACATTCTCTACTGCCAACCAGGACTAAATGTAAAAAATACAGGAAACAAAAAGCAGTCCCAATGATCCTCTCAGAGCTCTCACCTCATCCGGGCTCTCCACTTCCCTTGTTGGACTTGGGACAGGCCCGTGTTTGGTCCCGACTCTCTAGCCTCCTCCTTGGAAGCTTGTCTGCTTCTCCAGCCTTACATTCAGGACCCTGGAGAGCTCACCACCACAGCCAGCTTGGGTTGACCTCTGGTCAATTTGGTTCCCCGCAACAGCAGACTGCCAGGCTCATGGAGCTTGCTGCTGGCTTTTTAACCCCTAGAGGGGGTATGGCCATGGTGACTAGCAGATGCCCTTAAAGTGCCTGTTGCCTGATTCATGACAGTGACCTATAGTTTGAAGTGCGTAGTAGGTCTGCTGTTACTATCTTCTCTTTAGTACCCATCCATAGAAGAATATTGAAAACTGGTAGTGATAGGGTGTATTAAATGTGAAATAATCACAGTTCATTATAAGTTAGTCCCACTTGAAATTCAAGTGGTTTGGAGTAGAGTTCCCTTTTTCACATGCCTCTAAATAAAGTTAATGTGTCCCCTCCCGCTTAAGTAGATACAGCAGCTTAATGAACAAGAGACTTAATCACTCTGGTATCAAGATATCCTTTTTACTTTCTGTGGCAATGTTCTTTGGTATATAATTTGTACATGCTTCACTCATCTATTACCATTTTTCTTCCTAAATGAGAAAATGCAAATGTTCCACCAAGGGTCCCATCTCTGAAGCTTGATGAATATAATTCCTGACAGCAACATGAAGCTGTTTAGCATAATTTTCCTGTTAATAAACTGCCAATTACACTAATTCAGTTTTTAGTTCCTAAAGGCTGCAAGGTAAATGGTAGTTCCCAGCCTCCTTCCAGTGCATGTCTCAGTTTATTATGATGATATTTCTATGCAAAAACTGAGTGAAAAGGAACTGATTCAACTTGTTTAAAGACACTCTTACCTAATTTCTTCCCTTTCACAAATTCCAAAGTCTGCATCGTTTGAAAGCTAAAATATAGTTTGCCTCATCTGTCTGCCTATCTGTCTTTACACGTTCAGAACAAAGTACAAAATATCAATATTACACATGACCAACTCTGAGGAGACAACATGCAGATCTTATGAAATGAAACTGTTTGTTAAAGCTGCAAGTCTTTAGAAACACTTTCACGACAGTAAGAAAGTTTCTTTCAGTTATTTTTCTTTGTGGCTTTATTAAGGTCAGTGAAGAAACCTACAAAGTGGGAGAAAGAGGGAATATTTAAGAATGTGTTTGTAAGTCCTGATAAATGAGAAAAGGTATTATATTTAGAAACAATTATGTTTTGAGCAGTCCCTCCTGTGCACAGTGTGCAGTATTTTCTGCACCACTCTCTTTTCATTCTTTATTGTGAAAGGGAATTTGCATGAAAACAGAATCTTTGTTTCCTAAGAGTTTATCTAATCTGCCTTCTTATTTTCTCCTCTTTCGCACACATGCCTGCAGCCATCAGCATTTGATAAAACCCTTTGGTGATTACGATGTTTAGTACGCAATAAACTACAGAAGCCAATGAGAAAAATCTCCCATTTTCATGCAGATGTCCTTAGTCAGTGACTGTAGGGAACAGAATTAACAAAAAACAAACAAAAAAAATAAATCAAAAGTGACCGTGCTTTAATTGGGTGGTGGGTGAAGGCAACATGATGCCTCAAGGCGGTCTGGTTTTCAAAAAGTCCTGGGCATCCATTCATTTTAAAATTAACCCTTTCCCCCAGTTAAACTGGACATCCAGAAATTAAATCACTGAGATTCACTAAATACTTTGTGGAAATTTCTGTTTCGGGCTGCCCAATCTTCCTTCATCCAGTGATAGGCACATGAATACAGAGATCCCTTTGATGTTCATAGGGAGAAGTTAGCAGTTTGTAAAAAGGCCCCAACCCAGAGGAACACCTCATCAGGCTTGCTTTGCCTAAGGGAGAATAGCCTAGAAGGCGGCTTTGCAGGAAGGGCAGGGCATTTGCTTCAAGACAAGTTTTGTGTGTATGGAGTCAGCTGCCATTCAGGGACCCTGAGCATTTTATTCCTGCTCTGACCTGGGTAGGAAACTTTTATTCTGTCTCCCTGGACACATTGGAGGGAACTCTGAGCTCTTATGCCTGCCATTGGATGAAAGAATGTTACACGCTCTGTGCCTAAGGTTAGGCATCTCAGGGTAATTTCAGATGTAACGAGACCATGGTCAATCACAGTGAATCCCCTGTGGTGGCCGTTTGTCCCGTAATGTCTAAAAGATTCCTACCAAATATTCACCACGGTGAATACCTGGCAGTAATAAAAATAACCATGATTCCGGAGGTGAGGCTGATCTAACCTCTGGAATCGTGGTTAGATTGTCCATGATCCAGGACGGGGCTGGCAATGGCCATGCTGAACGTCTGGCTACCAACCCTGTCCAGGAATCCGGCACCAACCATAGGACGGGATTGGGCGCAGCGGCCAAACTGTGCCTGCCCGTCTCTCATAGCGTGGGGGGGCGGGGTGGGGCTGTGCGGCCGCATATCATGTCCAGCCCCCTCCCCGATCCCCAGTAGGAATCAGGTCGGCACATCTCCAAGATGGCTGGACTGATTCCTGACCAGGATCCGAAATAGATCCCGGTGCATGGTTCAGCATGGCGGGCCTCTGGGCCCGTTACATCTTAAATTATTCTCAGTCTAGATTTAGGTGCCTAAATAATTAAGACCTATGAAATGTCAAGTACTCAGAGCCACTTCAGGAGAATTGCAAGTGCTCGACAGTTCTCAAAATCAAGCTCATGATTTAGGTGCATACACGCAGCTCCAGGTGCCCAACTTTCAACACCCATGCTTTTGATCATCCTCCAAAAGCAGAATTGTTCTCATGTGGAAACTTGCTTAAAAGCTTGTCTTCAAATTGGGGATCTCCAGCCTTTTCTTGGGCATGATCCATTTTTACAAATCAAGACTAAGGTCTTTTTTATATGGCTGTGAGTGCAAGGTGTGTGTGCACACGCACGGCAGCACAGACAATGCGGGGGGGGGCAGTACACACGGGTGCACACTTATCCCCCCACATCCCTACTCATGGAGCAATTGCCTTTAAGGCTAATTGCTCCGTGAGTGGATGATGGGTGGAGGTGGGTGTGCATGTGTGTTTTGCAGAAGCACACATGCACACTCACCCGCCACAGGATTTACATCGGTGGCACCTACTCATGCCCATTCAGTGGATCTGCGTGGGCATGAATGGGCCTGTCTCATGTAAAAAAGGTCTAAGTTACACGCCACGATAATAGATTTCACTGACCAATAGGCAGTTGTATTTAAGAGGTACAGTAATAACATAGTTAATAGCTATTTATATAATCGACATTTGTGGTGCTGCAAACACAAAAGTATGCAGTTGACATAACTGATACAAAGTTATATTATTTCTACCTGTGTTAGAAAAATAGTGCTCCAGGGCAGCTGTAGCGGAATTTCATGCTGCTCACCCAAATTTGTGTAGTCTGTAAGGTTGCCATATTGCTCAAAAATCTGGGGATCATCAGCCTGAACCCCTGGCTCCTGGCCAGAATTGGCTGGGCACTTCCTACAGCACAAGTCCCTAGGGTTTGGGGATTTCAGTATAGGAAGAGGATGGAGCTGTTAAGTGGGGAGCAGAAGCAGCCCGGCCCTTCCCCCTTGCCCATGGCACAAACACTTTTTAAAGATCTTGTGACAGGCATCGGGGTCCCACCCTGATGTACCCAACCTGTAACTGGGGTGAAGGGAATCCCGGTGAGGAGGCAGGGAGAAGGAAGCAAGGAGAGATGCCGCTGGCTGCGACACTGACATCAGCAGGCGCCGCGGTCCTGACTGGGCTGGTTCAGCGCAGCCAGGGTCAGAAGCGGCAGGAGTACAAAGGAGGGGAGGAAGCTACAGGACAGAGGAAGGAGTCAACGAAGGCGCCCCAAGGAAGGAGCGGCCTGAGGAAGGGAAGTACTCTAGAGACCCAGACTGGGGCTGGGAACTGTGAAGGGGGGGAAGCCCGTGAGGGAATGAGGCTTCCACCCTGAAAAGGGTCCAAGACTAGAGGACTGGGGATGTAGATTCAGGCTATTGCCTGCAGTGGAAAACCTTCCAGGAGGCCTGGTTTAATCCCTCACCCTCATGAGACTTTGCTGAAGAACAAGGGGTTCCCCCCACCCCGTCAGCTGGTTTGGAAGCTGGTGGGGCAAAGGCCTAGGGGGGCCATCACAGATCTGCTGGGACATGCACAGCCTGGGGGTTGTGAGACCTTGTGGAATTGGGGCCCAGGGAAGGCCTTGCAGAATTGTAGTGCTGGGTGAAAACAAGCTGCAGTCTGGAGACAATGCCAAGGTCAGTAATCAAGTGGTCGGCCAATGAGCAGGCATGGTATTGTGTGGTTAAGCTAGCTGGAATCTGGAACAAATGCAGAAGTCAATAGCCAAAAGAGAAAGTAGGTGGAGGACAGGGTTGGAAACAGGTTGGAATGACACTGGATCACAGAAACCAGAAAACTTGAAAAGCCTTACTAACACATCAGAGATTCTACACATTGGAGAATTCAATCCATACACAAGAACAGCAGTCAGTCACATAATATTGCAAAGCTATTGTTGAAATGCAGTCAGTTCTGGAGTGTTATGGAGATTCACATTTAGGTGGGCACGTTGGGCAACCCCAGTTCCTACATGCAAGAACCGCCACATCAACTACATTGAAGGACAACATTTTTCAGTTGCAGCCTAGAAACTGACTACAAAGTCACACATCTTGCTTCCCAGCCCATCTGTTACTGCTATTGACATAGGAGCATGGTAAATATAGCAGTCTTATGGATCAGTTCTAGGAAAGAGCAGTTTTTAGCTAGCTCATTGCCAACTTTAACTTTTAAAAAATCAATCAATCACAGGAAGTACTGACCTAGTCTATCTTGAAAGATAGTGAAATGTGGCCTCTTCATGACCTGTTCCCTGTGGGCAGCCCTGAGTTGTTCTTGAGTACAAGATGCTTATGCTGCCTTTTCACACCCTTCATGTTTGCAGCTAGTTATTCAATGAGCTTAGTTCAGCATTATCTACCACTTAGAAAGGGGGCCTGTAGTAAGCTAACTTATGAAGCATCAGTGCCATGTGCCTATATTCAGCTGCCTGTGGTTCATGTGATTAAATGGCACTCAGGGTGCTTTTTGTGTGTGCAGACCACTGTAGATTAAATTGACTTTTCATTGCATTGCTTTTCATAGTTAAGACTTATTCGGCCCTGTTCAGCTTCAAAGGATTCTTCAGGCAGTAAGGGCAATGTTGTACTTAGCCTGTAAATAGGAGAACAAGGATAATTATCTGATTTATTTATTATTTATTTATTAATAGTAAATAATAATAAATAATAATTAGTAGTAGTAGTAGTAGTAGTAGTAAATACTACTACTACTACTACTACTAATTTTTATATAGCACCCTCTTGCCATGGCACTTGGAGCACTTCACAAAGAACAATTCAACACAACTTTTTAATCCTTACAACAACCCTGTTCGGTAGGTTAGGCTGAGAGATCTGTGACTGGCTCAAGGTCACCCACTGAGTTTCTGACTAAAGCGAGACTTGGGTCACATTCACACCTAACGGTGGTGTGGCACAGCAGGGAGGGGGGGGGGACTTTTGAAAACCAAAGATGTGGTGGGGGGGGGATGATAGAAGTACCAACAGTGTGAATAGAGTTGTTCTGTGATTTTATTCACAGATGACAGTGCTGAATTTTGAGCCCTGTCAGCCGCGAGTAAAATTGCAGCAGAATTCCATTCACACTGCTGGTACTTCCATCCTCCTCCTCACCCCACCATGTCTTAGACTTGCAGAGGTTTCCCCCCTGTGGCACTGTCAGGTGTGAATGTGGTCTTAAACGGGGGCCTCCCACTATCTCCTGTTCCAAGTACTGCCCATTTAGCCACTTCCATAAGGAGTCCCATCCCCTCACACACACGCAGAACAGTCAGTAACAATGGGTGTTAAATGTGACACAGCCCACTTAGGTCTTCTGTGGTCCACCTTGGCACATGGGCCACTGTTTGTTGGAGCCCTTCCAGATATTTGCCCCAGAGTTCTCCTGGGTGTGGTAGTGGCTGTCCTGTGTTGTGATCCTGGATACTTCCAGGGTCACAGCCTGGACTACCATTGGCCTGATCAACCCAGAGTGGGCTACCGCAGGCTATAACATTTGTTATATCCCACTGTGTCCCGGTCCGGATCAGGGCTGCCATGGCTGGCCATCATTGTTCACTCCTTGTCTCTCCCTATGTTCCCCTTCCTTTGTCTCCCCCCTCCCATCTCTCAGATTGTAAGCCCTAGGGCAGGGACTGTGTCTATTCAATTATTTTGTAAAGCACCAGGTACATTGCTAGCGCTATATAAATGTTTGTTAATAATAATTAATTAATAATAAATTAATCATGGTGTCTCTCAAAAGCCACCATAGCTGCATGTCATGATGGGGGTCAGGGTGCTAGGCACAAGGCAGGGATGGGGCCAGTCACACATTTGTGAGGTTCCCCACTACCCTCCCACCCAGCCACATGAACATTCGTTCCCCTGTCAGATCCCATTCTGACCAGGCGCAGTGCCACCCCTAGGAAGAATGGGGGAATGCCCCTCCTGCCCCCCCCCCCACGCGTACTTGTGTTTTGATGTGGTTAGACTGGTCAGCCCAAAACCTAGAAAGCCTGAGCTGGGCTTAGTTGACCCTTTTCACACAGACACTCTAACACTGATAAAATGGGTATTATTTATTTATTTATTTATTTATTTTATCAACTTCTATCCCGTCCCTCCTGCCATGCAGCTCGGGGCGGCTCACAACATTAAAATCCACAATAAAATCCTAAAACATTTTTAAAATCCGCCATCATATAAAAACAGGGCAATAGACAGTATAAATATCACTAGGTGGGGGAACTAAAAACATTCCCCTACCCCTCCCTCCCAAAGGCCCGGGCGAACAGCAAGGTCTTACAACTATGCCGGAATGTTAATAGGCTAGGAGCCAGGCGAGCTTCCTC
>QEPC01008173.1:7535962-7583116 GCA_003113815.1 Sphenodon punctatus
ACCACCTCCGAGGCCAGGTCCGCTAGAGCGGTAAGGGATGCCGCCGGGCATGAAGGGGCCCGGTACACCAGCAGCACCCCTAACTTGCCCTCAGCCAAATCGATCACCACGTGCAGAGCCTCTACACCCACAATCTCCGGTACCGGATACCTCCTAACAGGCCAGTCTTCCCTATCTAGCTAATATAGCAAGAGATTCATATTCTTATGTCTGTGATCAACTATGAATGCATTCTTATTTTTACACTTTGGCTGTTTTTAAGTGGGACACGCCAACTCACCCCCGCCCACCTGAGTGCCCATCTGAAGACCCACCATGTGCACATCCCATGACTCATGCACCGCCTATTCATGCCCCCACATGGAGCATCATGGGAAAATCTGGAATACTCCATGCGAGGGCAGGAGTGGGTGGTGCGTGATAGGGACACACACCCAGGACACACCGATCCCGGCCCGTCTAAATCCGTTCCACTCACTAGAAGTGTGTGTGCACTCTATGCAGCACACGCAGACCACCACCCCCAGCCATGCCCATTTAAAAATGGTCTTTGTTTTATCTGTGTTCTTCAAATGACTAGTCATATAGTTGAATGCACTATTTTTGACCTTTAAAGTTACAGTGTGCAGGCCAATATCTCTGGCTGTATTTTTAAATGGTTTTGACTGTAAAGAAGTATTTGCATTTGAAGGTGTTATGTGAAATAAAGTGATTCACGGATTTACCTCTAGAAAAAAATCAGTGTCTGCTCTGACTTGATTCAGTGTTCCAAGTGGCCCCAAAGTTCTCTAAGTTAGCATGTTGTTTCTAGTGAGAGTCCTGTGACTGGGAAAGTCACAAAAGTTCACATTTTGGGAAGTTATCAAAGATTTCAATACCTGTTGAGGAGAGCTGGGTAAGGCACTGCCAAATTGTATTTGCAAATATTTATTTGGATACCAATTACAAATTCACTTCATCTGTATTCATGTTCCATTCAATATATATATATATATATATATATATATATATATATATATATATATATATATATATATATATATATAGCAAATGCCCCATCGCGCTCACAGCGGCGGGGGTTTGATGGTGCCCCCTCCCTCCTGGAACAAAGGAGGCGAGGAGGTCAGGAGGCCGCCAGGCGGGGAATAAGCTGTGGTTTCCATGGCAACCGGTAAACAAGTGCCCAGGACTCTCGCGAGAACCGCAAGTCCCGGGCGCCATCTTGTGAATTCCCCGCTTCGCACCTCATTCTGCTGGGCGCAAGCAGGGAAATAGGATGTGCAGCAGGGCAGCGTGGCCGGGACTAGGCCGCATGCCCCACCTCGTGCAGCGCANTGGGCGCAAGCAGGGAAATAGGATGTGCAGCAGGGCAGCGTGGCCGGGACTAGGCCGCGTGCCCCACCTCGTGCAGCGCATCGGGGAGCGAGGCGCAACGGGAGCGCACCTTCTCTCCACGGAGAGAGAAAGCGGCAAACGGTGAGGCAATGGGAAGGGGCCTAAGCCCTCCCCTCCCCCCCACAAAAGAGGTTTTCAGGGGACCTGGGTGGGAAGCCGGTGGAGCACCCTCCCACCCCAGTTGCTCCTGCCCTCCCCCCCTTGGGATCAACAGGGGGGACAACACCCCTCCCACGCAGGGTTGCAAGGGCCTCCAGCTCTTCCCCCCGCATTTGGGAGCATGGGGGGGCAACTTGAGGTGGGGGCAGCTGCCCAACCATAGAACCCCCACACCACACCATTGTCACTGTGGTGTACGGGGGGAAGCACCTGCCTGCAGCAGCTGACTTGATCTGCAGAGGCCAGGGTTCAAAGCGACTGGTTTTCCAGCTGCCTCCACCTCCCCCCTTGGGTTAGCAATGGGGGGGCAACATCAGGAGGCAAGCAGGATATAAGGGAAGTGGCCTAAGCCCCCCCCTTCTCAAGAAGGTTTCCTTTGCCCTGCCAGCCCCAGTCCCTACCTTTTCACTCAGGAGCAAAGGGGGGGATAACTCGACGTGCCAACCCCCCCCGCCTCGGGAATTATGCTGGGTGGACAAGGGGAACTTGGGGGCAGCCCCCTTCCCCCACCTTGGGATGGAGACATGGCGACACTGAAAGGGGCTATGCAGGGGCATCCCAGCCCACAGGGGGAGGATTAAGCTAGGGGCATTGGTCCCCATCCCGCCTCCCCCACCATTATGGCTCCCCACACAAAGAAAAGGGCAAAGAAGGGTCCCAAAGGGAAAGGAAGCCAGCAGGATGATACCACACAGGAGGCAGTCCTCCAAGCCATGAACTTGCAGCTGACTAGCTATCAGGACCACATTGAGGACCTGGAAGGGGGGCGCGGGCAAGCCAGCAAAATGGGGGGCATCCCACAGTGAGCTGCGGCCAACGAACATGGTGACCCCCCTACCACGGCCGGCAATGAGGGCCCCGCCACTCGGGAAGCAGACGGTGGCATGCCCTCCCATCTCATTACAGGGACAATGAACCGTGCCCCAGCAGGCAGAGGGAGGAATCCCCACCCGACTACTAGGCACAACTCGATGCTCTATGGCAAGGGATGCAGGCGCTGATGGAGAGTTTAGAGGCGGCCCAGTGGAGGCGGCGTGGGCCCCCAGGGCCCAGGCCACATTATGAATAGGAGCAAATGGAAGGTGAGCAGGAGAATGAGGAATGGGGGGAATAGTGAGGGTGATCACTGGGGATCTGGACCCACCTGGGTGCAGGAAGAAGTCAACCTAGGGGGATCGTGCATGCAGCAGGGGAGGGGTAGGAGCCAGTGCCACTCAGGCTGGGAGGGGATGGGCGTCCATGGGGTGCGGGTCACACAGTCCCAACTTGGTAGCTGTGGAAGTTACCCTTCCTGCGGGTGCAAAGCAGCCGCACAGGTATGGGGTGCAGATAGGTGTTGTATGGGGGTGTCAGCTCGATGCTGTGGCCACAAAGAGGATCCCCGCCCTCTGTCAGGAGGGTATGCAGACGTCTCAGCCCCGTTAGGGGAGCATCTCCTTCAATCCACAAAGGAGAAGATTTGGAGTGGCGAATATATCTATATATTTGCCCTTCTTTTCAGCGACCCCATTCCCGACCCCAATGACAAAGAGGAGAGGAAAGAGAGGGAAAAATTTAAAAGACCAAAGGCTGAGCAGACATGGTCCAACTGGACAGCTGCTTACACCATATATATGGGGGTGACACTAGTTAGGTCTCCCGAGCACGGACTCGAAATGATTAAGTACTCCGATATTGTCCGTCACGCCTTTGACACGGGTGGACCAGGGCCGTGGCTGCGCTATGACAAAGTCTTTCGCCGTAGGGCAGTCAACAATCCATGCCTGCATTGGGATATGCATGCCCATGACATCTGGTTTGAATGTATTAGTTGCGCCAGGTATGCCCCGTGATCGGACAGTGGGCACGTGCTGTCCCGAGTGGGGGGCACGCAACAGCCAGAGGTAGGAATAAGAAATAGAGCAAGGCAGGCACCAAGCAGCCCAACTTGCTGGGATTTCAATGAGAGGGGCAAATGTTTTCGGGCCCAATGCAAGTTTAAACACATGTGAACACAGTGCGTGGGAGACCATGCCGCCTCAGGGTGTACACATTTTCGGCAGTACGGGACCCATAACCAGGAGCGGGCGGGCAACAGACAGCCCCCTGCCGCCCAAGGAAGTGCCACACAAGCGGTGGGAAAGGGCACCAACCCCAGTCAGGCATGAAGGGCTGTGGGTGGCCACTCAGGGCTACCCCGACCGCCAGGTCACCGACTATGTAACAGAAGGATTCAGGCAGGGTTTCAGGATTCCAACTGAGGGCCCTCATTACCATTTAGGAGCTCGAAATTTGAAGTCCGCAAGAGGAAACGAGCAGCTGGTCCAACAAAAGCTGGACAAGGAGGTTAAGGAGGGTAGGATTCAAGGTCCATTTGACAAACTTCCCATTCCCACCCTACAAATATCCCCACTAGGCATAGTCCCAAAAAAGAACCCGGGGGAGTTTCGCATGATCCACCACTTGTCCCACCCTAGAGGGGAGTCGGTGAATGATGTGATCCCACTCGAGCTGTGCTCCGTGAGGTACACATCATTTGACTTGGCGGTCGAAATGGTGTGTGCCTGCGGTAGAGGAGCCCTTCTCGTGAAATGCGATATCAAGTCTGCGTTTCAGCTTCTGCCCGTCCATCCCGAGGACTTCAAATTCCTGGGAATGGAGTTCCAGGGAAAATTTTACTTTGACAAGGCAATGCCCATGGGATGTTCCATCTCATGTGCAGCCTTCGAAAAGTTTAGTACCATTCTGGAGTGGATCACGCGCCAACGCGTGGGGCGGAGCACGATAACGCATTATTTAGACGATTTCCTCTTCGTGGGAAGGGCTGGGACGCCAGAGTGCACCCAGGGAATGTGCACATTTCAGGAAGTGGCCAAAGAACTGGGGGTGCTGTTCGCGGACAAAAAAACGGAGGGACCAACGACCAGACTGACATATCTCGGCATTGAGCTTGACACCAAACGCTTTTTGTCAAGATTGCCAGAGGATAAGCTACACATCCTTAGGGAGCTGGTGGCAGCAGTAGCGCGAGCCCCCAAGGTAACGGTCAAACACTTGCAATCCCTCACAGGCAGCCTCAACTTTGCCTGCCGAGTCATTGCACCCAGGAGGGCATTCATGTCCCGTTTATATGCCCAAATAGGAAGCGACTGGCCCCCGCACTACCATGTCCGCATGAGAAAGGCAATGCGGGAGGATCTTGTGACCTGGGAGACTTTCCTCCAGGGCTATAATGGAGTGAGTTTCTGATGGCAGCAACTCCTTTTGGAGGCGGAGCTTCAGATCCACTCCGATGCAGCAGGAGGCCACGGTTTTGGGGTGTACTTTAGAGGGAAATGGTGCGCAGCCCCATGGCCAGAAGCATGGGAAGCACAAGGCCTGACCATGGAATCTGACCGTGGAATCTGACATTCCTGGAATTTTTTCCCATAATAGTGGTGGTGGAATTGTGGGAACCGGAATTCACCAATAAAAGGGTGCTATTCTGGTGCGACAACATGGCAGTTGTCCATGTCATCAACAAACTGTCCTCAGAATCGGAAAGGGTTATGCGGCTGGTTAGGCACTTCGTGCTTAAATGCCTATGGGCAAACATATTGTTCATGGCCAAACATGTGCCTGGGATTGAGAACGGCATAGCCAATGCCCTTTCTCAATTTCAGACAGACCGTTTTTGCCAGCTAGCACCAGAAGCCAGGGAGGAACCTGATCCATTTCCGAGGAACATGTGGAGCCTTGGATTATAGAATTATATAATACAGTGCAGGGATCCCTCGTGCCCAGAACAAGGTGGGCTTACGAAGCACCATTTACAGAATTCTGGGACTACAGGTCGGGGAAAGGTTGGGAACTTGGTTTCCCTGTCCCCGAAGGGCACATACTCCAATTCACCCTACAGCTCAGGCAACAAGGTTTGGCACCTGGAACGATAGCGGGAAAGGTATCGGCCATCTCATTTACGAGCCGCCTGGCCGGCTACACCTCTCCCGATAACGGCTTTTTCATGAGCTGTTTAAAGGAAAGTTGGGCTAGGCAGACCCCCCCCCCGGACACCGGACTCCAGGGCCCCTATTACCCCCCAGCTGCTTAAGGTAATTAGTCATGCCCTACTTACCATGTGTCACTCTACCAGTGAAGTGGTACTCTTCAGGGAAGTGTTTCATGTGGTGCTGTTCGGGGCCTTTTGGATCAGTGAAATAGTCCCTCAGTCCAAGTCGGATTGGTCCGGGGTGGCACTGCAGATTCAAGATGTGGACTGGGAAGGTGGTTCCTTAATCTTACATCTACGCAGGTCAAAAAATGACCAGAAGGGAAGGGACCGGGTGATGAGGCTTTGTCCTTCGGAGGATGGCAGTATATGCCCAGTGGAAGCAATGAAATGGTATTTGGCATCCCACCCACAGGACCCGCTGTTTCTCCACAGGGATGGCACCCCACTGACCAGGTATCAGTTCGGGGCAGTCCTCGCCATGTGTAATAAGAACGTCAGCCTCGATCCGGGTTGCTACACTGCCCATTCTTTCAGAATAGGGGCTGCATCAGTCGCGGCAAGTATAGGTCTTCCCGGGAAGAAAATACAACTAATTGGAGGATGGTGGTCCAGCGATTATCGCCGGTATGTTAGAAACACAGAACCATGGAGGCGGGGCCACAGGGGATCCCCGGGACAACAGAACACCAACTGAGAGGGGGAAGGAGGAGGAGGCGGAGTTGGAGAGAGACACATTAAAGGAGCGGTCAGAGAGGTAGGAGGAGAACCAGTTATGGACAGAGCCACAAAAGCCAAGGGAGTGAAGGGAATCCAGCAAGAGTGAGTGGTCAACAGTATCGAAGGCAGCAGAGAGATCAAGGAGGACAAGAATGGAATAGAGACGTTTAGATTTAGCCACCAGAAGATCGTTGGTGATCTTAGCGAGAGCAGTTTCAGTAGAATGAAGGGGGCGGAAGCCAGATTGGAGGGGGTCAAGGGAGGAGTTGGAGGATAGGAAGTCAAGGCAGCGGGAGTAGACAACACGTTCAAGCAGCTTGGAAGCAAAAGGAAGGAGTGAGACAGGACGATAGCTAGAAGGGTCAGAGGGGTCAAGAGTGGACTTTTTGAGAATAGGAGAGACTGTGGCATGTTTGAAGGCAGAAGGGAAAGAGCCAGTAGAGAGGGAGAGGTTGATGATGTGCAGGAAGGAAGGGGCGACAGTGGGAGTAATGGAGGTGAGGAGGCGGGAAGGAATGGGATCAAGGGGGCAAGTGGAAGGGTTGGAGGAGGAGAGCAGAGAGGAGATTTCCTTAAGGGAGGCAGGGGAGAAGGAGGACATGAGAGAAGGAGGGGGAGGAGGGAGAGGGGTGGGAGTGGGAAGAGAGGAGTGGGAAGCGATGTCGAGGCGGATCTTGTCTATCTTGGAGGTGAAGAAGGAGGCAAGATCCTGAGCAGAAAGGGAAGAAGGAGGGGGAGGACAGGGAGGCTTGAGGAGGGAGTCAAAGGTAGAGAACAGGCGGCGAGGGTCCCGAGAACAGGACTCAATGCGGGAGGCATAGTAGTGTTGTCTAGCAAGGGAGATAGCAGAAGTAAGGGTGGAGAGACAGAATTTGAAGTGAAGGAAGTCAGCGTGAGAATGGGATTTGCGCCAGAGTCGTTCAGCAGCACGAGTGCAAGAACGGAGGTGGCGGATACTAGGGGTGAGCCAAGGACGGGGGTTGTGGGAGAAGGCAGGGCGGGAAGAGAGAGGGGCATGGGAGTCAAGTGTGGAGGAGAGAGAGGCGTTGAGAGCAGAGACAGCGGAGTCAGGGGAGGAGGAAGAGAAGACTGTAGGAAGAAGGGGAGAGAGAGAGGAGGCAAAGTCCAGGGGATCAATAGCTTGAAGGTCACGGAAGGGGCGTAGAGAAGGGGAAGAGGAGGGGGGACAGTGGGAAATGTTGAAAGAGGCAAGGAAGTGGTCTGATATAGGATGAGGATCGAAGGAGAGATCAGCGACAGAGCAGTTTCTAGAGAGGACAAGATCAAGAGAATGGCCATTAGTATGGGTGGGGGAGTTGGTCCAAAGGTGGAGGTTGAAGGAGGAGGCTAGGGAGAGGAAGCGAGAGACTGAGGGCTGAGATGGGTCATCAACATGAATGTTGAAGTCACCAAGGATGAGAGTGGGGATATCAACAGAGAGGAAGAAGGTGAGCCAGGACTCAAAGTCAGAGAGAAAGGAAGAGAGAGGACCAGGATAGGACCCCAGGAGATGGGGTCCTGGGGATAGGACCCCAGGAGATAGGACCCCAGGAGATAGGAGATGGATAGGACCCCAGTTAAAAGGGGGAAATGGGAGGGTTACCCCTTCCCCCTTTTTGTTTGGTTCAATAAAGAGTGCGGCCGTTTAAACCCATTTAAGGTGTCCTCGTCTTCTTTGGGGGGGTGCATAGACAACATTTGTTTGACTGAGTTACAACTCACTCATCTTGTAATATTTATCTTTAAAATGACTCGACAGTTCAACTACATATAGTGACATGCCTCAAGGTGAATTCATAAATCCACCATCACTGCCAGAACAGTTTCTGCAGGGGATTGTGATCTATTTATTCTCGCTTTACTCATTTCCAAAGTTTAGCCTACATCTTCTTTCTTCAAGATGCACTGAAAGCAAAGTTTGAATATATAGATCCAACTATTAGTAGGGGTGTGCAATTCATTTTTGTTTTTTAATTACTAAAACCAATGAAGCCTTCTTCATTTTAATAATTAAAATACAACAGTGATAGACAAGGGTAACAAAAATGGAAAAAATGGAAAAAAAGTGTCCATTTTATTATAAAAAATTAAAAAATAATTTAAAAACACCTGAACATGTGCAAAATGGCCACTAGGCCTGTTCTTTGCATATGTGCCCTTTCCCAAAATGGCTCTGGCAGCATCAGCGCCATTTTGGAAAAGGGCTGCACATGTGCAGAATGGTCCGGTGGCCATCTGTACATGTGCAGTGATGTTTATTTTAAAATATATATTTTTAATAAAATTAAATGAAAAAACAAACAAACAAAAAACGAAGCTTACATTTTTGTTTACAATCCCCACCCTGAAATGAAGGGGTTTTTGTAAATGAAAACTAAAACAAAAATTAAAATGAATGCTGTGACTTCTGCACGCCCCTGACTACTACTGCCACCTGTCAGGTTAGCAGTTCTCTCAGCTGTTCATAAGACAGCAAGAACACAATTCTGTGTGATCCCCCATCCTCCCTCCACATTAAATGTATTATACGTTGAATTAAGTCTGTGATAAACTGAAGTTACTGAGAAAATGAACTTTATATTGAAGGGAGAAAACCTGAATATATATATATATGTTTTTATTGCCCAAGAAATTTAACCTTCTGATTTAAAAGACAATTTTCTCTTACCTGATGCCTCAGCTCTCTGAGCCTATTCTTGATCCATGAACTGGCAAGCTGGAGGACATAAGCTGGCCACTTGCGAGACTCGGTACCTGGAGAAACAGTGGACAATACAGAGCTGGTGCCGACTGTTCCCCATAAGAACATGGATGTGTGAGGGCATGACCAAAAAATTATGGGTGTCAATGCTTGGGCTGGGAGCCTGTAGTGGCTCCGTACAGCTCCCATGCAGCTGTCTCTCTCAGGTCCTGCCTAGGGAGCACAACAAATGGGCAGGTGGTCCTTGCTGCCGTGCTCTGCCCACGCACTGTCTCCCCCCTCCTTGCCTAAGTTGCAGTCACTCTTGAGGTGTTGTAGGCTGAGCCCGCGCCTCTACAGTGTGCAATGCACATGGTCCCAACAGACAGGCAGCAACCCTGTGGGCTTGCCCTGGTTTTGCCAAATCTGCTGCCATAGTGGGCTCCTGATTTCCTGGATTGATGCCATGTGGAGTGGCTCCGGGATAAACATCTGGTGGCCACAGGAGAGATGAGCAGGTGAATCCAGAGCTAATGGGGGTAAATGTGGGGCAATGTCTCATTTGTTAACACCCTATGTTTTGGATGAAGCACTGTGGTGTGTGCTGGTAGTCTCTAGACTATTCATATGTGATACTGAATTTGAAGAGTTAGCCTCACTCAAAATGGGCAAAAAACTTGATAGGACATGTGCCTAGACAGTTTTAGAATTGTGAATATCAAATAGACAAATACTGAGATGTTGCTCTTAATGAAAATTGTGCAGATGCACTATAGAGAGAAATGTGTTCATGTACAACTTCCACCAACTAATTTCAAGCGATGAATGAATTTGCAGATCATGTGGTCTGTTTGCAGCTATTTCACAAGTACAAAAAAGGACTAACGTCCAATAGATGAGTTTCTATTAAAACATTTACCAGACCCTGGAAGTTTCTGAGATACCTCCAAATTTCTCTACACTTAGTAGGAAATAACTGGAAAATCTCATATACCAGTGGGAATGCTCAACGCTCACCTCAACAACTTGGGAGCCTTCTCTAATGGAGCTTGCACCAGAGTGGTAGTGGTGGGACAGCTCATCCAAACTCCAAGGTCCAGTTGGGCAGCCTTGCCTTCTCAGGGTGGCACGAATATCCCAAGGTGCTCACACTTTCTCTAATGAGTGGGTCACTGTCAGGCCCCCAAACTGCCTGTAAATACTACAGTGATGCAAGATAAGATAATGCTACTGTCTCCCAAAGAGAGATTTAGAACAGCATATAGTTGAGTGGCACAAGCAGACTTAGGACCAGCCAGTCCAAGTGCCTGTTGCAGAATAAGATGAAATACTGTAAACCTTTATTCTCTTTAAAATGGATTATACTGTTCTTCATATAAGATTATTGAAAACAAACACAAACAGTGCAATGTGTGAGAGACCTATATTTAGCTAGTTTGTTTATGAAAAGATTTATGGTTAACGTTCTCATCTCTAAGCTCTTTTGGCATCAATATTAATAACTGAGGACAGTGTCAAAATACATTTAGCTACAAATCATAATACAGAAAGAAATTAGTCCTGAGTAACCTGTTTTCAAGCAATTGTTTCAGACACATCCATTATTATTTATTGTACTGATGGCACCAGAGTGTAGGTGTCCCAGTTGTGGACCAGCACCCCATGATGTTAAACAGTGATTGGTAGGTAGGTATCTCTTGGCCACTTGCCACCCAGCAGCATGCAGCAGGGCTCTTGCCTGTGGCCCATTTATTTATTTTTATTTAAAAAGAAATTACCCCACCCGTCCTACCACAGTGTGGTGGCAGATTTAGAGTGGTGACAGCTTGATGTGAGGGGTCTGACCCCACCAGAGTAAGCACCATCCCCACCCTGGAGACCCCATCCCCTTGCGGGTGGAGGAAGGCATAATTGGGAGATGAGCCCATGCCCACTGCAGTCTTTCTACACTACTGATAATAGTCCAAACTGAGGGGGCAACAAAGCCCTACCCAAGAAGTCTCCCCACCACATACGCCCAAATTTAATCAACCACCCTCTTTCTCTAACATAAAGGGTGTTTTCAGACATGACGCTAACCCCAGTTTGAACATTTCTTATGCATGTTGCAGGACTACATATGGCACCAATACAGCCCTGCAACATGTATAAGAAATGTTTGTGTGGTTAAGCTGTGGCTAGCGTCATGTCTGAAAACACCCACATACGCAGAGAGATTGTCGCTAGGGTGGAAGTTAGCTGCCAAATTCCTACTCATGAGTAATTTCCTGGGAAATGAGATTGATTTCTCGACCATCTACCAATACTGATACTATTTCTCGATTCTCAAAATTCCGCAAGATACCATTGCAATTTACTGACTTTCCACTTACTGTTTGTCATACACTGCATACCATTACCATTCATTAACAGCTTACCGCATTGCTGCGGGTACAGTTTTACTTCCAGGTTACTGTCTGTTACTTCTGTACCACATTTCTGAGTCAATCACTGTGTGAATAGCCCATCCCTTAACCTCCCCCCTCCCTGCCCAAACACAGTTTTAAAAAAACAGTACCTCCATTTAGTGTGTGTGTGTGTGTGTGTGTGTGTGTGTGTGTGTGTGTGTGTGTAAAGGAGACTTAAGGTGTTAACAAACCTAACGGTGGCCCACTTTGGTCCATGGGCCACCATCACATTTGTTAAGGGCCATCCAGATGCTTGGCCTGGAATTTCCCAGGGCATAGCGGTGGCTAGCCTGGGCTGTGACTCCAGAGACCTCCAGATTCACAGCCTGGGCTAGGCATCACCACACCCAGGGAACTACCTGCCCAAGGACTACAGAGGACTATCTCATGTGGGAGCTTGCTGTTCACAGTCTGGTTCGGAGTGGCCCCCATGACGGGTGGCCAATGGCTGCCGTGTGGGGGAGTGGCCATCCTACTGCACATTTGTGTTGCTCTCTGCCCCCCCGGCCCCTCCTTCTCCAGGCCTGACTGCATGAACATTTGTTCCACGTCCGGAGCCAATCCTGACTGGGAAGCAGTCAGGCTTCCCAGTTCGGATTAGTTTGTGACAGCGGCATTCCTCTGTCACATATGTTTATACCCCTAATGAGTTGCTGTCTGATGTGACTGAAATGGAGACAGGCAGACAGTAATTTTATCCTGGCAACCAATCATAATTATTGTCACTTTTGATCAATATCCAATTGGATTGGAGATTCATAAAGTAATCTGCATACCAGCCAATGAGTGACAAGGAAGTACAAGGGAGAATGGTATGCAGAGAAGGTAGAAGAAAATACGGTGTTGGCTGCGCTGGTATTACCTCTTGGGAGTTGAAATTGATGGAAAAGCAGTAAACAGCAAGTGGAAAGTGGGATTCTGGTAATCACTGATCACTATGTCCTTTCCAGATTTACTGAAAATCGGTTACATACTGAGTTTCCTGATTCGACCAAGACAGTATCAGAAACCGCGATCTTGATGGGGATTCCCATTGTTGAGAATTCTCGTTTCAGCCCTAATTTCACCTATTCAATTCCACCCTGGCAGTCTGTGAATTGTAAGGCTTTGGGTGAGGTGTAGCTGTCTAGTCAAAGCCCTGGAACCTACAGCACAGTCCACAGTCTCAGGTATTCAGGTAGGAAGAGGCAGTTCCATCCAGGGTGACATGGAGCCTTCTCTAGCCAGACCCATATTTCCCTTCTGCCTCTGTGCATTGTTGATTTGGTTCCTCTGGCTTGCAGTTCTAGTGGAGAATGGAGGACTTTGGCAGCATCAGTGACTGGCAGGTGGTGGTTCCTGTGGCTGAGCCAAGCAGGGTTTCAGACTAGTCAGACACTGGGTATGCCAGAAGAGGAAGTGGAAGCAGGAGAAAGAGGGAGAGGGACAATTCTAACTAGATCAGATCCAGTCTCTACCACTTCCTACCCTGCACTTGCTTATCCCCACCTACTCTGTACTCCCAGGTTCTTGCCCTCTATCCATCCATCGTGAGGACTCTCCCACCCCACCCGCCTGGTATCCCTTCCGCTGCCATGATTACCACTACTGGAATGTCGTCCCACATCTCCCACACTCTCTCAACCTCCATCTCTCCTCTCCTTCTCACACTGCTGCTGTCTCCCCTGATTCTCCCTCTTCCTCCTCCAACCCTCTTTCTCCAATCTCCCCGCTCCTTGTTCTCCCCTTTGCCTATTCCCCTCCCCCCTCACCCTCTCTTTCCCATTCCCTGCAAACCCCCCTCTTCCTTCCACCCACACTCACCCTGTCCCTGCAAATACTGTCCCTTCACATCCACCAACCTCATCCACATTCCCTGCCTTCCCCGGATCAACTCCCCTTCTCCTGCTGCCTCTGGAACTGCTGCTCTGCTGTTGCCAAAGCCCCCTCAATTCACGACCTCTTCCTTTCTCACTACTTTCAACTCCTTGCACTTACAGAAACCTGGATCCCTCCACTGACTTTGTCACCCCCGTCACCCTCTCCTTGGGAGGCCTTTCGTTCTCTCAGCAGTCCCACCCCTAGGACTGGGGTGGTGGCGTGGGCGTGGGCCTTCTCCTTACCAACTGTCGATTCCATGGTCATCTCCCGCCTTGACTACTGCAACCCCCTCCTTGCTGGCCTCCTCCACTCTCATCTCTCCCCCCTTATCTCCATCCATAACTCTGCTGCTAGGGTCATCCACTCGGCCCGTCGCTTTGACCACGTGCAGCCTCTCCTCTCACTTCACTGGCTCCCACTCCCCCAACGCTTCCTTCACAAACTCCTAGTATTTACTTACAAAGCCCTTCACAGCCTGGCTCCCCCTTACCTCTCAGCCCTTATTTCCTTACACATTCCTGCACACACTCTCCGCTCCTCCTCTATCCCCTCCCTTGCTCTCCCTCGTCTTCCCTGCTCCCCTAACCACCTTTACCCCTTCTCGCTTGCTGCCCCCTATGCATGGAACTCCCTCCTTGCCCACATCTGCTTTGCTCCGTCCTTCCACTCTTTCAAATCCCTCCTCAAAATCCACCTCTTCCTCACCGCCTTTCTCGACGCTTGCTAGAACTTTTCTCTCAACATTTACAGTCTGCCCTCCCTCTGACTGCAACCAAGCCAAGCATGTGCACCTGAGACTTCGCATCCACTTGAATGTTTTGTCCCTTGTCTCTCCCTATGTCCCCTCTCCTTGTCTCCCCCCTCCGAGTCTTTTAGATTGTAAGCTGTAGGTAGGGACCTCGTCCATCTCATTGTTCGGTAAAGTGCCAGGTACAGAGCTGGTGCTATACAAGTGCTTATAATAATAAATAAATAAAATTAATTAATAATAATAATAAAAATAGTAATATTGTTATTATTACGCCAGTCCCAGTTCCAGGTTCCCCCTTGCCTCAGGCAGCAGCATTGGTGGTGACAACCTTGGAGCCCGCCACCATAGTGGGTTCACTCAGCCCTAACTGCCCAAAGATACAGCCAGCCAGGTAATCAGTCTCATCTGAAGAAAGGAGTTGCAGCCATTCTTTCTATATTAAAGAACTCTGTGCTGAAAACAGCCTTTGAATTTTAACCTCTTTCTGCAAGATGTATAATTTCACTTTTGATAATACACCCATATCTTTTGTTAAACAAAACCCACAGGTATTGGTCATGGTTCAAAGATGCTTTTTCCAGCTGCACAATTTGCATAAGCTATGTCTGCACTTATCCCAGGCTGATTTTGCCACAGTGACCCTGGCTACCATGAGGCTTGATTTCTGTAATCTCCTCTTCTTTGGACTTCCAGTGCTACTTCTCTGTCGCTTGCAGCATGTTCAGAATGTGGCAACACGGCTGCTTACTGGTTTGGGGCAGCCACAATCATATTATGCCCATCCTGCATTCTTTGCATTGGCTGCTTGTAGAGTGGCAGATATGGGGCCCTCAGTGTAGAACTCGTTTCTTCTAGGAGTTTGCCTCAGGTCATTTTCACACGGATGCCCCCCCCCCATTGTGCAGGTGAGGGGGGCACCTGTGGGAACACCATGGGCAGCGGGTGCGTGTATGCTCCCACGCTCCACCTACCTCCACCAATAACCCATGCAGAGAGCAACGGGCACGAATGCTGGTTGCTCCATGCACAGGGATGGGTGGAGGTGGGTGAGGGTCTGTGGAAATGCATCCCCACGCACGATCCCCCCCATGCCGACACCCCACACACACACACCCGCGCCCAGGTGAAAAGGGCCTCAGTTCCTCTCTCCTTACCTTCAAAAAGTGACTGAAAACCTTTTTGTTCTCCATGTACTTTTAGAGGATCCACTGCTGGTTCCCCTTCAAGTGTTTTTTGCTCCTCCTTTACTGTCCCCTTTTAAATTTGTTTTAAATGGATTTTATATGAACTTTTAAGTAATGTTATTTTATTGTATCCTTAATTTTGTAAAGTGCTCCAAGCACCATATGGTGGAGGGGCACTATAAAACTAAAATTATTTTATTATTAATTTATTATTAACAATAATAAATACATTTTGTTTTCCCCCTGCCTTTAAATGGCACTCAGAGCACTTCACAAAAAAATTGGAAAACAATATAAAATCAATTTAAAGCAATTTAAAAGGGGAAGGTAAAGGGGGAGGACAAACTGCATTAAGGGGAACCGGCAGTGGATCCTAAAAGCACTAAGATAATAAGTGAGTTTTCTAGCGCTATTTAAAGGTAAAGAGGGAGGAACTAAGACATACATCCAGAGGGAGCGAGTTCCACATACTGGGATCCCCAAACAGCAGGTGGTTTCTGAGATCAGATATCCATCAATGCAAGGTTCCAGGAACAGGTCTTGAACATAGCCGGGGCCTATACTATTCAGGGCCCTGAAAACCAGCAGCGCAATCTTAAACTCAGTCCATTGCTCTACATGAAGCCACAGAGAACTCAGGGTGGGTGTAATATGATTACAACCTCTCAAACCAGTAAGAAGTTGTGCTGCTGCATTCTGAATTAGCTGCAAGTGATGGATAAGCACTGCTGGCAACCCGTAGAAGAGGGAGTCACAAAAACCAAGCATCATGGTCACCAGGGCGACACCTGAGTTTTCATGGATAGTGTGGGGTTGAAAATGACACCCAAGTTCTTTACCTGGCCCACTACCCGAATGGATGTGTGTACATTATTATTTATTTATTTATTTATTTATTATTAATTATTTATTTTTAAGGTTTTCAAATGGACTGCAGCACTTTAAAACTCAAACTTCAGGGTAAAACTCTACAATTGTTTGGCACCAGCATTAACCCTTTGCACAAGCACGAGTCTCATTGAATTGAATGGGACTTTCATTGGTGCAAAAATATCCCCAGCAGGATCAGTCTGGCCATACCACCTATGTCAGCATCTAAGCATCAAAGAAAGAGGTTCCCAAAGTCTGGGTCAGGGTAAGGAGCCCGAGTTGGTTTGTGGCATCTGCGAATGGGGTCACAAACCCAATTGATCTTTTCAATGTCTGACCAGCCTGGAGCCCTTTTTGCTGTCTGGGGTTATGGAATTATATTTAGGTCTCAAAATGGGGTCATGTAGGCAGACTTTGGGGAACCACTGATCTAAGAGTTGGCCTGATGCACACTGTATGTTTCATGCAGGATAGAGGATGCTGCTGTAAAAAGACAGACAGCATCAATCAGTGCTCTCCAGCAACAGCTAGACACCAGCTTTCTGACCTGTGCTGTTTCTTTATCCTATCTGAGTTAATATCTACAACGTACAGCACTCCACAGTGATCTAATTAGAATGTTATCTAATGTAGCATTCCGACATAGCTAACAGTGAGAATGAAGTTTTAGTTGAATGGACAAATTAGCTTTGAATTTTCCTGCAGTCATAAAAGCTTTTATTGTAATTTTCCATTTCTGCTGCTGCCATATTTGCATTTTGCTTAACAATTTATCTCCAGTCATTTGTCAGATATCATCAATCTCTTCTTAATAAGTTAAGACAGCTTACATTAAGACTTTTTAATACTTACTGGGCTCCTGGCTCATTGTCTTTTAAAGGGCTTCCGCTAGGCTCTGGCTGCACAGTAAACCTACCTCGTGCTAGTCTTGGTAGCGAAAAGCCAGGAACTGAGACTGAGCATGGATTTATCATGTTCAGAATATTGACACTAAGGGCATCAGTCTGACCCAGTGACCTGCCAATCTCACTGAAACCACATAAGCACTGCAGTTCAGTATCTGTATAATAATACCGTGACAGGGTGGTTGCTCTCAGCAGTAGCAGCCAGAGGTCGACACCTCAATTTTCTCTTTCCTCTTCCAAATAAGTTCATTCACACTCAAGAGCTTTGATTAATAATTCCTCTAGTAGGGTCTACTTTATTCAGTCCCTCAGCTGTGAACCATGAACCATTCCCTTTAAAGACATTGCCCTAGGGCTTCTCTGCTCTTGTCCCATTTGCCCTTGTATCGGGCTTTTCTTTTCCCTTGGTCTAGACTAAAGGCCCCAGCTCTGTTTCTGCTTCCCTGCAATGTCTAGTCAATGGAGAATTGCTAATCCAACTCCAGACCCTCAGTTTCACAGAGAGACTTACTGTCAGTCCTTCCTAGTTCCTGGTCTCTAGAGAATCAGGCCCTACTTCTTCCTACTTGACCACTTCACCTGGCATCACGTCTAATTGCCAGAACATGTAGCCTTGCCAGAAAGCAATAATTCTTTTCTGCTTAGTCTAAGGATGGTACTGTATACCCCATTGTGCACTTGTTTGCACTCACAATCTGCCCAAGATGCCATTGCTCCACTGGATGTAAGATCAGACTGGTTCAAGAGTGGGTGATTGACACTCCAGTGATTGCAGCTTACAGTTTATTCCTCCCCTACTCTGGCATAACTGGTGATGTTTCAGTCTCTTAAACAATATTTCTAATGCAAGAGCTTTTTTCCTTGGTAGCTAATCAACACCTGATCATTAGAAAAGTAAAGGGGTAAAATGGGGGCTTATCTTCAGAGCAAAAGCTATCTTTGTCGATTTTTGCTTTTTGATTTCATATCTTTGACGTCTTGAACGAAGGCTTTTATTCTGTAGGTACTTTTCTATGGGTAAGGTGCAGCATCCATTATGAGGTGCTTAAAATTATAGTGTCACTTTATGTTGTCTCTCTGTCATCAGGATTTCTGAGCACCATGTATGCGTGACATCTCCACTTATGAATATATAGCTTTTACTTCCATCTCTGTCATGGCTACTCACAAATCCACTTTGCCCTCCATCCCACCTCACATCTCACTCTGTCTCTCTCTGACATCTCATCCTGGATATCTTGGTGTCAGATTAAATTTAACATGGTTAAAACTGAGTGTCTAATCTCCAATACCCAATCCCATTTGTATGTCACACACTGCTGATGACACCACCATCTTCTCTACTGCACAAGCCTGCAAAATGAGGTTTGGCACTAGCTCCTTTTACTTCCTTATCCCTCCCATGCAGGCCATACCCAAATCTTGCTGCTATTTCCTATGTAATATTTAGCTGACTGTTGTCTCTGCTTGAGAAGCTGAAACTTCCATTCATACCCTTATAATCTTTCATTATAGCTGTAATTTTTTTTCCATTTCCATTTCCATTTAATTTATACCCCACACTCTCTCAAGCGACTTGAGGCGGCTTACAACAAAAGAAAAAAATACATTCCTGGGTGTATTCCCACACAGGGGGCCCAGCTCAATACAATAGACAATTAACATAATATACTAATATACATTTAAATACATATGTATTGCCCCACTGATGCTCCACTCTACACCTCTCTTGCAATGGGATAGGTCCCACAACAATCTTTCCTGTCCCCTGCTGCCACCAGGGAACACCTGGCCAGCTCCACCCCTCTCTCACTAGGGGGGGAGCTTGCCACCATCTCTACATCAATAACCCACACAATCTGTACCACATCACAGGGGATTACCCCCTCTCCCCCCTCCGTACCCCGAAGGACCCCAAAGGGCTGCACCCTTTGGCCATGGCCCTTTGGCTTGCGGCCGGTGGCCTTGTGGCTGCCGGCACGTTCCCTTTGAAGCAGCTGGGAGGGGGGGTCCAAGTGGGAGGGGGGAGGGAAGCAGTCACAGCCACTTGCAGTTCGTATTTCCCCCCCAGGTGTCATCTCCAATTGAGGCTGTCCCGCCCGAAGCCCGCTCCGTAGCTCTGCAGCCGCCGCCACCAAGGATGGTAAGTGAATGGGGCTTCTGGCCCCGCGGCTGCCGGCACGTTCCCTTTGAAGCAACTGGGAGGGGGGGTCCAAGTGGGAGGGGGGAGGGAAGCAGCCACAGACACTTACAGTTCATCTTTTCCCCCCAGGTGTCATCTCCAATTGAGGCTGTCCCGCCCAAAGCACGCTCCGTAGCTCTGCAGCCGCCGCCACCAAGGATGGTAAGTGAATGGGGCTTCTGGCCCCGCGGCCGCCGGCGCGTTCCCTTTGAAGCAGCTGGGAGGGGGGGGTGTCCAAGTGGGAGGGGGGAGGGAAGCAGCCACAGCCACTTACAGTTCGTCTTTCCCCCCCAGGTGTCATCTCCAATTGAGGCTGTCCCGCCCGAAGCCCGCTCCGCCGCCGCAGCCAAGGATGGTAAGTGAATGGGGCTTCTGTGAATGTAAGGCTGCCTGTGGATACCTAAACACCCAGATCAGCTCTAGTCTGTATAAAATGCAACCACTCCTTTGCCTTGCAGCATATCTACATGGCATGCTGCCTTTGAATCCTCCATAGGATCCCCTTTCTCAACAGTATCAAATTCAAACTTCTTGTCCTCACCTTTAGAGCCCAGCTTTACTCTGTCCATCTCTATTTCTTTCTGCCAGTGTTCATGGCTTTCTGCTTTCAGTATTCTAGTAAGAAAAAAAGAAGATCCCAATATGAGGCCCGAGTAATTTCAGCAGCATGTCAATTGTGTTTTCCCTCCTAACAGATATACTATCTTGTAGCATGGGAGTTGAGCTAAAATGGGTACGTGCAAAAAACAAGGATGGGTGAATGCGGTTTGGAAGTTCGGAGGTCGGACTGAACTCGGTCTGTTCGGTTGACCGAACCGAACTTCCGAACCAAACTCGAATTACAAACCGAACCAAACTGAATTTCCGAACTCCGTTCTGTTCACCCATCCCTAGTGGCAACACACATCAAAAAAACTGGTTTTGAAGAGCCGAACTTGGTTTGGAAGTTTGGAATTTGACCAAACTCAGTCTGTTCGGTCAACCGAACCCAACTTCCGAACCAAACTCGAATTTCAAACTGAACCGAACCAAATTTCCAAACCCGAATTTCAAACTGAACCGAACTGAACCAAATTTCCGAACTCCATTCTGTTCGCCCATCCCTAGCAAAAACAGGTACACCCATCAAATTTCCGGTATTCAAACTGTCTTGAGCAGATCAGGCAATGAACAGGCACTGTTTATTGCCCAACGAATAACCCAAATTATGATTTACCAAGTTAATGTTTATTTATTTATGTATTAGTTATATTTATTAGCTGCCTCCTCATGCCTACGGCATCCCGGGGTGGCTTACAACACTAAAAACACAACAATAAATTATCAAAATGTAAACATTTCTAAAAACATCCCCCCCCCTACCCCTCCCTCCAACCCTCCCCTCCGAAGGCCTGGGTGAACATCCGGGTGTTGCAGGCTTGGAGGAACGTCAGCAGACCTGGGGCCAGGCAGGCTTCCTTCAGGAGGGAATTCCAGAGTCACAGTCACCGAGAACCCCCATTCCATTGTGGCCCCCCGCCTAACACTGGGGACCTCCAGGAAGGTGCCCCTGGTAGACCGCAGGGATTGCTCTGAGATGCGGAGGGTGAGGCAGTCCCCTACCATTTTGCTCTTTACTGAGTTGGTGGGGCTGATCCCATGCCCTGTGGATCCCACACGCGCAGCCTTGTGCAAACCACGTGGACCTCCATTGCAAGCACATTGTGCCAACGGAAATTCTGTACATGTGTGCGCACAGGATCCCCGGGGCAAGGAATCGGCCACACTGTCTTTCTGTTTTTCACATTGCACCATTCTACCCAGTCAAGGACTCAAAGTGTGCATAGGAGTACTGCCAGGCCCAAAAAATGTCTTTGCTATTAGTCAAGGTGTGTGCATAGGGCTTGGGCCACTGTGGGCACTGAGAATACTACGAGCTATGACAGAAACAGAAGTAAACAATGAAACATGGAAACGCAGTAGCATGGTAATTCAGAAATATGGTAATACAGTAAGCTGGAACAAGTCAGTAAATTGGAAAGTTAGTGATTCTGTAACAGTAATATGCGGTATTTGGGTGGTCGGTTATCTGTCTCAGTATGCGTATACCAATCAATAGGCTACCCAAAATATCAGGTATTGTCCATGGGTACAAAATTTTCTACCCATTTTAGTTCTACATGAGGGTGGGAAATTCTGGATCCATGGGCCATATTTGCACTGTGGTTGCTTTTTATTTGGCCCCTTTTCAATTCCTGGATCTGGCCCTAGGATACAGTACCTACTCTTAAGTTCTGAAGAAGCATTGTACCAGGGTACGATGCCCTGGGGTAAGTGCCCTCAGGATCAATGCCACATAGTCATAGTTTTTAGGGAAGTAGCACGTACAAAGTCTTTATTTGCTATATCACACTCTTTTAGTTCATAGTCAGTATCACTCCATCCAGGTAACCAACCTCAAAGTGTCTCCCAGCCAGGCAGAAATCCCATGGTTGGCACCCACAGATTCAAGCCCTCAGGTTCTTTCAAGTCAGCACTCCAATATTCCTGGTTGCTCTTGCTTATGCCTTTCAGAAAGGTTTCAGGACTTTGGTCAGAAGACTGTAGGGATTTCCTCTCTCCTCTGCATGCAGGCACAGAATGACATCCTCAACAAGCTGCCTCTTCTTAGATAGTCCTGAGTGGGCGTGGCCAAAGTTCCACTCTTTCCAGTCTTAAAGGGCCAGTGTCAGCCCACGCCACAGTTCTCTCAGGCCTATTCTTAAAGAGGAAGCAGCTCTTTCTTACTGCTCCCTACTGAAAACATACTCAGGGGGAAAGCAACAGAGACACGGGTATGCATTCAAAGACCCAGATCCATGATCTCTCATTCTTTCTTCTGCCCCGAGTGCCCATCTTATAATGTATTCTGGATGTCTCAACGTCAATGGATCCTGGATGTCTCAACGTCAACTCAAACTCAACATGGCTAAAACTGAACTCCTTATCTTCCCCCCTCATCCTTCCTCTCCTTCCTCACTGTCAATAACTATTGATGGAGTCACCATCCTGCCTGTCCCCCAAGCCCGTAGCCTAGGCTTCATCTTTGACTCAGCCCTTTCTTTTAAACCCTACATTGACTCTGTTGCTAAATCCTGTCGCTTCTCCCTCCATAACATTGCTAAGATTCGCCCTTTTCTCTCTGTCTCGTCTGCCAAAACTCTTGTTCATGCTCTGGTCATCTCTCGCCTCGATTACTGTAACCTCCTTCTCACTGGCCTTCCCCGGTCTCACCTTTCTCCCCTCATCTCTGTCCAAAACTCTGCTGCCAGGGTCATCTACCTCGCCAGTCGCTTCGACCATGTGCAGCCCCTCCTCTCTTCGCTTCACTGGCTTCCCCTTCCTGAACGAATCCTGCACAAGCTCCTAGTCTTCACCTATAAAGCTCTTCACAACCTTGCTCCCCCCTACCTCTCTGCACTTATCGCCCTCCATACTCCAGCCCGTGCACTTCGCTCCTCCTCTGTCCCTTCTCTCACCCTTCCACGCCTTCCCTGCTCCCCTAAGCGCCTTCGTCCCTTCTCACTTGCTGCCCCCCATGCCTGGAACTCCCTCCCTGTCCACATCCGCCTTGCCCCCTCCCTTCATACCTTCAAATCTCTCCTTAAAACTCACCTCTTTCGCTCTGCTCTGTCTGACTCTTTATCCTGCTGAGCCACTATTCCTATACCTACGATCGGTTTACCCTTATCCTTGCAACATGGACCTGCCTGCTGTCATTCTCATCGTAACCAAGCCAAGTACGTGCACTTGAGACCTCGCATCTTCATGAATGTTAGACCCCTTGTCTCTCCCTCTGTTCCCCTTCCTAAGTCTCTTCCCCAACTCCTGTAGCCCTAGGGGCAGGGACCGTGTCTATTTTATTACTTTGTAAAGTGGCAGGTACACTGCTGGCGCTATATAAATGTTTGTTAATAATAATAATAATAATAATAATAATAATTCTGTTTCAACATACCTTCGCCATATCTCTTTGCCACTCCTATTTCTTTTTGCAGTCCAATGCCCTGTAAATATCTGCTTATTGTTGTGTCAGATGATGCTTCTGTTCTGGAATTCCAATTACTTGGCTATATAGAATAAGCACAATATGAAATGTGAGAATTTTGGATGATGCAAGTCACGATCGCTCTGTATTTGGCCTGCTGACCATTTTTCAGTTACCGATGTGGCTGGCTGATCCAAACCACTGTGTGCCACGTACACTTCATGTACACAGTGCTCACACACCTTGTGCACAATATGCCACAGACCATAGCACATTCCCCCTATAGGGAATATGGCAGTGCAGACCCCATGCATGCAGGAGTTTAGGAGGATTTGCCCCAGTATGGCTCCCAGTCAAATAAAGGTTTTCCACCTACAGTTGGAGCACTACAATTCTATCCTCTCTTCTTAGCAACTTCTTCCTCCATTTGATTATTTTTCCAGGCATACTTTCAGACTGTCATTTGCTCACACTCCATCAGCCTTCTTGAAGCCCATGTAATTTATTCCTCCAGCCTTACCCTTGCCTTCTCACATTGTCATTTCCTCAGAGATATGAAATAACATTTGTTTCAACAGGTATTAATTAGAACTCAAAGGAAAATTGCTTTCATTTAACTTAAAGTATTTAAAAAATGAGTAGAAGAAACTTTCCAGGTCAGTCCAGCCTCCCTCCGCCTGGACGGGGACTTGTCCCAGGCCCGCTGTGAGGAATTTGTCACCTACTTCATGGACAAGATTGCTCAGATTCAGAGGGACTTTGACACCAGGTTGGGGGCAGTAGGTGGAGAGCGTGAGGTGACAGAGGCCCTATCTGGTCCAACTTTGTGGAGGGAGTTTCAGGAAGTGACACCAGCCAATGCGTTGGATGTCCAGGGGTCTGTGAGAGCCACCAGTTGGGAACTTGATCCTTGCCCATCCTGGTTGGTGAAAGCCTCCAGAGAGACATTGCGGACGGTGCTGGCGAGAGTTGTTAATGCATCCCTGCAGCAGGGGAGGCTGTCGCCCAGCCTCAAGGAGACTGTGGTGCACCCCCTGCTGAAGAAACCATCATTGGATGTGGATGCACTCGCCAGCTACTGACCTGTCTCTAACCTTCCCTTTTTAGGGAAGGTTATTGAGCGGGTGGTGGCAACCCAGCTGCAGGCGCATCTGGACAGCATCGGTTTCCTAGACCCTTTTCAATCTGGGTTCCATCCTGGCTATGGCACTGAGACAGCGTTGGTGGCCTTGGTCGACGATCTCCGCTGGGAGATGGACGCAGGATGTTCTACATTTCTTATCTTGCAAGATCTCTTGGCCACTTTTGATACCGTGGACCATAGGCTGCTGTTGAGACGGCTGCATGACCTGCGGGGTCTGGATGGGACTGTTCTTGAATGATTCTGCTCATTCCTCTCGGGGAGAAGCCAGCAGGTGGTGTTGGGAGTTGAAACATTTTGCCCCTGCGCCTTGTCCTGTGGCGTTCCGCAGGGTTCCATCCTGTCTCCGCTATTATTTAATGTGTATATGCAGCCCTTGGAGGAGGTCGTGAGAGGGTTCGGGGTGCGATGTCACCAATATGCTGATGATACTCAGCTGTACCTCTCTTTTTCAGCTGACCCAGACTCTGCTGTCTCATTGCTATCCCAGTGTTTGGAGACTGTGGCGGAGTGGATGTGGCAGAGCAGACTGAAGCTCAACCCTGATAAGATGGAGGTGATGGTGGTGGGGTGGGCGAGGGAGGTGCTGGCCCCTGATTGGGGGGGTTCGCCCTCCTATAGCTCAGCAGGTTTGGAGTCTGGGGGTGGTGTTGGACTCAGCTCTCCACCTGGATCGACAGGTGGAGGTGGTGGCAAAGGCCGCCTTCCACCAGTTATATCTAGTGTGGAGGCTGCGTCCATACATCTCCAGGTCGAACCTGGCCTCCCTCATCCATGCCTTTGTCACCTCGAGGCTGGACTACTGCAATGCGCTCTACGTGGGGCTGCCCTTGTTCCTGGTTTGGAGGTTGAAGCTAGTGAAGAATGCGGTGGCCCATCTCCTGATGGGGACGGGTCATCGGGAGCATATAACACCAGTGCTCCAGGCTCTGCACTGATTTCCAATAGCGTGCCAAGCCAGGTTCAAGGTATTGGTAATGATCTATAAGGCCCTTCATGGCCTTGGCCCCTCGTACCTCAGGGGCCGCCTCACTCTCCGCGCCCCAGAGCAGCTCCTTCGGTCTTCCGGGGGTGCCTTCCTGGAGGTCCCCCATGTTAAGCGGGGGGGGGGCACAATGGAGAGGGCATTCTCGGTGGCCAGGCTGCATCTTTGGAATTCCCTCCCGGAGGAAGCTCGCCTGGTCCCAAGCCTTTTAACATTCCGGTGGACTTGTAAAACCTGGCTGTTTGCCCAGGCCTTCGTGGAGTGGTGGAGTGTGGGATAGGGTTTGTAGCTCTTCCCTGCCCTTATTTTATTTTATTTGTATTTATTTTCCTACCCCTGTGATGTTTTAAATTGTGTGATGTTTTAAAAATTGTTTTTATGAATGTTTTATTTAGTTGTACGTTGCCATGGGATGCCGTAGGCATATGGGGCGACTCATAAATGCTTAAAATAATATATTATATTATTAATAATAATAATAATAATTTAAAAAAAAATAACCAGCACAGTCTTTCCCCACCTGTTTTTCTTTGATGTTAACCTGGTAGTTATGAGTGTAACTGGTCTACATGGAAATCTACAACTAATTGAGGGCATCTTTCCTCCCAATGATTATAGATTTTGTAAGTTCTCCACAGAGGTGTATTTCTCCACTGGATAGGTCATCCTATTGCATACATGGAGTTTATGTTCTTGAAGATTAATATTCTGAATGTTACCATGAAAAAAACTCATATCAAAGTTAGTAACAAGCAAAGTCAATCATAATACAGTGCTTTCACTCACTTAGATAAATATTTTATTTACTCATATTTTACAAGGTATCCTTGCACAAGTACTAGGATTTGTTTGTGGTTTTCCACAGGAAAATTAACTAGTGAAACTAGCATATTTAATCAAGTAGTAACACAAGAAAATATTGATTCTGACTAAACCAAAATTGAACATACTTTTTCAGAACTAGAAATGTCATTTGTTTTTGTCCCATTGCTCTTATTCATCTATATAAACAAATGGGAAAGGTGTGGCAAAGACCTTGATTATAATTTCAGAATTTTTTCCTGGAAATAATTTTTTTTACTATTTCTGATGAGCCTATCCACAGGAGCATACCTTAGAACAGAGAAAGGCGTATCGGACCTCAGATGATCAGAAATGTTCCTAACAACAAGGTCCAACTTTGACTTCAAATAATCTTGCAGGTTTTTCTTGGGTTTTAATTAGAGAAGTCTATTACATATCCTTGACTTTGAGTCTACTTTTATTCCAACATGGCTGCGTGCAAGTGAATGAGAGAGAAAGGGCAGGCATAGCAAGCATATGAAGAGGAAGTTAAATGCCAAGAAGGCTGGTGAATTTGAAAGGCAAAACTGATATCTAAAGTTATACCCGAGCTGATTGATATCAGTGGGTAAAGATCTTTTCTGTCTCAATAAATGGAAGAAAAGTCCACCCCGTGGCTCCTCCACTGGGTACAAAGGCAATTAAGTACAAAGCTGAGAAGAAACATAGGGAGAGGAAGAAACATTCAGTAGAAAGTAAGACAGGGCAAGAACGATAAGATGAGAATAATAGAGAAGGCAAAGGGAGAAGGAGAATAAACATAGCACACAATACTGAAGGTCAAACCTAAAAAGAGAGAGAGAAAAAATCAAAGCTATTTTTCTGTTGGCTGAAAAAATAGGTTTCTTCACCCTAGACCACTGAAATAACTTCCTGAACACATCAAGGAATTCCAGATTTAAAAAAATAATTGAAGTCCGGTTTTGAACCATTGGGCTTAATCTTCCTTTCCACTGCATTCCTTTTCATGGAGTTAAGAACATAAGAACATAAGAAGTGCCATACTGGGTCAGACCAATGGTCCATCAAGCCCAGCATCCTGTCTCTGACAGTGGCCAATCATGGTGGCTTGGGAGAAGCACCCAACAGGTCACAATGGAGGATCCATTCCTTGTTGTTTTCCCCCAGCTCCTGTCATGTTCTCTGATCCTGTCTGGCTAATAGCTGCTAATGGACCTATCTTCCAGAAACTTGTCCAAACCTCTTTTAAACTCAGCTATAGTACTTGCCCTTACCACAGCCTCAAAAAGTAGATTCCACAACCCAATTATACACTGAGTGAAAAAATATTTTCTTTTATTTGTTTTAAACTTCCCACCCATGAGTTTCATGGAGTGTCCCCTAGTTCTAGTACTAGCTGAGAGGGTAAATAACTGCTCCTTGTTTATTAGTTCCACACCACTCATGATTTTATAGACCTCTATCATATCTCCTCTCAGTCATGTCTTCTCCAAACTGAAGAGCCCCACCCTACCAAGTCTCTCCTCATACGGGAGCCCTTTCATGCCCTTGATCATTTTTGTGTGAATCAGGGTAGTTCTTAGATCCAAAATGTATATTCCGAAAAAGAGAAAACCTAACAAATAAACCTGAACCAAACTGAAAATGGCAACGTGGATAAAATAACCACTATCAAATTCCATTTGGTTCGGTATCCATTCCTATTTTCAGGGGTTGTTTTTTTTCAGACCCTCCCTCTCTCAATTATCTTGGGGGTTTGAGTATTTTGGATACATATTTTTTGGCAATTGCACATGTGTAATAGCGTTACTATTGCTAAAATGATGTAACTAATATACCAAAATGACTAAAAAACTCAAATAACTAAATGAAAAAACAACAACAAAAAATAACCAAAAGAACCAAAAGAGGATACCTTTCCCCAAAACACAGATATATGAATATCAATTTCTGTTGCAGATACTATTCAGATATTTAGAGGGTTACCCAAAAATAAATCTATAACCCGTTTCAGCTCTATTAGTTATCCAAATTCCCTAAGTGCAGAAAATCTTAATTTTATGAATGTGCAAGAGTGTTCAAAATGTAAAATTATTTTAAGATTTAAAAAGATATGGATTATATGCAGAAACACCCCACTCAACTAGCAGTCAGCAATAACCACAACAACAAAGATTCCAGCCCACCGCCCTGACAGTCCTTTAGATCAGCTTGCTCAGTCCCTCTTCCACTGCCTTTAGGCGGAGGCGTTCTTCAAAGGGCATTCCTCCATGCCCGCCCCTTAGCATTGTGGGAAATAACAAAGCAGAGGAGAAAAGGCCACTGAAATGCCGAGGAATCAAGAGCTGTGTGAATGCATTTCTGTGGGACAGTCGTGTAGCTAGGACATTGGCACAGGGGGTGGGGCAATCCACATGAGAAGCAGGGCAATTTCTTCATTGTCAACGCATCCCAAATGAGACAGGACACCAAAGATGGAGTTTTAAATGGCCGCACTCTTTATTATGCCAGAGCTTAGAATAGTTGAGGGAAATTGCCTAATGTGATTTGGGTCCAATACTTAACCTAACATGCAACAAACTAATCGCAGGGGTGGTTTTGATATACCCTCGATTACCACCCACTAACTGAAAAATGTCTCCCACCCCTCCCACGGTTCTGACCACCGTGGGAGGGGTGAGGGGGACTCAAGTACTTCTGGACCAGAGTAATGACTAAGGTGTCTGCAGGCTGGGGACCATACCTGTCCTTACCACCCTTGCTGGCTACTATGCCTCTTGCCGTACCCTGTTTCTGCGATAGGTGTGTCCTTCCGATCTCTTAAGGAGATGACTTCCACTTATGGTAATCCTAGGGTATAACCTGAACATTGCAGTACTGGACCCCTGCCACTAAGGGTCTGCCAGTGTTAACCGGATGGGCCTGCCCCCCATCTGAACCCAGACTAACCTAAAACTTGTACTAACTTCTCCTTCAGGGCCCGGAGGTAGAAGTCATTTCTCTCCTGGGACAGGTGAGCCCCATCCTTCCGGAACAGCTCTGGCGGCAGTGCTTATGCGACAGGGGGTAATTGTGGATATTGTATCCTCCCAGCCCTACTAGCCACCTGCCTATGTCCCTGTTGATCGTCTTTCTGGTTTTGTCAATTTCCTCGGGTGTACAGCCTTACCCCAGGACATCCGTTCCACTAGGTCAGTCCAAATAATAAGAGCAAATGGGAATAGCTTCTTTATCTCCTACACATCGTTCTTGACCTTCTTAATGAGTTCAACTGTGGCAAGTCATTCTCGCCTAGGTGGAGGAGTATGATGTCTGGTGGGGGCCTCTGTGTGACACCTGAAAACTGGGCAGCAGCTGATGCCATCTTATGCTGCTACAGCCCTTCCACTGGATCTTTGCGTGAGCTGACAAACCCAGATGGGTTCCCCACTGGGACTAACCAGTAGGGATGTGCGAACAGAACCAAGTTTGGAAATTCAGTTCGGTTCAGTTCAAAAATTGAGTTCGGTTCAAAAGTTCAGTTCGGTTGACTGAACTATTCGAATTCGGTCAGATTCCGAACTTCCGAACCAAGTTTGTATATTCAAAACCGGGTTTTTGGCCTTCCAAACTGGTTCGGATTCAACTGAACAGTTCGGTCGAATTCGAGTTTGGTTCAAAAGTTTGGTCGACCAAGCTATTCGAGTTAGGTCTGAACTCCGAACTTCTGAACCATGTTTGCACATCCCTACTGACCAGCAGATTTAGCTGTCCATCATACCAGGCTGTGGCTAACGATCCAGAGTTGCCTTCGCTGGTGAAAAGGTGTACCTGAGGAAACAAATAACCAGTTCAGTGATGATATTGACTGGGGGGTTCCCAGATATATGACTGAAATGTCCCCGAATGTCAGTGGCCCACCACCTATACACTCTGTTCTGATATCCCCACGGCTGCAGCAAAACTGGCGGCCCTGATTCGGAATGAGTGGGATCCAAAATCTGCCACCGGAAGGCTGAGACAGGCCACAGTGGCCCTCAAGATCACCGTGAATTGGTGTCTGGTCAGACTGATGCCCCCAGCATGCCGAAAGAGGGGAGCGGGGGTCTGAGGGTGGATGGCAAGGCATTGCTCCATGGCTCGTATTGGATACAACTCAGGGGACCCAGCCCTGTTCAGCTGGACCCACTTCCCCCTGGCTCTCTGGTCAGTTTGGAGCAGTGGATCTGCAGGAACATTGTCATTGGTGTAATCTGGACATCCTACATGCCTATGTCCCTACCTGTGGAGTCCCTGGATGATTCAGCCACCAGCTTGGTCACCCGAAAGGCCCTGAAGAAAGCTAGTTTGAATACTGCCCTAAACAAACAAACCTCATAAACATCTAAACAAACTCAAGACAGAACCCCACATATGTCCAGCAGCAGAGGGGGAGTAATGGGGATATGTCTGTCTGGGGTGGTGCCTTGCTGCTGGGACCAGCATTCTAAGAGGTTCCTGGCAAAAAAAAAAACCTGTTGGGGGGTGGCTGACCTGCTAGGTTGCTCATAAACCCTAATTCTGCTAGCTTGCCAGCTATTGTTCCAACCGCTGCCCCTCTCCGCCTCAGGTGCAGGGCGAACTGGAGCATTTATGCTTCCGGGATTGGAAAGTCGAGACCCCACCCTTGGAGAGACTGGAATAGCTGAAATTCCCAGAAGACTCTGTCATAAGTTGCCCTTGTTCTGGCCACCAGGGATCCCTGAATGGTGGTATAAAGTTCTAGCAGCCAAAGTTCCACACCGACAGTGGCAGCGGTTCCGGGGTCAGCCTGCCTCCAGGTGCCAGCATCGGAAGTGCTCCATCTGGAAACGAGAAAGGGTGTTGGCAACACAGTTGTCAATACCAGGCACGTGCCTGGCTTGGAACAGAATATTATGGTTCAACTACGCAACTACGAACACCCTAACCAGCTTCATAACCCATGGGGACTGCAATGACAGGGTGTTTATGATGTGAACCACTGCCTGGTTGTCATACCAGAAAAGGACCATGTGGTTTGGTTTGCTAATTCAGCTGATCACAGATGGACAGCCAGCATGATGGGGAACAGTTTGAGGAAGGTCAAGTCCTTTGTCACCCTGGCTTCTATCTAGTTGGGGGGCCAGGGAGCAGCTGCCCACCTGTTTCTAAAGAATATCCCGAACTCGCCGGCTGAGTCTGAGTGGACCTGCAGTTCAGCTTCCAGCAAGAGCTGATTCCTCCAGAAGCTGGTTCTGTTGAAGTCTGCCAAGAATGAAGCCCACATTTCTAGGTCGTCCTTCATTTCTCTATTAAGCCTGACATGATGGTAGGGTCGGGGGGCACCCTCTAGCTTCACATTCAGGCAGGAGAGAAAGGCCCACCCAGGGCCACCACCCTGCATGCAAAGTTAAGACTCCTGAGCAATGACGAGTTAGTGGACCGTCACCTTTGTTGCTGCAAGACATTAACTGATCTTGGCTTGGAGGGAGCTGTTTTTCCTCGGGCAGACGGGAGATGGCTGCTACCGTGTCCCGCTCTATGCCCAGGTATGTCAATTTGGTGGTTGGTCCCTCTGTCTTTTCGGGTGCCAAGGGGATCCTGATCTCGTCCGCCACCCTGTGGAAGGTCAGTATTAACTCCCAGCATTCCCCCGTGTCTGCCCGACCAACGAAGGGGAAGTCATAAAGATATTTTTGACCTCCCCTGCATTGGCCCCACTGCTGAACCACCCATTCAACCAGGGAACTGAATCTCTCAAAAGCTGAACAAGAGATTCAGCACTCCATGGGCATGGCCTTGTCAAAGTAGTAGTAGCCTTGAAAGTGGAAACCCAGTAGTGGAAAACTGTCCAGGTGAACTGGAAGTAGGCAAAAGGCCGACTTAATGTCACACTTTGCCAGGAGGACCCCCTGGCCACAGCGCCTGACCAATGCTACTGCTGAATCAAATTATGCATAGTGCACTGATGTAAGCTCCTGGGTGTTGGCATTGTTCACAGACCCAGCTCTTGATGAGAGAGGTGGTGAATTAAGGGAAATTCACCTGGAGTCTTTTTGGGGACCGCTCCCAGAGGGGAAATGAACATATTGGGGAAATGGGGGATCAGGAAAGGACCGACCGCTCTCCCTTCCACTTCTTCCCTAATAAGCTTAGCCCTGATGATGTGTTCCAACCCGACTATGGACTTCAAACTGGAGGGGAACTTGTGTTGCTGGATCGGACCCGTGGGACTCCAGAAACCTTCGCTAAAACCTGCACCTGATCTCTCCCTGGTCCAGATGGACCTGGAAGGCCTGCTCCAGGATCTCAACCTTAACCGGTGTTGGGGCTCTTTGCTGAGCTATTGGCAGCGTTTCCCCCTTGGCCACCCTTCCTTGAAGACCCAGGGTTGGATCTTCCTTTCACCCAACGTTTGGACCTGGGACATACAGAGGCTGCATGATGCCCACTACAGCTCGTGCAGGCATGTTGAAATCTACAAGCCACTCGGGAGCATTTCCCCAAGCCGCTGAATTCCCAGCACTGTGCCCTGGCATTCCATGCCGCCTTTTTCCCCTCGTCATGACAGGAATCACTGATGGATGCCGCACCTTCCTTCACAAGGAGGTGGCCACTGTCTGATATGGGGGCATGGTCTGTACTTCTCATGCAATTCAGCCACAGATCATTTGCATGAAGGTCACAGCGGAGGCCTGGAGTGTAGGCCACCCTGTGCCTGAAGGCCTCATCGTACTGTAGCCGTGCCCTGGAAGGGCCGGACTCATACGCTCGGCGGACTATGTCCGCGTACTTTAAGAGGTCTGCGGTATCGCTGGCATAAGTCTGAATCATCACCCCATGGAAGATGAAAAAGCCTCCCATCCAGTTGGACCAGTTTCTCTCGGTCTTGGGGCATGAAAAGCGCTCCTTGTTCTTTTTGTCATCCTGCTCTGCTAGATCAACAATGGGATCACTGAACAGGAGGGCAAATATGTCAATATATTCTCCCCGCCAGATTAATTTCCGGGTATCTGGGAGAAGGTGATCCCCTATGGCGCAGATACATCTTCATACCCTCCCCCAATGAGTGAGGTCTGCCTGGCTACTGTGCCCGGAGTGTGGACATGCCCGAGGGGGGGGCAGGTGGGTCCCAGATCTGCAGGGCTTGCACCGCTTGTAATTGACTGTTGCCCATTTGGACTACAGGTTGTTGCTGTTGTGGGGGTAGGCAGCTGTGCCCACCCCAGTAGGGCCACCAGGACACACACACCATTCCACCATACAAGTTAGGTGGACCCCTCCTGCGCCCCATCGGGGCGTGCTACCGGATTTCCTGGGCTGGAGGCATACCCTTGCCTGCACACAACCACAATGACCCCTCTCGCTCCCAGGGTCGCCCTGGACCCAGCCTTCAGTTCTGATCCTGCACTCTCATAGCTCGACCATTGGGGAGACATCCCTGCTTCACCTGGGTTACGTGGCATGGCAGGGTGGAGTGACTCCTGGGTGGCTAGTGACTGCTGGGCCCTCTGCTCCAGCATAGTCCAGGTGGCCTACTACAAGGCTTCCACCTTGTATCAGAGATCCCCTTCCTCCTGATCCTGGGGGTCTGGCTGTCTGACCGGCTGGTCCATGTGCCACCCTGGTGCAGCCCTGTAAGGAAAGAAGGGGAGCTCCCCTCCCATGCCCTCTGCCTGCCAGTCAAAGGCAGGTGGTGAGGGAATCCCTACAGGAGAGAACCCCCAGTCCAACCCCACAGGGGGGGCTGCCCCCCTGCTCCACTTTGGGGGAGGCCCTTATGTGCTAGGCCCTGCCTCAGGGCTTCCTGCCCACACAGCCCCAAGGGCCTCGGGGGTAAACCCCATCCAGGGCCTACTCCGTGGGCTCCACCAGTGGGGTGGTGGTCTGTGAACTGGGCAGGGGGCACAATCATGGGCCCACACTGTCTTAAAGGTTACCCTGGGAAATTCTGCCCTTCTACCCTTAGTTCCCCACCCCCAGGTGCACCAGTGGGCACTGAGGCAGGTCCGGTGACCTGTACATCCATGCCTGGGGGAACTGTGGGCCCCATGCCCAGCAGGGCTGGGACTGGGGGCCGTGGGGCCCCCATACCAGCAGCTGCCATTTCCCTTAGGAGGGCCTCACATCTTGCCAACCCGTTCCATAGGGAGAGGCTTGTGGCCCACCTATCCTGTGCCCCCAGTGCGGGGCCAGGGGGGGGCATTCCTCCTGTCTGTGTCCACTCCCCTAGCACTAGCCAATTCCTTGGCTGCTGGAGGGGCGGAACCATCTGCCAGGAGGGCCACAAAGTCCTGCAGGAGAGGGAGGACTGTGGCCCTTTTCTTAGATTTGTCCATCCTGCGCTTTTAAAGGGAGGTGGGGGAGCCTGCCCCACGAAGGTCATGGGTCCCGGGTTACTCTGGCACGTCAAGGGCCCCACTAGGGCCAGCCCCAGGCATGTGCCATATGTGCAGTCGCACATAGCCCCGCGGCCAGCTGGGGCCCCGCACTTGCCTGACTGGGCAGCAGACTGCAGCTAGCATCTCCCCCAGTAAGTGATTCTTCCTCCCTTCCCTGGCTCCAGACCCCATCCCTCACCTGCCTCTGCCTTCTAGTAGCACAGCAGCAGCAGCAGCAGGGACACTCCATAGGGCTGGGAGATAAGGATGTTTGTTTACAAACAGCTCCTCCCCACGTGCTGATCAGAAGGTTGCTACCTTATAAAGAAGGTTCTTCGAGATGCTCCCAACAGTCTCACAACTGGGTTGTGCATGTCACCCTAGTCACCCTAGTCAAATAATAGACATGATGGTCTCGAGCTCTTCTAGTATAAAAAGAACCTTCCCTCTCTGAATGACAGTTCCTTTCAACCCTTTCTAGAAATATAAGAAAATAATTCCATGTGGGGCTGGAAGGGTGGGTATTTTTGAGAATATTTGGAGCCATCTCAGAGAACCTTGTTTACAAGGTAGCAACCTTCTGTTCTTCTTCGAGTGGCTCCTCGCATTATATTTTTACATGGCTCCGCTGGGTGGGGAGTCCGTGGGCGTGCCAGTGCATGGGTGGGCCATGCACATGGCTGCACACACATCCCCACTCACCCACCACTCATCCACACCCACATAGTAACCACCGTTTCCCCTGGTTGCTCCGTGCGTGGGGATGAGTGGGGTGTGTGTGTGAGCGCGGAAGCTGTCTCTTATACACATCTAGATGTGTATAAGAGACAGGTGTTAGGTGAGCATGCACGCACCCCCACCCCCACTCACCATGGGCGCGTGCATCACGTCATTCACACGGGGTTCCCCCACCCATGAACACACAGAAATCTGCGCGTTCATGGCTGGGAGGAGAGGCCCATGTAAAAAGGGCCACATTCACACAACTGTCTTACTTATACTATCTTAGGTAGGAATTTAGGATGTAAAGCAATATCTATTCTGTCTTGGAAAATAAATCTGCAAATATGGTTCTGAGATTATTATGGCTGCTATTTCACTAACTCTTCTTAATGAAATTATTGCTAACAGGAATACAGTCTTTAAACCCACACCCCATAACCAGTGCATTTGCGCTCCCATATAATCAATTCACGCTACCCTGTGGGCACAAATTAAATGGTTATGGGTGGGGGCAGCGTGAATTGATTATATGGGGATGGGAGCACAAATGAACTGGTTATGGGGTGGGGGCAGCATGAACTGATTATGGGGGCACAACTGATCTGGTTATATGTCTCTTCATGGCATAATGCGCTTAATAAGCTGGCTGCATTTTGGGTGTCTTGTGCATGTGATAGCAGCACCTCTGGACTGGTTGCACCGTGTGCGTGCACAAGGCACAGGTGGCACCGGCAGCAAGAAGCAACAGGCCCTGAAGGCCAGACCGGCCAAACTCACCCCCTCCCCCATTAAAGTAGTGGGCGCAGTCAGTCTCTCTGTGCCTGCCTCACTGCCCGCTTGGCTGCCCCTGCGGTGGAACCACTCCTGGGGAGTGGTGGTAGACATTCAGCTGGGGGGTGGGGGAAGCATTAGGAGGCCATGCTTCTCCATGGTTTCTCGGAGAGGTGGAGAATGAGAATCCTTCCTGTCCAGAGGGAGTAAGTTTTATGTAAATTTATATATTTGCATAATTAGCTCATGCCTAATTATGCAAATTAGGCCCCACCCAAAGACTTCGCACTTGGCCTCACAAACCCTGGGGCCAGTCCTGGGCCCCACCAGAGCCCAAAAGCTCCCTCAGTTACTTGGGGCCTTACTGCCATGATGATGGGGCTGCAGGCAGCCACTGGAGAAGGAGAAGAGTGGGCAGGAACCCATAGATTATGTTGGAGCAGCATGCTGCTCTGTTTGGCTCCAGTTTGGCTCGGCAACCGTGGCCGAGTTTTATTTCCTCGCTCCGGAAGAAGCACCTTTCCCCACTGTCAGCACCCTGCCTGTGGGGGAGGGGAACCCGCCCCCCATCCTGTCCCCTTCTCTAACAGGGTGCACCAGGAGGGGCCTGTTGCCCTTGACCCCGCAAGGGCAAAGGCAATTCTAAGAACATGAGGGGGGAAATCTAGAACACATCTTATTTCTACTGGGGGAGGAGACTTATAGGGGGCATTGCAACCTTATAGCACCCCCTTCAGCTATGAGCCTGCTGTGGGATTCGACAAATTAAGGAACAAGTGATAAGTTGCAAGTGGAAAAGTTGGTTTGTGCATGAGACCTCAGAGATACACCTTGAAGGGAAACAGCATAGTGCAAATCTTTAAATCAATCACTAGGGAGTCTTTAATTCCAGCCTATCATGTAGTGACACTGTTTTATTTTTCTTTCTAAAGGCCTTCCCACTTGCATCTTATTTCAGCTCCAATGTAGTGAAATTTATGTGATATCAATATTCATTCAGAGTTGTTTTCCCTCCCCCCTGTTAGAGACTACTCATGTGTACTCCAGATCCCCATAGCAGTCTAAAAACCTTGAGCAGACAAAACAAAAAATTTAAGATTGGTCCCCAAACTCTGAAACCAAGGACTGTAACCTTCCCTAGAGTCAACAGAACCAACATACTAAATTAACCTCACTTTGGGGAAACCACTGGGCTCGTGCAGGCTACTGATACTGTCATGCTTGGTAGTACACTATGATTAAATGTCAACCCTATTTTATTGCTCTTTATCAAAAAATCTATTGTGTTATAGGCTCCACCAAGACTCATTCAAACAATCCTAAATTAATGGTGTTAACTAACAAAATATTAGTCTGCTGCAGTCTGGGTTCAGTCCATGCAGCCCCTGTTCATGTTTTGCATGTCCAGCCAAATAAATAGGCAGCCCCTGGTGTGTGTTTCATGTGCTTGTGGGCAGCCCCCATTGGCAGTACCAGTGAGAGAGAGAGAGAGTGGAGAGAGGTGCAGAAAATGGTTACTCCTTGGACTCTATAGAATTTTTGCTCATGACTCTATAGTGCTGGAGGACCTGTACATGTAGAGGCACAGCCCACAACCTAACTGATGGGATGCAGACACATGGGCACACATTAGCCCTCATTCACCTGCACAGTGGGCTCCACATTCTCCCCCACTGTGAGTGAGGCTGCTGTTCCAGTGGCTGGTGGCCCTATGTCCGGTGGGGGCAAATACCTAATAAACGGGTAGGTGGACACCTGCCTGGTGTTGGCTAATGTTGGCTAACTAGGGATGGGCAAACAGAACTGAGTTCGGAAATTCAGTTCAGTTCGGAAATTTGGTTCGGTTCGATTGACCGAACTATTCAAGTTCGGTCTGAACTCCGACCTTCCAAACAAAGTTCATAAATTCAAACCCCATTGAACTAAATGGAATATTATCTTTTAGGGATGGGTGAACAGAGCCGAGTTCAGAAATTCGGTTCGGTTCGAAAATCGAGTTCGGTTCGGTCGACCGAACTGATCGAGTTCAGTCTGAACTCCGAACTTCCAAACCACGTTCGCCCATCCCTAGGGCTAACATCTTGTTTGTTAACACCATAAACATTGTTTCACGATGGGAAAGGTACAAAAATAACCCAGTATGATAGTTATCATTGGTGAAGGGAGTTTAAGAGGAAGAAGTTTGAGTTACAGAACTGGTGGGTTTTTTTATTATATATATAATTTATTACAGCATCAGTTTTCGCCATAGCCAAATAGAGCAAAATATACAAATATACAACACATGAAATATACAAAATGAAAATAATAATGCAAGATATCAAATACAACCATAAAGCAGATATGAAAAAACATAAATCGGAAACATAAATTAAAATGTATAACGTCTGGAATAAACTCTGGCTTTAGAAACTCTATTGCCTATGTAGCTTAGGAGAAGGTTATAGTTTAGAAAGAAGTTAACCAGGAAAGAGTCTTTATCTGATCCTTGTTACGTTCGTTAGATCTCAGTTCTTGCCTTGCATAGTATTAGAGCAAACGTTGTGATACAGAGATAGTTATCCTTATTAGCTGGTTTTAAAAGTTTTAACATTTTCTGTGTGTCCGTCAAATAATCAACATCCTTAAGGATGGGGGACAACCACGCTTCTCTCAATTGCTCATACAGTGGGCAGTACAATAACATATGTTCAATTGTTTCCACCTGGCCACCTTTACAGAGACATAAACGAACTTCTTGGGGGGGATAGCAGCATATCGTCCCAGTGTTACAGCTGACTTGTTTTTAGAAAATATTTTTTATTTATATTCATTATAATACTGTACAATTTCAAAGAATATAACTGAAAGAATGCTCTCATGTCAATGAGTGTATATGTTTCGAATTCAAGACATTCTAAAGAAGAAAGTTGTACTGACTTAATAATAGACAGTGGCTTAAAACAACAGCTGTCCAAAACAGAAGGAGGGAACATTTCTGCTCCCTTTTTCCTTTCCCACCCCCCAAAGGCCCAACCCATTTCCTTTAGCCCCAACCCCGGATTCCCACCATCAAATGCCATCACATACCCCCATGTGCCAAAGTTAAATTAAATGCCCCCAATCCCCCTTGTCTTACACACACCTATGCAATTGCACTGCCCACCAATTATGGAGCCCACTCCACAGTAGTGTGTGGAGTGATGGCCATTTTGAAAGCCAGGGTTGGAGCTGAGATGTGATGGTGCAGTTGCCACTGCTATAAAGACCAAAATGAAGTTAAGGAACTGTGTCCTGTGCCCTGCAACCTGAACTTAGGCAGGGGAATGTGTCCCCTTCTCCCCCTCATTTTTATGCCCATGAAAATGAAGCAGTATAATCTTGCATCAGCTGGGGATCTGACCTTTATTCATATGTTCATTTTTAACGGTTGCAGATTATAGATTGCTGTCCTCCAGGATTGATGTTCTTACTTCTTCTTCTTCTGTCATGTATTAAGTATGGTGTAAATATTTTATCATATGCCTGCTTGATTAATTCTACTTTTATTATGCACTTAGCTGTTTGGATGGGGGACTGGGGTGGTGAGGAAGGCTATATGTTCCAGGAGGTGCAGCATTAGCAAGGGAGGAGAGAGACCACCTGGGTTCTATTCCTTGCTCTGCCACTTGGATGAGCCACTCGCTTTGCATCCGTGCTTGAGTTTCTCAGACTCCTAAATGGGGATAAAGAAACAACTAACCTTCCTTTGTAAGATGTGTAAGTGATAATCCCTAAAAAACCATTTACTCTGGAGTGGCCCATTGAAGTCCAGAAGGACACATTGAAGACAACGGGACTACTCCAGAGTGAGTGGATTCAGGGCTGAGGCCTGAGAGATCTATGGATAAAGGGGGCAGGTGTAAAAAACAAACAAACAAACAAAAAACTCAGCCGGATTTGTTACATGCATGAAGAACTTTTACCATACATTTTTGGTAAAGGAAGCCCGTCATAAAAAAGAGCCTGGAAGCTGAACCACCTCTTGAACATGAATCCTTATTGAGGGGTGGCATGTGTAAGTGAGATGCAGAGTGATGAAGCTTGTGCAGTTGCTGTTGTCCATGCTGTGCTTGCTCTGGGGATAGAGAGTTTTAGTCTGTCTGCTTGTTAATCTGACACTTCTAGCCAGCATTAAATGTCTATATATATATATATATATAAAAGGGGAACAGGTGATAAATTGTCAGCCTTGCATGCTTGTTAAATATTCTTGTTAGAGAATATTTTCAATGGTCCGTAGCATTAGTCTGCTAAGAGTCATTCCGCTCGTCTTCCCGGCTGCTCTGCAGATGAAAAGAATGACTGACAGCAGAAATATTCCAAACCAGGGGATATTAAGCAAGCACACTGATGACTGATGTCTCCTCTTCTCCCAATAGAGTTATCATTCACTTAAGTTGACTTCAGTGACACTTTTGCCCTTGAGGATTTCTTGACTTTTCTTCCAGAGCTCCATGTACTTTACTTGAAGTTTTGTACAAAGCTGTTTAATGAGAATACCCCACTACAAGCCACAGCATGATGAGAATTGGTTGGTGTTAAATAGGGCTCTCAGTAGCCACACGTGACCCTGGGGCTCCAGGATCTACAATGGATGTTTATTGGTTTCTGGGCAAACTTTCTCTACCTGAGAAATATTGATAAATCTATCAAATATGTTTTGTGAACCTCATTGGGCCTTTGTCTGCCATGCAGCACAACAGGCTTTTTGGGGGGCGGGGAGGGAGTGAAACTGACTGGGTCTTTGCCCTTTCCTACCATACCCTACATCTGAAGAGCTATTAAAATTAATACATTGGTACGGTGTTAGTTTTGGCCTATTTATTTATAGGCATCTTTGCTACTCTAGAGAGCCTTTGGCCTCATAGTATATTTATATTGTGCATTCAATAGAGGTGTTTGAGCTGGAATCCACACTGATTTAAAGAGAGAAGGTGGTTAATTATTCTTCATAAGGAGCCCTTTGCTTGAGAATAGCTTCTTCCTCCAGTCCAGACTGGCCTGGGACTGCTGACCTTCATGAGATGTTGAAAGGCACATTTATTTAGACAAGCTGTCACTGAGAGTGGCATTTGATATGTATATGTTGGGAAGATGAGGCATTTTATGTCCTACTGTCTGGTTGTTTCATTCTTTGTAATTTGTGGCCAATCTCCGTAAACTGCTGGATAGATTCCCCTTTTTATTCTTGTGCATAGGTCCAAATAAGTAAACTCCTCTACTGTATGGTCAAAAATAAGGTCAGGTTTAAACAAGATGTAAAACTGGTACTAATCAAGTAAGTTATACCCAAAAATCTGTCAATGTCAAGACAGGCCTGAACTATGGGGATGATTCAGTCCCAACTTGTTTGCATCTCAGCACCTTCTACTGAAAAGTCCTTTACACTGAACTGTAAAAATTGCCAAGAAGGCTGTGCTTGATAGCCAAAGCACCACTATGCATTAATGACGGGGTGACCTGTGTTTATTGATCTCAATCCTGTGACATGTGAGGAAGTGTTGGGTTCACAGCACACCATGACAGATGAAAATAAGAGCTTGTTGGCAGTAGGGTTGAAATGGCAAGCCACTGTAGTAGCTGTTTCTGATGGAAATAGCTCTTCCACAATGAGTGGCATGGTGCAATAGATGTCCATTCCGCTACTCTTGTCTGCAATCTTCTGCAATTTCTGCCAGCACTTTTTAACATCCGAAAGTAGTGGGAAAATGTTTCTTCCAACACTTTCTGACATTATATTAGACAGTTTCCGAGATCATTTCCAACACTTTCTGACACTTTCAGATAATTCCAATAATTCTGATGTCTCAAAGCAAAGGGCTCGGAATTAGTGAAATGGCAGCAGAAAAGCTGTGGAAAGTCCTGGGTAATTCTGAAATGGCGGAATGAAATATCGGCATGGGAAAAGGAGTTGCCACTTCAGCCCTAGTTGGCAGCTACAGGGGAGAATCAAATGACTGAGTAGAGAGACTGAATTACCTTCTTAAGCATGGAGGTTCTGTAGTGCTCTCTTGGGACTGGTGCCACAACTGTGCCCCAAAATAACAGCATCACAAAAATCCACTCATATCTGACATAACTATACTCCACTGAGATCAAAACTGCCATTGACTTCATTAGCACAGTATCATGCCCCTACAGAACTAAAGGACTTCCTTAAAACAAAGCCTGTTGTGCTGCATGGCTGACAAAGGTCCAGTAAGGTTCACAAAACTTATTTGATAGATGTATCAATCTTTCTTGGGTAGATATTGTGCTCCAGAGTTGCTCTTCATAGAGATATCCATTTATGGATGAGAGACTGTGAAATCTCAAAAGAAACACTGAGGATTCCTCAAAACAGTTTAACCCCATATGGTGGGGAAAGAAGCAAAGTATCAGGCATGTAAGGAAGCTAATTTCAGCAGGGTGTAGAGGGGAGAAAAGCTGAATCTAGCTCTTTGCTTCAAAGAGTGAAAGAAATTGCTATTGTCAGTTCACAAGGGGAACACAATTTGTCATTTTCTTTCAAGGCCGCATTACTACCCTTATTCAGAAATATTGTATGGATTCTAATTTCTAATAGGGATGGGCAAACAGATCGCGGTTCGGGTTCGGCCTTTCAGTTTGGCCGTTCGGTTTGGCTGTGTTCAGTTCGGCCGTTTGGATCGTTCACTGGGTTCAGGTTCGGCCGTTCGGAAAAAAATATTGCGAGAGCACGAGCGCAGTGGAAACTGGAAATTTGAGTGCATGCGGAGCTGTGTGGCGAGTGAGTGTGTGTTTGGCTGGATGGCTGTTCGGTTTGTGTGTTTTGGCTGTTTGGGTGTGCTGTTATTGTTTTTGTGGTTGGTGAGTGTTGGTGTGGGTGTTGTGGGTGACTGACTGTGTGTTTTTGTGTGTGTGTGTGATTAAAACATTTTTTTTTTTTTAAATGAAGAAAGCTGCAGTACTTCTTCCCCGGCTGGGGGCCAACTTGCTGCTTGAGGAGGAGGAGGAGGAGGAGGAACTAGAGGTTGCTGTCCCTACTACACCTCTGGTGGTGGTGCCCAGCTCCTCAGATGAGGAGCAAGCAGCAGTCTGAGGAGGTGCTGCTGCCAGGTTTGTAACCTTTTTTTTACTTTGAGGACAAGAAAGGCTCTATCCGTTAGAGCGAGCTCAATGGCATGTGGGTGGGTGCGTGGGTGGTGGGCATCAGTCAGGCACAAACAGTGGGCATCAGCGGGTGGCAGCGGATGTCTGCCACAGAGAGAGAGAGGGTACTGTAGTGTGGGGGGCTCTGGCACAAGCAGCACCCCCACTCAAACATGTGCCAGGCTAGCAAGGGTCTCCACTCTCCAGTTGCCATCCCATTCCCTACACACACCCAAATAAGGGCAGGGTCTTTTCTCCAGCCAGGGTCACATCTCCCGTCACCATCCCTAGCACCCCAAGAAGGGCAGGATTTGCACGTGCCATCCAGGGCCTTCCTAGTTGCAATCCCAAACACCTCAAGGAGGGCAGGATTTGCACGTGTCAGCCAGCCGGGGTCTCTCCATTGCCATCCCAAGCAGCACCCCAGGGAGCGCAGGATTTGCACATGCCAGCCAGGGGCTTTCTAGTTGCAATCCCTAGCATCCCCTAGCACCCCCGGGAGTGCAGGATTTGCATGTGCTTTCTAGTTGCAATCCCTAGCACCCCAAGGAGGGAGGATTAGAGGCATCATCATAAATGCATGATATTACTTTGCTGTTCTTAATGTGTTCCCATTTCAGAGAGGAATCGAATGCCGACCCCAGCACTGCTGCCAGGACCAGGCCAAGGACTCAGAGAACCCCTAGGCAGAGGTCGCTGCCACAGCCAGTGACACCCCCAGACATCCGGAGCCAGATGACGGATGTCTGGAGGTTCTATGACAATGGTGACAGAATCGCCACATGCAGGGTATGGCACGGGGACTGGAACAACAGGGAATGAATTGCCCTATGACCTGTTAGAATGGAAGTCCCCTGCAGAGAGAGATTGGATGTCCACCCAGTCCACCCACTTGTGGAGACAGAATGCAGGCAGGGTTTGACAGACCATTGGTCTGACACAGTATGGCACTTCTTATGTTCCTATCTTTTTCTGCTCTTTTTAGCGTTACAAGAAAGTTTTCTGCCAGCAGAGGGAGGGGACCATGTCGGGGCTCATCAACCACATAGAGCAGATCCATGGCCTGAGAGTGAGGCGGCAGGGTGAGGAGTCTGGAGTGGCGACCGTGAAGCCTCAGTGCCAGAATAAGGGGGGGAAGGCAACCCACAAATGGCGGCATATAAGCCCTCCCCCCCCTCCAGTCCCGACATGGAGACCCCCGGGCCCTGGGAGGATGCAGAAGCCAAGGCCCTTCGGGCCAACTTGCAACAACCCACCCGGGATTTTGTGGCACAGGTCCAGTGGTCTGTTGCCACCATGGAGAACCGTCTGGTGGAGGAGTTGCAGGTGGTCCTGGTGGAGCGGAAGAAGGTGGAGGCATATGGGCAGTATGTCTCCGCCGAGCTGGACCACATGCAAATGTACCACCAGGCAGTCTCCAGGTGGCATACGGACATGGCAGAGACCGTACAGTTTGACGTGGGCCATGGTTTCAAGCTGAAGGAGTCCCAGGTGGTCGGCCCACAGCCCTGTGATGTCTCACAATGGCTGTTGCCTTTCCCCCAGTTCCCGGGCAACAGGCCCAGTGGCAGAGACTCTTAGTTTATAAGTTTCCTTTACATGTTTGCTTTTGTTTTTTAAAATGTTGTTGTTGTTGTTGTTTTCTTGTTATGTAAATAGCTTTAATTAAAGTTGTTATATTTATTGTTACGAGCTTCATTTGAACTGTCCAATCTTTTATCCCTATGTGCTGAAGTTCTGGCTGGCAGGTGGCAGAATCTCATACAGCTTGTAGATCCCTACCAGCAGCACCTGCCACCTCATGTAGCGTAGTTATTAACCCAAAGATGTGCTGTGCTAGCAGCAGGGTCTCAACTAGCAGAAAGCCCCCCAGGAGGTGCAGGGCTTGTGTTTGTGTGGGTGGGTGTGACAGAGAGAAAGAGAGACAGGCTCCTTGGCAGCGGGCAGCAGGCAGCGGGAGCTGGTGGTCGGAGGGGCTTTTAGTTTCAGCAGCTTCAGCAGGCATTCGCTGGTGGGTTCAGAGGAGTAGGCTTTGGGGGAGGGGGGGAAGGCTGGCGTGCAGGCACTGGGCTTCTGGATGCAGTGGAATGGAATTCAGCCTCCAGTGACTGGAATTATGGTCCCAGAACTGATGGTTTCGTTGATGGTTTCTGGTATGGGCGGGCATGGCTGAATCAGGGATAGTGGAATGACAGCCTAAAGCCTTTGGGGCACACTTCATTCAATCAGGCGATAGGTGATAGCAGGTACAGGGATGCACACAGGCAGGCAGGCACATATAATATGTTGTGTGTTATATTCCATCTCATTCCAGTAGGTTTGCTGTGTGCTGGATGTGGGCAATGGGCATTAATGGGCACATGAGCACAGATGGGAGTTCTTCGTGGTTGTGGCAGGTGGCAGCCAGGATATACCTACCTCTCCCCCTCTAACCCTCATCTCCCTCGTTCTATCTGGGAACCTCTCTCTCTCTCTCTCTCTGGCCCCTGTGGCCATATAGTGCAGGTGACAGCATGGGTGGGATCGTGTCTGTCTCTCCTTCAAGCAGTGGGTGGACTTTCTCTCTCTCTTATTTCTCTCTCTCTCTGAGCAGCAACCTGTGCAGGCAGACAGGCACAGGCATCTCCATGAGAGGCAGGAAGGCGGGCTGAGGCAGGCTTTGAGCTTGGTGGCAACCTGGGGTACAGAACACTTGGCACAAACAGCATATAGGTCTGGCAGCAGTAGCTGTTTATGCCGTGGCATCATAGCACAGGCAGCATATAGGCCTGGCCTGGGCACCATTGGCACTGGAAGAAGCAGACATTGGTGGCCATGGTACAGAACCCTTGGCACGGATAGCATATAGGCCAAGGATCGCTTAGACAGTTGATCCTAAGAGATAGGTGAGTGTTGTTGCGAAGGGACAGGTGATCATTGATAGCCTCCATTTCATGAGGGGACAGGGGTAAGGGGGCTGGGCAGGTGCCTGCTGGCTGGAGAGGGTGGAAGTTCCCCTGCACTTTTTGGGTAACCCATGGCAAAGCCACAGAACAAGGATCCTGGAATGTCGGAGAAGTTTAAGATTCTTTTAGGATTGAGATCATCCGGGGCAAGCTCCAAATCATCAGAAGGCAAGCATATGTCATCATTGCTGAAATCCCCAAGGAACTCAGCATTGAATGCAGGTTGCACAACTGGATATGTGTGCCGTATTGGTCAAATCTGCAAAGTGGAGAGGATTCGGAATGTCATCTGTAGGGATGTGCGAACACAGACAGTCGATCCTAAAAGATAGGCGAGCGTTGTTGAGAAGAGATGGGCGATCACCGATAGCCTCCGTTTCCCGCAGCTGATCGAAAGGTAGTCAGGTACAGGACCATCCTGGGCCAGCTCCAAATCATCCGAAGGCAAGCTTCTAGATACAGTGAATAGACAGTGGATAGAAAGATGGCTCTTTGTGAGTGGAATGACGAGCCCCAGAACGCTGATGGTGGGTCCTGGGGCTAGAGTGGCAGCTTCTAGATAGAGCAGATAGAAAGATGGATAGACAGTGGATAGAAAGATGGCTCTCTGTGAGTGGATTGACGGGTCCCAGAACCCTGATGGTGGTCCTGGGGTTCGAGAACTTTGAAGGCCGAAGTGGAGAAGGGCTCCACGTGAACATCAGTTGAACATGTGTCAGTCGATCCTAATAGATAGGCAAGCATCATTCTGTCTTCAAGGACCTCACAGACAATGAAAGATACAACACGTACCTGGAGGAAGAGCTGGATGAGTTTCTCTTCCTCGCAGTACTTGATTGGAAAGTTCATCACAATACCCCAAGGGATCTCCAGGAGAAAACCTTCCACAGCAAGATGCATTGCTCCTTATGTGACAAAAGATGGGGTTGCTTATCCAGGGGATTTGGGAGTGGGATTTTGTTGTCAAGTAGTTCAATTTCCCAGGAAGCAGCCTGAGAGGTTTAACTGTGCTTGACAGTTGGAGCTAAGCAAGGGCAGCCCAGCAGGACATGTGCTTTCAGCAGCCTTTGAGTGGAATATTGTCCCCAGACACATCATGGTGGGTCCTGGGGCTGGAGTAGCAGCTTCTGGATCTTGGCCACAGCCCTCCCTGCCTGTAACTTGGCCC
>QEPC01008173.1:7610810-7625103 GCA_003113815.1 Sphenodon punctatus
TTAGTGATTTAGTTTTAGTGTTTGTAGGAGTAGGCCTGTGTACTTATTAGATAATCCATTTAGTTCATAGCATTTAGAATAGTTAATAGCAGTTAGATTTAGTGTAGATATATATAATACTAGATTAAAAAATAAATTTAAAAAACCCATATAAAAACAAAAAAACCAAATAAAAAACAAAAAAACCCATATAAAACCAAATAAAAAAACAAAAAACCATATAAAAACAAACAAAAAACCCCACATAACAAAACATTTCCCGAATGGCCGAACCTGAACCGAACGGCCGAACCCGAACCCGGCGAACTAACCGAATGGCCGAACCAAACGGCCGAACTAAACGCGGCCAAACCGAATGGCCAAACCGAACGGCCAAACCCAAACCGTGATCTTATCACCCATCCCTACAAACGTTTGAGGGCTGGTAGATCACTGTAAATACTCAAAAGTTCCTTGTGGACCTCCATGCACCCTCAAAGTGTGCATTAATTGTAGTCAGCTCCTAGTGGGGCAAGAATAACATGCATGGTCTTGCAATGGGGAAGTTGAAGTCAGCCCATGCACACATTAGAGTGAGCCCCTTGGTACTGGTGAGAACTGAACTCCACTTTGCTAGTAATCTTTTTAGCCAGTTCCATTGTCCAAATGGGAATCGCTTAGCATGACCCTGTAGACCACAGTTTGGAAACCACCTGTCTAGGAAGAAAGATATCCTGTGGGGGAAGGACACAACATAGAGGGGGACTGAGGGTGAAAACAGACATGCACCTTAACTCCACTTTAATGCTTTTTAAATATTTCTTATGCATGTTGCAGGGCTGCCTAGGGCACCAATACAGCCATGCAGCATTCATCAGAAATGTTAAAGCGGTATTAAAGTGGAGTGACGTGCATGTCTGTTTTCATGCTGAGAGGATGTTTGCTACATTTCTTGTTAGAGTGGTACTCTAACTGAGTGGTACTTGTACTATATACTTCTTACACAACAAAATCTATGGCTCTTTTCACATAGACACTCTAAGACTGATAAAATGGGTATTACATTTTATTATACATGTTGCAGGGCACCCATAGAGCACACCTGCAGCATGTGTAATAAAATGTAGCACCCATTTTATCAGTCTCAGGCTGCTTTTAAACGAGGAGCGCTGAAGCGCCTCCTCAATGCCGCATTAAAGCAAAGCCGTCGGAAGTGACGTTCTCCCCGTTGCCGCCGCTGGCGGCGGCTGGAGACACGGGGATTTGGAGCTGCACGTTCTTAAGCCAGATAATTGAACTCTTAAGAACGCTCCGCTGCAAAGCCCCGTGTCTCCAGCTGCCGCCGCCGGCAACGGGAGAACGTCACTTCCGGCGGCTTTGCTTTAATGCAGCGTTTGGGAGGCGCTTCAGCGTGCCCTCGTTTAAAAGCAGTGTCAGAATGTCTGTGTGAAACGGGCCCATGTGAGGAAAGCCACCAGACAGCAGTGTATTCTGAAGCATAAGCATCAGACAAGGCCTATCTATACATGTGCAGCTCCTCTGACTACACTCTGGAAGCTTCTAAACATAAAGTACGGGAAGCTCCACTAAAGAGTTCAGAATATCTTTAAAGGAACATTACCATATTCTTGGAATAGGTAAACCGTGTCTAGCTGTCTTAACCATGCATTTCCATGTCTTACTTGACTTACCTGGCTTTCGTTGTTCATTCTTAACGTAGTTTTTTTGGTTTATAATTTGGGTTTAAATTATTAAATAAATAAATAAGTAATTTGGGCTAATTGAACAGCCCTGTAAAATTAATTTTACTCTAAATTACAAGTCTGCCCTCTTAACCATTAACTCCACCTTAGTGTATATTTCCCCCCAGGTTGCCAATGGTTCCCAATTTTTTTGCCTACATGGTGAGACCCTATATAGGGTTAAATATTGCCCTATGGCCCCCCAGACAGCAACAAAACATGCAAGTTACTCGATCCAATATCAGTCAGAATCACAATCCTATCCCCATATAATGTGACCTCACTTGGGGTCATGAGCCACTCTTTGGGAACCTGTATGAGTGATAATACACATTACTCTGGCCCATTTCACCTGCTATGGCCTTCCTGAGTCAGCACCTCACCCCACACATCAGATTTCGGGCCACTAGAATGAACCGGAGCCCAAGGGCTGTCCGGGTGGGCCATAGCACACCCAAATGAGTGGGTACATTTGTTTTCACACCAAGTCAGACCAGCGTGGGGGGTTTCTATGACCACCAGTCATGGCTGGTGGCTGCCCATCATGGCAGGGAGTGGGGTGTTGGACACAGCACAGGAGTGGGGCCAGCCAGCCACACTTCACTCCCTGCCCCCCCTCCCAGTCAGGTCACGCCAGGGAAATGTTTATTCCGTACCCCAACCTGTCCTGGCCAGGTGCGGCTCCCCATTCCTGTGTTGTGCAGCTGTCATGCCTGCTGTGCATCTATTTTCAACCTAGGTTGAAATATTTTAACCCTACGTTGACTCTAGGGACCTGATCTGAGCACCACTAAGGTCAATAGAAAGATCAGGATTAGAGCCTATATCAGGTGGTATATTATTTTATTTATTTATTTATTTATTTATTTATTACATTTATTACATTTTTATCCAGCATCCTCCCACACAATGGCGGCATGGAGCAGCAATAACATATAAAAATACAATAAAATACAATAAAATACATAAAACTAAAATATTATAATACTAAAATTACTAAAAGACAATAACAATAAAAATACCCTCCCAACCCCCCCCCCCACCTCCTTCCCTGAAGGCCCAGCGGAACAACCAGGTCTTACATAATCTTCAGAAAGAGGGGAAGCCTGAGGATAAACGGGCCTCCATCAGGAGGGAATTCCACAGCCTAGGTGCGGCCACCGAGAATGCCCTCTCCACCATAACCACTGAGATACCTGGGGGACCTGGAGTTGGGCACCCCCGACTGACCGCAGGGGCCGCGAAATGACCCAGGACCTGAGGCGGTCTCATAGATAAGCAGGTCCCAAGTCATTTAGGGCTTTAAAGGTCATTACCAACACTTTGAATTGGGCCTGGTAGATGATAGGCAGCCAGTGCAGAGAACAGGGCACAGGTATAATGTGCTCACGGCAACCTGTCCCTGTTAGGAGATGAGCCACCGCATTCTGAACCAGCTGCATCCTCCAAACCATCTTCAAAGGTAGCCTCACGTAGAGTGCATTACAGTAATCCAATCGAGAGGTAATGAAAGCATGGATGATGGTTGCCAGGTCCGAGCTGGAGACATACGACTGAAGCCATTGCACCAGATGTCATTGGTGAAATGCTCCCCTCGCCACAGCCTCTACCTGAAAATCCAGGTGGACCTGTGGGTCAAGGAGCACCCCCAAACTACAGACCTGAGCAGTCAGAGGGGGCCAGACCCCACCAATAACGGGAGCCAACCCAACCACCCCCCGGCCCTACCAACCAACATCACCTCTGTTTTATTGGGATTCAGCCTCAGTCGATTCACCCTCATCCAGTCCCCCACAGCTGCCAAACACCAGGTAAGCACCGAGACTGCCAGGCCTGGATCTTCAGAAAATGAGAGGTAAAGGTTGTATCATCAGCGTACTGAGGACATCGTAGACCGAACCATTTCATGACCTCCCCCAAGGGTTGCATATACACATTGAACAGAAGAGGAGACAGAATAGAATCCTGTGGGACTCCATACATGAGGTTCCAGGGAGAAGATGTATATTCCCTGAGGACCACCCTCTGAGTTCTCCCTGCGAGAAATGAGCAGAACCATTCAAGAACAATCCTACTTACCCTGGCCCGGTCCCGCAGCCTTGTCACCAAAATCTCGTGATCAGCAGTATCAAACGCTGCCGAGAGATCCAACAAGATCAAAATAGATGATCTGCCCTGATCTAATTCATGGCGTAGGTCATTGATCAAGGCCACAAGTGCAGTCTCCATGCTAAACCCCAGATGAAAGCCGGACTGCGAGGGATCAAGAAAACTTACCTGGTCCAGATGCCCCTGTAACTGCTGGGCGACCACCCATTCAATAACCTTCCCTAAAAAAGGAAGGTTAGAGACTGACTGATAGCTGGCCGGGGAGTCAACACTCAAGGATGATTTCTTGAGCAGAGGCCGCACCACCGCCTCCTTGAGGTGGCTCGTCACTTTGCCCTTCCTGACCACCCCCGCCAGTAATGGCCCTAATGTCTCCCGGCTGGCCTTCACCAGCCAGGACAGGCACGGATCTAATTCACAACAGGTGGCCTGCACTGTCCCATAGACATCCGCCATGTCAGCAGGCGATACCCACTGAAATTGATCCCACAAAAACAGAAATGACGGGGCTTCCTCTACCTCTAGTTCGTTATCTGTCTCAACTGCAGCATCGAGGTCGTGATGGATCTGAGTGATTTTATCTGCAAAAAAGTCAGCAAACATGTCACAGCGGGCACTGGAAGATTCCAGTTCCAGGCGGAGAGAAGCCAGACTGACCAGCCGCTGCACCACCCAGAAAGGCTCCACTGGACATGACTTTGCAGTTGCAATGAGGGCACCAAAGAATTCTTTCTTTGCTTCCCACACCGCTACAGCATATGCTCTTAAACTAGCTTTATGCTGCAATTGGTCGGCTTCAGTGCAAGTCCGATGCCACCGTCACTCCAACTGCTGTCCATCTTGCTTCATCTGGCGCAGGTCCTCCGTGAACCACGGTGACCCCCACCATTGAAAGCGGACGCCATGGGGCCGTTTGGTCAATGGCCTCAGTCAAATAGCAATGAGGCCATCAAGCGAACGGTCATCAAGATCAGGAGGTAATTCCCCTAGACCATTCCGGAACCTTTCTGGTTCCATAAGTCTCCAGGGCCGGCTCCAATGAACCGGTCCTACACCTTTCCAGGGGCTGACATGTGCCAGGAGCCTAGTGTGGAGGAGGTAATGATCTGTCCATGACGGGTAAAATTGTCACATTCCCCATCACCGTATCCTCCGCCTCAAGGCCTGTGCAGAATATCAGGTCAAGGGTATGGCCCCCCTTTGTGTGTCAGGCCCCTAACCATCTGAGACATTCCCATGGTTGTCATGGTGTCCATGAGTTCACGCTCTGCTCCCCCAAGACTGACGTCGGCATGGATAATGAAGTCCCCCAGGACCAAAGTCCTTGGGGACCGCAAGACCACCTCCATCACCAGTTCTGCTAGAGCGTGTAGAGATGTTGCCGTACAGTAGGTGCGCATTAGATCAGTAACAGCCCTAATCTGTCTTCAGCCAAATCAAACACAAGGTGGATCCCCTCCCTCCATGCCTCCATGATTCTAACACTTAACAAGGGCATGAGTTCTATTCACTTCAGTGGAACTCTTGCCCCACATTAAGTGCTAGCGCTGGTGCTCTCTGCTTAGAAGGTGACACCCTTATTTTATGTGTGGCCTGAATGTCCGTGTAAAATAAATTCAGACAATGAAATCTGCTCTGAGTGTTGTGTAATCATGGGAAAATTCCAGTGATTTCAGTGGAGCCATTGCATGTTTTCACTGATGCCGATGGGAGGAGAATCTGGCCCAGTATTCTTGCACAGTAAGACATACTGTTCCATTACCATATTGTGTACAGTTTCTCTCTGTGTACTTCTCAAATCCTGTGAGACTAGTGTTATAGTATGTGTAAATAAACACCACAGTCAGCACTAGAACCTAGCAGATGTTGAGCATCCTACAACTCTCGTTGACATTAAATGAATAACAATAATTTGTGGGGAGGAGGAATAATCCTTCTCTTTCTCCATGTGAGAAAGGGAAATGAACAATAGTGAACTGAAAGATCCTGCCCCATACCACACAAGAACCTTTCCTTGAAAGATAAGTGATTTAATAGCATCTTAAATATTCATTTTCAACTAGGTGACCCTTCCGCTCTGCCCTTGGCTCAAAGAAGCTGTAAACAGCCAGAGAGGTGTAATGCACCCAATCAAATTATACAGTATTGAAAAGGTCGGAGTAGGACAGCACACCAGTATAACTCACATGGTCTTGGAGACATTAAAATGCTGATGCCTAATTTCTGTGTCCAAGGTTGCAATGTGAAAGGAAAATGGCACAACATTGATTCATGTTCCTAACAATTATGGCAACAACAATGAAGAATGTTGTAAATGTGACAACACATTAGTGGCATCATTTGGAGAAAGTATGCTCATAATAATGCCTAGGGAGGCAAGAGTTCTTTCTACTTTCAAAATGCCACTTGCACACATTTTATATTATACTTTTGGACCTTTCCCCCTGTTAAACTTTACTTAACAACCTTCTTCAGTTTCTGTGTTAATGTCAAAGAGCTGGAAGTTACACAAGATGTGGTAGTAAGAAATAAAATCAGAATTCATTCTCTAAGCATCTGCTTGGAGGTAAAACTGAACTTGTTTGGTTTGAACAAATAAATACAATTATTATTTTTAAAAGAAAACAAGGCATTCTAGCTACTGAGTCACCAAGGATTCAGTATGGCAAATGAATACCTGTTACTGAATCCTCCACCCACTGAAGTCAATGGTATTGACTTTAATGGTACAAGATTGTCCTATTAGAATCTTGTAGAGATGAACTTGATTATAGGAACAAATATCACGGTGGTTCCCCCAACACCAACCTATTCCCCAAACACCAACCTATTCCTAGTATGTAAATCTCTTGTAACATAGGGTGATTTCAGATGTAACATGGAGAGATTCACCACAGTGAATCCCACCCCAGTGTCAAGTGCATCACTGTGGGCCGTGGTGAGCTGCACGGCCTCAACAGACGTGACAGGGGTGGCAACCGGAGTGAACCCAGGCTGGGGGAACCCTACAAATGTGACGTGGTGGTGAGAACTGCGGTGGGAGCCCCACAAGGCACCAGGGTTGCGTGGATGCAAACATGGCAGCCGGAGGGCAAACGAAGCCACAGACAGCGGAGGGCCCTGACCAGGAAAGGGAAACACAAAGGGATGGGGTGGAGGGAACTGCAGCGTGAGCAGTGCTCGCAAACAGCAGCTGCACAGAAGGCACGCGCACTTCAAAATGAGAAGCGCACACACAAAAATGAAGCAGCACACCCACACAACAAAGGGGAGCTGAGCAGGGGGACAGAGGGAGGCACACACCAGGGGGGGGGACAGGGAACACCACAGCCAATCGGAAGCACAGGAGGTAGGGGGGTGGCGAGGGGCCGGCACGGCCAGCCAAGCAGGAGGGGGAGGGGGCAGGAGCCCAGCGGGCAAGGGGAAGGGGAACTCAGCAGCCCAATGAGACAGGAGGCAACACAAGGCACAGTGAAGCACAACATGCAATTATTGAGGGCACTAGCGGCAATGGCCCGGCGGAGAAGCATGTAGCTCAGGAGCGCGAGGATAAACGGTGCGGGGGAAGGAGCAGCAGCAAGGGGGCACGGGGTCCAGTCCGAGAGGGGGGAAACCAACACAACGTCCTGTCACGGAACAAGCGTCCGGAGGAGAAGCACACCCAGTGCGTGAGAGGAAGCACCGGACAAGGGCACGGACACCCCCCCACCCACCCGCACGGGGGAGGAAGGGCAAGGGGGCCACCCAGACACACACACACCCAAGGCAAACAGGGGACCGGTGGAAGGCCAGTCCATTGATCAAAAAAATTAATATTTCTTTATAGACATGGTTGAAGCTTGGCTTCTTTCTATCTCTCATGCTCTGACAAAATAGTAGATAATCTTCTTTTATCTGAAGATAAAAGGTGCATTTTCCTTACATGTAGATGACAGGCAATAGAAAAATTGCACAAGAGATTTTGGCTTTTATATTCTTAAAAAACAAATAAGAGTAAGAAGACAATATCAACTCGAGTCCTGTAAATACCCTTCAACTCCTCCCTTCTATCTTTTGTGCTATATTTCTATATTTCTCACTGACCTCTTTCAAAAATGGGTTGTGGGAAGTTGATAGGGAATAAGCATCAGAAGTGAATCAATATAGGTGAACTAATCTCAACTCAAGAAGTAAAAGTAGATTGTGGAGAAGCTCTATTGCATTATTCCTTTATTGTCTGAAGCACCTGGGCCTCATTGATCATTTTGCACTATAAAAATATCTTTTTATCTACATTGTAAAACTGCAGAGATCTTCTGTTTGCCTTTTTTGTTATCAAAAGCTGTTGTCAATGATTGCATGTCATTCTGTATTCTTCTTCTTTAAAATTCCAAAATGACCATTTAGAGTAAATGCTTGAAGCAAGCGCTGAGTAAACCAGATTGCAATACATGTCCTTTTTAAACTCCATAAATGAATGTGTGACTCGATAATGACTTTTCAGTTGTTGGGTTGTTTTTTTTAATCCTGGGATACTTTGATTCTCTTGTTCATGGCAAGCAATCCTGCCTTCTTAAAACAGCATTATTGTAGTTGTTTGTTGTTGTTTGTTTATTTATTTAATTTTATTATTTTATTTTTATTTCCCCCCCCAGCCAGTTTTTCTTCTTAAAATATTAATGGGTTTTCCATCCCAGAAAATTAACTTTCCTGTCCCAGGAAGTCAATTTCTGGTCCCAGGAAGTCAATTTCTGGTCCCAGGAAACTATTTCTGGTAAAAAAAAATATTAAATTCTGTGCTGATTTTTGTTTTCCATCTCAATATATTGATTTTATACTGATATACCAGTTGGGAATTGGTAAACTGGCACTGGAAGTATCTGATATTTTGGGTTTGCAGGTACCTAATTGGTACAGGGTAACTCTTGGGTACCCAATACAGTACCCCAAAAAGCAGGTATTACCCGTGAACACTAAATTTACTACCTGTTTCAGCTATTTATCATTTATTATTTATTTATTTTAAAAGAAATCTGTTTTGAACTTGAATTTCATAGTTTTGTGTCAGACATCTTCATCTGAGCTTTGGATCCACACAGAGGTGTGAAACTGTACAGAGAAATTGTAAAATCCAAGTTACAAACTGAGATAAGTCAGCTACTAATTTCACCACACAGATGGGGCTCTTGAAAATGTTTTCTACCATGGACTCCGTGTTTGACAAACAAAATTCTATTTGACGTCAGTGGAAAGTAAGTTGCTTACACAGAGGCTGTGAGAATAAGCCCTATATAAGAGAGACATTTATAGGTAGATTTAGGTGCCCAAATCATCTGTCCTAGAACCAATTACTGTGCAGTATTCCTAATGAACAAGTGAGTGAATGATTGGGGGTTAATGGTAGGGGTGCGCACCAGGCCTCCATGTCGGTTTCATTTTTGTTATTTAAAAATGTTGTTTTTGTTATCGTTAACGACAATGTTGTTTTTGTTTATCGTTTTTGTTATAATATTTGGTATAGTTTTTAATATCATTTTTGTTATTGGTATTGTTATCGGTATCAATATTCATTATCGTTATTGATATCGTTATTGATATTGGTACCATTACAAACAAAGATTTTATTTTTGATATCGTTTTTGGTATCAATAATCGTTATCATTATTGATATTGGTACCATTTCAAACAAAGATTTTATTTTTGGTATCAGTATCATTATTGATTCCTGTGCATAACTAATATTTATCTAAACCTAAGGGAGACAGGAAGGGGAAAGGAAAACTATTATCTAATCAATTATCTATATAACTATTCTATAATAGGTAGTATAAATTAGATATAGATATATCTCTATATAATGTACAGGGGGAGAAGGGCAAGGAAAGGGAGAAGGTAAAATGTAGGGTATGAGGAAGAAAGGTATTGGTGGGAATATCTAATAAATAAATAAATAATACAACGAGGGCTAGGGAGGATTTTTTATGTGCAAGCACCACAGCTCTCTAAACGCAATCTGGCAAGCAGCGCTCTCACACAACGGAGAGAAAAAACCTGGCCCTCCCATTATAAAGGGTTGCAATGCCCTCCCCCAGAGCCACTCTGATTGGTTGTGGGAGGCAGCAGGCATTGAGCAATCACAGAGTCCTATGAGACTGCTGGGGCCTGCTTGTGGCTGCTAATTGGTCAAGGATACATTAATCAGATACTGCTGAGCTGCTCGCCCCTCCCAACACAGGCACAGTTCAAGAGTTCAACCCTGTTTAGGGCTCCGAGATGTCTACTCCCTCCTCCCCTCTCTACATTTTCCCTCCAAAACTGCCACAGCCCTAATAGTAACGACAATGATAACGACATTGTCATTATCATTTTTGGTATCGTTTTGGTATCGATATTGATATTGATATCATATCAGCACCATTATCAGTATTCTTGGTTGTCGTTGTTTGTATCCTTTGTTGTCATTTTCATTAACTTTGTCGTTATTCTTGGTTGTTGTTTTTGTTATTGCAATAATGAAAACGAATAGGAAATTTTTTGTTATCGTTATTGTAATAATGAAAATGACATGCACACCACTAGAATGGTGCAGCAGCTGCCATATTGTGCCAAACACAGAGTGAGGTAAAAGCACGACAAGGCTAAAAACACACCAAAACTAAACACATCTCAATTTACAGCATTTCCCATCAATTTAAAGCTTTCCCTGTCAATTTACAGCAATTCTACATTAATGAATTAATTAATATAATTAACATCTTCACCGTGCCCTTCCCTGGGCAGGCTCAGGGTGGCGCCCCTAAATACAGTTGAACCACCCAACAACCTCCTACCTAATCCCTATAACCACCCACCAAATGCTTTACTAGAAAGAAAGGTCTTATACAGGTCTGAAAGATGCTCAGGTTTGGGCTGAGGTCGCATTCACACCTGTGGTGGCGGTGGTGGCAGAGGAAAGATGCAGCAGTGGGGAGGAGCCGTATGGCAGAAGAAGAGGCGGTGCAAATGGGGATCTGCCACGGCTTCCCTTGCACATGTCAAGGCATGATTTTGAGTCCTGACATGCACAAGGGAAGCCGCAGCAGATCCCTGTTTGCACCAGCTCTTCTTTTGCCACCGGGCTCCTCCCTGCTGCTGCATCTTCCATCACGGATCTTGCCTCTGCCGCACCTCCTCAGGTGTGAATGCGGCCTGAGAGGAACCTCCAGAAGAAGGAAGTTCCACAACTTTTCCCGTATATAAAACTGGTGTTAGCAGTTTAGTTCATTTTGCATTATGGCAGCATACAGATGAATTAGGACAGACAGACAGAAGTACCAAACAACTGTGATTCCCAAACAGGAACTAGCGAAAAGCCAGTAAATTTCCATGTCATGAGAATGAAGGAAAATGATCTGATGGAAACAGCATTTACTGCATTTGTTCATTTAAGGCCTACATATCCATTAGCATGACTTACTCATGCAGACAACATAAATCCTGAAAGTGCATGTGGTTGTATTAGATATCACACAAAAATGCATATATTCTATGCTAGATCAAGATTAGTCTTGGAAAAATATTCATAATCAAAATTAATTATCATCTAGAGAAGGCCAGATGAGTTCATTTTCTGCATTATTTATTATGAAATTCAGCTATCATTCTTCCCAGTATTCCAGCTTGACATCTGTTGTCTCCAGCATGTTCTCGGTGGAATAGTTTTCCATTAGTGATACAGTGGACACCATTAAAGGTGCAGCCAATAAAAGATGATTTGCTGTCTTTGAAGTTCATTTTGATCATCTAGAATTTTCCAGCCACGTAATAAGTAATAAAAAGATTGACTGGGATGTGAAGGCCAGTAATTTTCTTGGTATCCATATAGGATGCTGCCGGGGATGGTGACCAAGATGTCTGGGTTTAAGAACAGGATGGAATAGGAAACCACACTCCCCCTCCCTGTGTTTGGGGCAAAGAAGATAGTCCCTATCTTAATTTCAGCAGCTGTGTTAGCCTTGTGTAGCATTACGTAAGAGCAATGCCATAGCTATGGTATGGCTGCTATGACCACCGCCACAGGCACAGTTTACAGGCGGTTGATGCTCTTGCCAAGGCAGAGTAAGCCAGGGCTGGGACCAGCGCTGAGAGCGGGGGCTCAGCAGGAAGGACAGAAGTTGTCGCAGCTGCCCACCTGCTCTCCCAGCCTCATGGTCTCTAGTGCCTGGTGAGAATGGCTCTGCCTCTGTCTGCAGCACAGTAGCCCTGGAAAGAGCAAGCCTGTCCCCTGCAAGAACAGTACTCAGAGCAGGGGACCAGGGAGGAAGGAACAAGCAGTTATCGCCTGCTCTTGAAGCCTCCTATTGTCAGTAGGTGCTGTCTGTCACTAAAAGAGTCTCCTGCAAGGGGTGGGGAGAAGGGTGGGAAAGAGACAGCACTCTGAAGAGACAATTGTAGCAAGCACTTCAGGCATGTGGGAGAAAGCAAGCGGCTGCCCCTGCACCTGGACAGACATTCCTACACATACAGTTAATGCAGGAGACAGTCAAGAGGCAGTAGTGGCAGCTGGTGGGTTCTAAGTCTGGGGCTAAGCAGAATTTTGAAATTACTATGGAATTTTACAGCCTCAGTTCCCCATCTGTAAAAAAAAATAATGGGAATATGTGTGTGTCTGTCTCTCCCTGTGTTCCCCTCAACCTTGTCCTTCTTAGATTGTAATTCCACTGATAGGGACCTGTCTCCACTCTCCAATAGCCACTAGCAGGCAATGTGTTCAGTGTCAGACGTACCATAACAGCTAGCCCAGATTACAAAAATTTCAAGTACCTTATTTAAGGTGCAATTCAAGGAAACATTAAAGTTTCTGAAATACACAGCAGCATAGGACACAATTAAAATGTATGGGAAATGCAGGAAAACCCAACAGGATTATATGGAATCATAAAATGCACATAATAAATGCTGCAATTGGTCCCTGGGAGGGAAAAATTTCCCACCTCTGATATAGCACTTTCATATCATTCCCTCAAGCTGAAAGCTTCCAGACCAGTGAACAAGAGAAAAATAATACATGGAAAAATCCTTAAGATCCCAAATTCCAAGTAGAGTGGATGGCAAAAGTCAAAGTGACTAATGTAACTATTTCCTTCTTTAAAAAGACTAAAGCCACACAAGGCTGCATGCAAAATCAGCAAAGCAAGTATTTTTAAGTACTTTACTCACTGAACAATTTTGTCATGAAATAAATTCTTTGGGAAAGCTTCTATATTTTTTCTGTGATTGTTTCCACAATGAGCCCACCAACATATTCCAACCAATTTAAGCATTCAAGGTTCAACTTTTTCAAGCATCAAAGTACACAGGAACTAAAAAATGCAAATTATCTAGGTTGTACTTGCATAGACCACTGCACAGAAGGTAAATGTTGTTAGTATAGCATATTCAACACAATTACTTTCAAACCAAACATAAAACTGTCCATCAGTGCTCTTTGACAACAAGCAACTACACAGACTGAGTGATGACGGAGGCCCATAAGCAGAAAAGAGGGCTGGGACAAGCAACAGCAAATTTTCAGTTCATATGTACAAACTGAGAAAGACATAATGAGAACCAAGACATTTGGCATATAAAGCATGAATTGCTATTTTTTCAAACAAACCAACTAACAGGTCAGACTCAGAGCTTAAAGCAATAATTAACCTGGGGTTCTTTTCATTTGCCTTCAGTTTCTCAGTCAAGCACTGAAGTCATGTTTTAAAGCTTCTCTCCACAACTTTAGGGCAACTTGCTTTCTTAGTGAAAGCAAAAAATCACAGGCTTATCACAACTCTCATCGCTTATTTCAATACACTTATGTTGCTCACCCCACTTCCCTGGGTGGTGGGAAGTTCCAGGGGCAGCCTTGCTGGGTCAGTGTCCCTTCGACAGGAGAAACTGAAGATACTTACTGTGTGGTATAAGAGTCCATTTATTGACAAATTTTCTAGTTCCTCTAGATCCTGTACCACAAGGGCACCGAGAACGGCTTTCTCTGTAGACTTCTGCCCCAAAAGTCCAGCATGTAATCTCCAACCAGACTGCAGCTCTCTAACTCAGACACAGGGTATTTTCAGACATTACGGGCAGCCGGTTCACCACAGTGAACCACCAGGGGGGGTGAAAAGCGCAATCACGCCTGGGGATGGGTAATCGGCCCAAACAGACGTGCCGGGAACGGGACCACGGGCCAGAACCGGGCAGCACCATTGCGGGGCGCGGCAGCACAACAGACGTGCAGCCGAACCCCCGCCGGGTGCTAAACCCCCACAAGGCACCGGGCAGGGGCGGGACACAGACATGGCCGCCTGAGGGCAAACGAAGCCACAAGGCACACAAGGGAACGCCCACACAAGGGAAATGGGAAGGGAGGGGGGAAGAGCGAGAACAGGCTGACAGCCGGCACACACAGCGGACCCGCAGCGGGGCACAATGCACGACCACACGCCCGGGCACACACACACACACAC
>QEPC01008173.1:7632022-7650222 GCA_003113815.1 Sphenodon punctatus
CCAGGCTGGGCAGGGTGGGTGGGGGGTGTCCCCCCTTCCACCCGCGCAGCCTGGGAGGGGGAGGGGGGAGGAATTGTATTCCATTGATTTCAATGGGGACACAGTGCCCCATTGAAATAAATGAAATAAAACCGGTACCGGATACCGGATTTAATCCGAGAATCTGGTTCTTTGAGAACCGGAAAACCGGTAAATCCAGTATCCGGTAATTGCCCCGGGGTCCCACCTCTAACAGGCAAACTTTTTAAAAAAACAACACAACAAAGAAACCCCAAACCTGTAATTTTAGAGCAATCAACCAACCCCAAAGTCCAGCCCATGATGGGGCCACCACAAACAAATTTCACCCCCTCAAATCTACTCAGTAACCTCAGACTCAGGGCCCAAATGTTGCCAACAGTGATGTTTTATGCTCTTTTCCAGCTCCTGAATCTAACCCCTGGATCCACTTCCTACCCCCAAATACCAAAAGACTGAACTCAGGAAAGAGGGAGCAGAAATGAGGACACACACAATGCTAGGGTGTGACAGATCCATGGCAAAGCCCCCCCCCCACCATTAGCCCAGGGGGGAAACAGGCAACCAAGCAGAACCAAGTCCAGTGCACATTGGGGCAGGAAGCAAAAAAGAAGCAGCAGGTTAGAACCAAGTTCCTCACAGTGCACATGGGGTCAGAAATCTTAACCTTCCCCTACCCACCAATCTGCCCAGGGGGAACACAAGCAAGGCAAAAAAAACCCAACCCAAAACCCAACCCTCTCTTTATTCACTTAAGAAGCAGCACGTTAGAAGCAAGCCCCCACAGTGCATATGGGGGCAAGCAGGGGACACAATTTAACCTTAAAGCACACAACTCCCCCCCCACCCCAATCTGCCCTCCCCACCCCAGGTTTCCAATCTGCCCAGGGGAAGAAAAACAAATATTTAATTTAAGTGGAACCCAAGGGCCCTGAAACTTACCAGACAGGAGCAGGCAGCTGCAGCCATTGCCATGTGCAGAAAACTGACTCCACTGAAACTGCAGTATGGTTCTGCCCACTGAAGGGAGAGGGTAGGAGAAGCCAGAGTGTCTGCCCTGGGAGGAGTTTTTACAAAGTGCCCTACCAGGCTATTGATTCTAATGGCTGCTGGGCTCCCATTGGAACCCATTGTCTGCTGCTAGCCACACCTCCTGGCTATGATGCTTTTGGTGTTCACTTTAGAGAGTGACCCACCTCATATCACAGCCAGCCTGGCCAGCCAGGGCCAGAAGGGGAAGGACCCAGGAGCAGGACTGCCTGGGAGGCATGATTCTAATGGCTGCTGGGTTCCAATTAGAACCCATTCCCTGCTGCTGGCCACACCTTCTGACTGTGATGCTCTGGGTGTTCACTCCAGACAGAGTGCCTTGCCAGCTGGGGGGTGTCTTCAGGGCAGCAGGCAACAAACAGGTGCAGCAGTGCCAGAAGTGAGATGAGAGGTTTTGGGGGTGCGGGCTGAGGGATTGCATGGGAACAAGGGTGTCACTGGCCCCAGTGTTCATATGCACCAGCCTCCCCTGAGAGGCAGATTACACTCACTCTAGCTCAGTGGGGCACAACAGTAAGTGAGGCCCAGGGGCACAATAGTAAGTGAAGGGTCACTGGGAAAGACTGAATGCCACAGCTCTACTTGGGGTTGTGTGTCCAAATGAAATAGGGATTATTACTAGGAACAATATATCCACTGACACTAGTCCAGGCACTGAGCATCCCCTTTCCTGTTCTCAGTCCCCGTTGCCCCAATGTAAGTAAGTAAATTTATTTATGGTTTTAAGCCAAAAAATCGATGTTACAACAAAACATATAAACAAATCACAGCATAATAAGTATTAATGCAACATAAAAAATATAAAATAAGATAACAATCTTAATTTTGTATTATGACCAGTCTATCAACGAACCAACATCTTATTTAAAAGAAGTCTAGTTGTTACCTCCTGAGTAAGAGGAATCACAACGCTCTACTCCTCTTTCGGCCAAAGACAATATTGCCTTGCTCTTTCCAGAAATTACTTCGGCTCTTGATTATAACTAAGTAAATAACCAGTAATATTCCAGAACCGTCCTATACACTTTTTAGCAGCTGCAAAATATGTAAGCATCATTTTGCATTGGAACCTATTCCCTTACTAAGAATCAGGTCCAATTTTGAATATAAAATTCATTTCCTTGATTGCATTATCACCCCATAATGACAAGAGGACTATTACTTCCTCCATTTGCCTACAAATCTCCTCCTCTTCCCCTACGTTGCACAAAGAAACCCAGTCATCGTTATTACTGTGTCCAGTGAGGAATCGTAAAGAACTTTGGCTGTTTTCTCATATGCTGTCCTCCCACTTTTGGCCACTTCCAAGGGGGACAGCCACTTCGTCCTCTCAGCCGTATAAAAGGGGCACTCCCATAAAATATGAGCAATGTCCTCTATTACTCCTGAGTTACAGGGGCACCTCCTTAAAGACAGAGGAATTTTGGCCCACCTACCTTCCTGAATCTTAGATTCTAGTTATGAGAACCTCATCTTGGTTATTGCCTGTCTCAGGTAATGTTGTGGCATTTCCAAGTACCGGGGGGGGCGGGCTTCTAGGGGGAAAATATATTGATTTAACAGAATGTATCTCAATCTTTCCACCTTGGACCTATCGTCCTGCAAGGAGATATCCGCCAAACACTTGTTTATAAGCTCTTTTTCTGTTGTTGTATACATCAAATCCGGTGCTGCACAAAGAAAGCCCAGTCCTATTTTGCTTATTTCCCTTTTTACTTCTTCTGCCCAACTTTTCCGTCCTTTCGAGAATTCCAGCATTTCCAAATATATTCTCTTAGGAATACGGTTCAGGGAGAGGGACCTAAACTTTAACCAGTACAGCAATACTCTCTGTCTTGCTTTGGTCTGTACATTAGTGGCACCTGATTCCAACCTAACAAGAGCTTTGAGTGTTGACATTTGAACCCCTAATAGTTTTTTCAAAAAAGAACCCTGTGATATCTCAACAACTTTGCCGGCCTCAGGGCCCAACCCCCACAGCTTGGCCCCATACAGAAGGGTTGCTTCTAACTTTACTTCTACGACCTTCAAAGCTTCCTTGCATGGGCATTTCCCACAACGGTTATAGAAAGCTAAAATCTCACCTGCAGCCTGAGCTGCCTTCAATTTAGCCCTATTTGCATGATCTATCCATGGTAGGGATTTATTGAAGGTGACTCCCAAGTAGGTGAATGAGTCTACCACTTCCAACCTTTACTTACCAATTGTCCACACTTTGACTTTCTTTGTTCCAAACATCATTACTTTTGACTTGGCCACATTGATTTTTAAGGCATTTTCATCTGCATAAGTCTTTAGTACGTCTAACATCCTTTGTAGCCAAATATTGGTTAGAGAGATAAGTGCCATGTCATCTGCATACAAGAGGGAGTACAACTCACCTCCAATTTATTTATTTTATTTTATTTTATTTTATAAATTTCTACCCCGCCCCTCCTGCCATGCAGCTCAGGGTGGCTTACAATTGTCTTTGGGTGGTGGTGAGTCTTACTATAAAGTCTAGGTGTCAAATCATTTATAAAGAGATTGAAAAGTATGGATGCAATCACGCAGTCCTGCTTTACTCCCCTTTCTTTCTTTTTTAAAATTTGTTTATTCAAAACTTATATCCCGCCCCTCCTGCACAAAGGCAGCTCGGGGTGGCGAACAACATGCACAAAAAATATTCAATAATAAAACATTTTAAAATAAATCTACAAAATTTAAAACAAGTAATAAAAACACACCCTCCCTCCCAAACCCCACCTCCCCCACCCTACCCCGCCCCCTCACCAAAAGCCTGGCGGAACAGCCAGGTCTTACACAAACATCGAAATGACAGGAGGGTGGGGGTCCAACTGAACCTCCTCTGGGAGCGAATTCCACAGCACAGGGGCAGCCACCGAAAAAGATCTCACATCAGTGGCCACCCGTCTTGCCCGCGGAACCGCCAAAAAGGCCCCCACAGACTATCTCAGGGGTCACACGGGCACATGGGAAGTGAGACGATCCCGCAGATTGACAGGGCCCAGGCCGTGAAGAGCTTCTGTGGGAAACAACTCAGTAAGTTCACCATTAATCCCATATCTGACACTTGTCTTTGTATTACTATAATAAGATTGTATTAATTTTAAGAGCTTTAGATCCATCCCCATTTTCCCAAGCTTATACCATAGTTTCGATCTATCTATTGTATCGAAGGCCCCTTGCAGATCTATAAATGCAACGTTGCCCCAATGTGCACCCCAGTTTCCAGAACCCCCTGCCCTGATCTCAGACTCCTTTGCCCCCATGTGCACTTCAGTCTCAAGCACCCCATTCCTGCTCTCAGACCCATTGACACCAGTCTCCAGAACCCCTTACCTGCTCCCAGCCTCCACTGTCCCATGAGCACCCCCAGCCTTCAGCACCTCCTCTCAGACTCTGTTGCCCCCATGTACATCCCCTAGTCTTCAGCATCCCCTCTCTGCTTCCAGACTCTATTGCCCCCATAAGCGCCACAGAGTGTGTGTGCAAGATAATGTGGCTGTAAAATATGCGAATGGATGTTACAGGCGTTAGGGGGTTTCTCTGGATGGGTGGGGGATCCTTCCCATCAGTGGAAAGGGCTGCTGTAATTCAGTGTTTAATTACAAATAAATGAAAAAACTGGGGTTTACAGGGATCATATTTCTTGCCTAAGTAAGAGAGAGCACGATGTGTTACTTCTTCTGTTAAAGGAGATCCTTTTGCTCTTCCCATAGCCAACTGGTATTTCTCCAGTGCAAGAGACTCAATAAGCCACCAAAAAAATCTGGATACAAGTTCAAACTATTATGGGATAAAAGGAAAAAAGAAAAAACCCTGCTGAAGTTTGAACTAAAATGGCTTAATTCAAACCAAGCTAGAACATCTAAAGAAATAGATAATAATTGACATCAGTGTGAGTGAAGACATTTGTGATCAGACAAACTCTGATGAAAAAAAATGACCAAATTCATGATGCAGTTCTAGCTACAGGTCTTGGCAGAGATACAGAAAACAATGAGGAAACAATGGGTATTTTCAGATGTTATGAGATCACGCTCAAACACAGACAATCCCCTGTGGTGGAGAATGGTCCCGCCACGTCTGCTTGAGTCCCGCTAGAGGTTCACCACAGTGAACCTCCAGTGGGAATCAAAATAACTACGCTTTCGGCCCTCCTCCGGGGACCAGGGCCGAAAGCGTGGTTACCTGAACCATGGTCCGGAATTGGTGGCAGGTAAAGTCTGTTACCGGTGCCGATTCCGGGCCATGGCCCGGACCACAGGTCGGAATCAGATGAAGCGGCCGGATTGGCCGTTGCACCCACCTGTCTCCCAGAGGGCGGGTGGCCGAGGGAGCGTGGGGGGGCGTGGCTGTGCGGCCGCACGATGCGCCACGCAGCCCCACCCACCCAGATTTCCCGCCGGGATCGGACGGTATGTCTGCTGGCCATGACAGCGGGATTCCGGCGGGGAATCAAATGGGTGATTTCGTGATGGGGCAAAAGCCACCCCATCACGTCTGAAAATACCCAAAAAAGAGCTGATATTGCTAAAGATCATTTATTTATTTATTTATTTTGCGGCTTATATCTTGCTCCATGACGACGACTCAGGGCAGCTTCTTACTATTTTTCATAAAATACAATAAAAACACCTTAATAATAATATAATATCACTAAAACCAATAAATATCATAAAACAATAAATAGATATCCCAGAAATAAATTCCCCTTTTCTTCACCCTACCCACACCAACCCACTCCCTCGCCAAATGCCTGCTGAAACAGCCACCTTTTACATGGTTTTCGAAAGGATGAAAGAACCTCCACTGGGAGGGAGTTCCACAGTCTTAGGGTGGCCACTGAGAATGCCCTCTCCATCGTCTCAGTCCGATGGACATGGGGGACTTCCAGAGGGGTGCCCTCTGATGACCTCAGGGGCTGATCCAGAACCAGGGGGTTGAGGCAGTCCTGCAAATATATGGGGCCCATGCAGTTTAGGGCTTTAAAGGGCAATGACAACACTTTAAAATGTATTTATTGATTGATTGATTGATTGATTGATTTATATATATTTTCATTTCTATGCTGTCCCCTCCTGCCTCTGGCAGCTCGGGGAAGCTCACAACAAAATGACACTAACAGCATTCTAAAAAATATCAAATTACAAAAAATATAAAAAATATTAAAGTATCAATAAAACCAATGCATGAGAGTTCATAAAAGGCATAGAAAACTACCCATCCCCGCTGCTAAAATCCTGGCAGAATAGCCAGGTCTTACAATGGTGCCTGAAGGAGGGGAGATGTGGGGACAAACGGGCCTCAGCTGGCCGGGAATGCCATGAGCACAGTGCCGTCACTGAGAACGCCCTCGCAAATGTGGCCCTCCGTTGCACCAGGGGATCCTACAACAGGGCACCCCCAGCTGACTTCAGGGGTTGATCCAGGACTCGGGGAGTGAGGCGGTACTGCAGAGACTGTTTATAGGTAAGAACCAACACCTTGAAACAAGCCCAGAAGACTATAGACAGCCAGTGCAGCAAGCGAAGTACAGGTGTTATATGCTCACAGCGACCCGTCCACATAAGGAGGCAGGCTGCCGCATTCTGCACCGGCTGCAGTCTCTGGACGGTTACCAAGGGTAGCCCCATGTACAGTGTGTTACAGTAGTTCAGTCTAGAGGTGATGAATGCATGGATGACGGTGGCAAGGTCAGAGCCTGAGATATACAGCTGAAGCTGTTACACAAGATGTAACTGGCAGAAAGCGCTCCTCACCAAAGCTGCCACTTGAGCATCCAGGCAGAGCTGCAAATCGAGAAGTACTCCCAGACTCTGAACCTGAGGGACCAAGGATGGGAAAACCTCATCAATGATGGGGACCTCTCCCACCTGGCCCCCCATTCCTCTCTCCCAACATCACTTCCATCTTGTCAGGATTCAACTTCAGATGGCTCACCTTCATCCAGTTTCCCATAGCTGCCAAACACTGGGTAAGCCCCGAGCCTGCTGTGCCATTACTGTAATGAGACTAATTTTGAAAGTATGGACATTGATATCAAAGATACCATTGAGAGCAGAGCAGGCATTCACTTACTGAAGAAAGTGTTAGTAACATGAAGAGGGAGGGTTGGTAGTTGACTTCAATGACCAATCAACCTGGAATCTATCATCAGACAAAATTAAATGTACTCTCATCAACATCGCCCAGAAAATAGGAATCTAAGTAAGTATCCCTGTTCCAGTGAGGGGAGGTCATTCCTAAGGGAATGGATGTCTAAAACAAAAACACTAACAATGGGTGTTAACAGAAGTGACGGTGGAGCACTGTTGTCACTACCCAACCCAGGTCGGGAATATGCCAGCAACATATTCCGGACCCAGTCTGCCGGCACAACAAATGTGCTTGTGGCTGGTCCACCAGGGAGGGCAACAGATGGGTGTGCAGCTGCCTGCCCCCACCCCCACACTGCACCCAGCATGCCATGGGGGACAATGACCAGTCTGGTCTGAGGGACATGGCAAGCCAGTCATGGAAGTCCCCCAGACCAGGCTGGAAACTACAGGCTAACACATATGAAATCTCACTTCGGCCTGGTTGGGGGATCCAGAATTGCAGCCCAGGCTCACTGCCAACACACAAGGAAGCAATCCCGGGCAATATCTGGCAGTCTGACCAACAAACGTGTTGGTGGCTGATGGACCTCAGCAGGTCTCAGCGGGCCACCATCATGTTGGTTAACACTCAATGAAAAACAGCTGAGAAAATAGATTTTTACAGTACAAGCATAGAAGCATTATATTGTTTCCCATGTCTCTTGATCTAAAAAAACCCAGCCTTTTTATTTGCCAAAAATGATGAAGGTTTTGCAAAATGGAAACAACTTAATGCTAGAATAGCCAATCACAAATCATCAGTGGAACACATCAGTTGCTATATAGCTTGGAAGATTTTGGGGGGGATAAAACGTAGCAGAGTGGGGGCTGATTGATGACCACTTGCAACATCAGTATGATGCAGAAATTTCAAAATGGCATCATATTCTCAAAGTGATTTTGTGGGCAATAATTTTTTGTGCCAAAAATAACGTAGCTCTTTGTGGCTTATGTGAAAGAATTAGTGATTCAGCTGTGGATTTTTTTTTTTGAACCTCATTGAACTAGTAGTAAGTGAATATGGCCCTTTTTACATGGGCCTCACTCACTCATGAACATGCAGAAATCTGCACGTTCATGAGTGGACGTGATCCATGTGAATGATGTGGCACACGTGCGGTGAGCGCGGGTGTGTGCGCACTCCCGCCTAACATGCATCCCCACTCATCGCCATGCATAGAGCAACCGGGGAAAACAGAGGTTGCTCCGTGCATGGGGATGAATGGGGATGTGTGTGCGGTTATGTGCATGCCCTGCCCACCTACCATGCGCACATCGGCGCGCCCACACATACCCCACCTGGCAGCGCCATGTAAAAATGACCTATGACAGTACTTTGCAGAAGCACATGGAGAAAATGACAAAAGCATAAGAAAGTTTCAGTTTCATATTTTTCACCCACGATCCAAAATGAGTTAATTAATGTCTTGGCTTTAAATGTAAGACGCAACATAGTAAAAGAAATAAAAGCAGCCAAATGACAGCATGCCTAATGTTTGCTGACTTTTTTGCAGATAAATCACTCAGATTCATCACGACCTCGATGCTGCCATTGTGACAGGAAGTGAACTAGAGGTAGAGGAAGCCCCATCATGTCAGTATTTGTGGGATCAGTTTCAGTAGATGTTGCCCGCTGATGTGACGGAGTTCCCTAGGAGAGTGCGGGCCACCTGTTGTGAATTAGATCTGTGCCCATCCTGGCTGGTAAAAGCCAGCTGGTAGACATTAGGGCCATTGCTGGCGGGGGTGGTCAATGCCTCCCTTAGGGAGGGCAGAGTGACGAGCCACCTCAAGGAGGCGGTGGTGTGCCCTCTGCTCAAGAAACCATCCTTGAGTGTTGACTCCCTGGCCAGCTATTGGCCAGTCTCTAACCTTCCCTTTTTAGAGAAGGTTATTGAACAGGTGGTGGCCCGGCAGTTACAGGGACATCTGGACCAGGTCGGTTTTCTTGATCCCTTGCAGTCCAGCTTTTGTCCAGAGTTTGGCACGGAGACTGCACTTGTGGCATTGATCGATGACTTACGCCATGAATTAGATCAGGGCAGATCATCTATTTTGATCTTGTTGGATCTGTCAGGGGTGTTTGATACCATTGATCACAAGATGTTGGTGACAAGGCTGCAGGACCGGACCAGTGTGAGTGGGATTGTTCTTGAATGGTTCTGCTCATTCCTGGCAGGGAGAACTCAGAGGGTGGTCCTTGGGGAATATACATCTTCTCCCTGGGACCTCACATGTGGAGTCCCGCAGGGTTCTATTCTGTCCCCTCTTCAATGTGTATATGCAACCCTTGGGGGAGGTCATGAGACGGTTCGGTGTATGATGTCATCAGTATGCCGATGATACACAACTTTACCTCTCGTTTTCTGAAGGTCCAGACCCAGCAGTCTCGGTGCTTAGCCGGTATTTGGCAACTGGGGGGGGAATGGATGAGGGTGAATCGACTGAGGCTGAATCCCGATAAGACGGAAGTGATGCTTGTTGGTGGGACCGGGACCGGGGGTGGTGGCTCCCATTATAGGTGGGGTCTGCCCCCCTCTGGCCACCCAGGTCCATAGTTCGGGGGTACTCCTCGACCCACAACTCCGCCTGGATTGTCAGCTGGAGGCTGTGGTGAGGGGAGTATTTCACCAATTACATCTGTTGCGACGGCTTCAGCCGTATGTCTCCAACTCGGACCTGGCAACCCTCATCCATGCTTTCATTACCTCTCGAGTGGACTACTGTAACACACTTTACGTGGGGCTACCTTTGAAGATGGTCTGGAGGCTGCAGCTGGTGCAGAATGCAGCGGCTTATCTCCTAACGGGGACGGGTCGCCATGAGCACATTACACCTGTGCTCTGTTCTCTGCACTGGCTGCCTATAGTCTACCAGGCCCAATTCATAGTGTTGGCAATGACCTTTAAAGCCCTAATGGCTTGGGACCTGCTTATCTACGAGACCGCCTCAGGCCCTGGGTCATTTTGCGGCCCCTGTGGTCGGCCGGCGGCGCCCAACTTGAGGTCCCCCGGATATTCCGTGTGACGATGGCGGGGAGGGCGTTCTCGGTGGCTGCACCTAGGCTGTGGAACTCCCTCCCAATTGAGGCCCATTTATTCCCGGACCTCCCCTCTTTCCAAATATCATGTAAGACCTAGTTGTTTCGCTAGGTCTTCGGGGAAGGGGAGGTAGGAGAGGGAGTTGGGAGGGTATTTTTATTGCCTTAGCATTTAGCCTTTTTACTAATTTTATTATTATAACACTTTGTTTTATGTATTTTATTCTATTTGTATATGTTGTTGCTGCTCCGAGCCGCCATTGGGCGGGAGGATACGGGGTAAAAATGCAATAAATAAATAAATAACTAAATAAAAATATTTTTCATAAAAATCAAATGTGCCAGATTATGGCCCTTTTCACACAGACACTCACTGATAGAATGGGTGTTATATTTTATTATACCTGTTGCAGGGCTGCAGGTGTGCTCTATGGGTGCCCGGCAACATTGCTGCAACTAAAAGACATGAAAAGGGCTTGCAAGTTAAATATAAACAAAATTGGAGGCAGATGGTTTGAAAGTGCAAGATATTTGAGGGCAAGTGTATGATAATGTAGAGAACTTGGCTGGAAGGGGGTGCTAGCTGAATTTCTCCAAGAAAATCCCTGGGTTAAGTTCATTCCTTGTGCTGCAGACAGTTTAAATTTCAGAGGTGTGCATGCATCTGCTGAAAATGTAGATATGGTGTCATTTTGCAGATTGTTCAGAACACTACATGCTTTTTTCAACATCTGTCCATCGATGGAATAAAATGATGCAAGTTTTGCAGATTTCTGTTAAAGACCACTGTAACACCAGATGGTGTTCCAAAGCTAATGCTGTACATGCCTTAAAATCACAAATTCAAGAAGTAATTGAAGTTCTCAAGGAAACCACCAAGGACCTATTGTTTGGTAATGCTGTATTGACTTCTCGCTTTCTACTGCAAGAAATCAAAAACTTCAGATTTGTTATGCTATTGACAATGTGGAACATGAGTTTAAGCAAACTGACCCTTGTCAATAACGAACTTTAAGAAAAATCACAATCAGTTGAGCAGCTAAACTGACAAAAGGACTTTATCACACTTTTCAAGATTTTAGAAGAAATGAGTTGGAAATGGTAATGGAGAAGGCTTCTTCAACTTGTCAAAAAATCAACATTGAGCCAGTTTTTGAAGTGAAGAGAACAATCAAGCAAATGTCTGGAGTGGGAACAGAAGACGAACTTCCAAATTTCACAGCCACACAAAACTGCAGAAAACTATTCTATGAAGTAGTTGATGTAATAATTACGCAGCTAAAAAGAATATTTCAGAACTTTGAATCTGTTGGATCAGATTTTCTTCTCAGGTACTTTGAATCTGTTGGATCTGATTTTGATCTTTTGGATGTGATTTTTATCTGGTGAAAAGTTATCTTCACTGTCATGTATGGATGTCCAGGAATGTGCCCAGGAGTTATGTAACATGTACCCTGAACTTGACAGAACCCCGTTTTTAAATGAAGTGGATTATTTTAAATATGCCAAAAAGTTGTTCTCTAGGGATTTTTGAGAAACTGAGCCACCTGGACTAGAGGTGTGCAGATCCCATCCCTACTGTTTTCATTTTCAGTTACAAAAACCTTTCAATTGCAGGGTTTTTTTTGTAAAAGATCCTACCGTTTGGGGGCTTCCCCTCCCCTTATTTAAATTATTATTTTTTAAAAATCATTGCACATGCACAAAATGACTGCCAGGCTGTTTTGCACATCCACAGCCCTGTTCAAAAATGGTGCTGATGCTGTTGGTGTCATTTTGGAAAAGGGCATGTATGCACGCATTCAAAAATGGTCCAGTGGCCATTTTGCGCCACACAGAGATTTTTTTTATTATTAATTTTTAATAAAAAATTAAAACAAATATCCTGGTGCATGCACAAAATGGCCTCAGTGGTCATTTTGCACATATGCAGTGATATGTTTTTGTTTTTATGATTTTTAATTAAATAAACAGAAAAACAAAAATGAATGAAAGCAAACAACAATCGTTTGCTTATTTGTCTGTTTTTGTGACTGTAACAGATTTACTGCCTAGAGAAGTATAGATTGTCTGGCTAGAGACAGCAATAAGCAGTGAACTGCCCAAAAGCCTGCAGGAGACACCCAGTTAGGTGGCAGGAAGCTAATTAAGCTGTAAGCCTAGGGCCAGGTGGTTACTGAACTGCAGCTAGCCACACAGATAGGCAAACCAGCTCCAGCCAATCCTACGAGAAGGGAGGAGCTATAAAAGACCAGCCTGGTCAGTTGGGGTGGGGGAACTGGAGCAGGAGTAGGGAGGTTGCTGGTTTGCCTGCTAAGCCATGTTTGCAAACCTTGCTGATAAATGCTGGTCCTGGAGGGAGTAATCTTCTAACACCCTGGACAAGGGGTACAAACCAAGAAACCTGTGGTGGAGGCAAACCTGGAAGGATGCATTCCTCTACTCCCCTGGACTCTACTCTCTTGGACTAAGGCTATGCAGGCAGTGTGGGAGGTCACCAAGGTGAAACCTTTCTATAACTGAGTGGCTCATGAGAGAGCTGGAACTCATGCGAGACCCTGGGGTCTCACGTGTGGGGTCCCACAGGGTTCCATCTTGTTCCCTCTCTTGTTCAGTGTGTATATGCAGCCTTTGGGGGAGGTTGTCAGGGAGTTTGCTGTAAGGTGTCATCAATATGCTGATGACACCCAGCTATATCTCTCATTTTCATCAGACTCCGGCCCGGCAGTCTCAGTGCTTACCCAGTGTTTGGCGGCTGTGGGGGATTGGATGAGGGCAAGCCGTCTGAAGTTAAATCCCGACAAGACAGAGGTGATGGTTGTGGGAAAAGCCAAGGGAGTGGTGGCCCCCATCATTGATGGGACCCGTCCGCCCCTGGTATCTGAGGTTCAGAGTCTGGGGTTGCTCCTGGATCTGAATCTCTGCCTAGATGTCCAGGTGGTGACTGTGGTGAAGGGGGCATTCCGCCAGTTACATCTGGTACGTTGACTTAGGTCATATGTCTCTGACTCTGATCTGGCCACAATCATCCAAGCTTTTATTACCTCAAGACTAGATTACTGTAATGTGCTCTACGTGGGGCTGCCCTTGGTGCTGGTTCGGAGACTGTAGCTGGTGCAGAATGTGGTGGCTCGTCTCCTAACGGGGATGGGCCAACATGAGCACATTACACCAGTGCTTCGTTCTCTGCACTGACTGCTGATAGTCTTCTTTGCCCAATTCAAGGTGTTGGTGTTGACCTTTAAAGTTCTAAATGACCTGGGCCCCACCTACCTGCAGGAATGCCTCACCTTCTGGGTCCTGGTTCGGCCCCTGTGGTCGGCCAGGGGCATCCTCCTCGAGGTCCCCTGGGTTTCTCAGGTATCGACCTTGAGAAAGGCATTCTCTGTGGCCACGCCACGGCTGTGGAACTCCCTCTCGTTGGAGGTCTGCTTAACCACTGACCTCCCCTCTTTCCATAGATAGATAATGTAAGACCTGGCTGTTCTGCCATGCCTTTCCTGAGGAAGATGGGGTGGGTGGGTTGGGTTAGGGAGGGGTAAGGGTTTGAATTGTTTTTTATTCAATTTTAATTGTATTTTTTATTTGTTTTAATCTGTTTTAACATGTTATTAGCAGCCCCGAGATGCTCTCAGCAGGAGGGAGCAGCATACAAATTTTATTATAAATAAATAAATAAATAAAAAAATAAAAAAAACTTTGGGTTTACTTGCAAGGCTCACAGAAGAGCTAAGACTGTGTATAACAGAACCAGGAGGCACCCAGAGCTTGCAGTCTGGGCTAAAGACGTGGTGGGACTATGAGGCCCATATGAAGGACTATATTTAACCCAGAGGGGAAGAACTTTAAGTTGGCTGTGTTTATGTTTGGGGACCCATGTCTTGGGAGAAGCCCCATTACCCGGTGGAATGGGCCTATCTATTAAGAGGAGAAGTGGAGGCTGAGAGGTCATTAAAGCCCTAGTCTGAGGTGCTAGACCCTGAGGCAAACAAATCAATACATTGAAGTTATTCTGTCTGACAGCCCCATCAAAGGCTCAGATTATTGGTGACTCTTTTCACACAGACACTCTTAACACTGATAAAATGGGTGTTGTATAATAAAATGTTGATAATAATTTAATAATTTTATTGTGTGACAAAAAGTCATTACAATTGGTACAATAAATAAATAAATAAATAAATAGATAAGTATTTATTGCCAGTTCGCACGGCCTTGCCAGTTCGCACGGTCACATTACAACTCCTTTCCAATTTCTGGACAAAGGTGATGACGATTCCAGAAAAGGAGAACTCCTTGTTAGGGATGGCACGAAAGGCTGGTCTTCTAGACCCATGGATTTCAGCGGCGGAATCTAAAATTGGCAAAATGGGTTTTTCACGGACGGTCCTGTTCAATGCAGGGCCAGATTTATTCAAAAGATTGGTTCGGGATAGGTTGGAGGATCAGACATTACAAAGCGGAAAGAGCCCTACTCGAGGGACAGAGAGTAGCCCCGGAGTACATCCCTCCAACCCCGGATCAATTTGGATTGAGTTATCTATTCATTTGGAGGGATGCATCCAGGAGAGTGGCTTTCACTAGATTGCGCTGCAATTCCTTCCCCTCTTCCTATTAGGAAGGGAGGTTTAAGGGTATTCCCCGTGAAGCGAGAGTTTGTGTACTATGTGAGGGAGGGACACCAGATACAGTGGTACATATTTTATTAAAATGCCCTTTCTTCACTGAGTTAAGATCTAGATATCTGGAGGACCTCGAGATGGGACCTTAAAATAAGTTAATGAGGAACCTACTGTGCCCCTGCGACTCGGAAGTAACTAGACGTGTGTCGGAATTTGCTACTAGGGCGTTAGCACGGAGACAGAGATTTTTGGAGAAGGCAGCCCAGAGAGGGGCAGTGTATATGGGGCCTGAGGGGGAGCAGTTAATACAGGGGACAAGTATGGCCGCCACAAACCCCGGGAAGGGTAAGGCAGTATCAAGTAAAATCTAACTGTCCTACCAAGGGGCTGACTGAGGCTGCTATAACTCCTGGAAAGGTATGATAACAAAATATAAAGGATACCTATAATAAATGGTTAAATTTGGAGAATGTTTGAACTTGGTAAATATATTATATTTATATGATTGACTTAGGAGATTGTGCCTTAGGAGATACATTCTGGAATGAAATTATGTTTGTTCATGAAAGAATGTTGTACATTGTTTTATTTTAGTGTTCATAGGTTCGCTTTGAATTGTACTTATTTATTTATTTATTTATTTATTGCACCAATTGTAATGACTTTTTGTCACACAATAAAATTATTAAATTATTATCAATAAATATAATAAAATGTAATACCCATTTTATCAGTTTTAGAGTGTGTGTGTGTGAAAATGGCCAGTGTCAGGAGGCATCACTCTTGAGAGCCCTAATTGGGTGTGTGTTGTGCCCCATATTCTGGATATGGGGGAGGGGGGACACCCAGTGAGAGAGGGAGACTCAGGATGGGGAGATGGAGATGGGGGGTGGGATTGGGATGGGGGGTAGGGCTTCCCCGCTCGGTGTGAGAGAGGAAGTGAGTCCATGGGGATGGTAAATGACCCTCCGGTGACAGAGGAGTAAGTGGGTTGGGGGTGGGTTTTGCCTCCTGGTGAGATGGGGGGGCATTGCCCAAATAATAGGGAGGGGGGACTCCCTATGAGAGAGGGGGGGATATTTTGGTAGAGAAGATAGGGGAGGGGGAGGGGAGGGGGATCTCCCTCACAGCCTGGGTGGGACAGCCTGGGAGGGGGGACTGGGGGGGAAGTTGGGGGGTGGGCACGGCTATTGGGGTCGTGACAGGCCAGGGGAGATATGGTCTCAGGGGAAGGGGAGTGGGAGTGTTGAGGAGGGACAGATGCTTAGTGCATGTCCTGATTACCCCTCCCTCAGCAGGAGAGCAGGTGGAACTTGGTCAGGGTGTCCCCAACCCAGTTTTGATGCTGTTAAATGTGAGATTGGTGGTGAATAAGGCAACAATGGTCCAGGAGGAAGTCCTGGACTATGCCATCGATGTCGCATTTATCACGGAAACTTGGCTGGACAATGATCTTATTTTGGCTGATCTTGTTCTAGCCGGGTATTCCGTGCAGCACCAGCCGTGGTTAGAGGCATGGGTGGTGGTGGTGTAGCTATGATTTTTAAGGAGGGCTGGTCTGTGAGGAGGTATCCAGTGCAATCCATGGTAGGCATTGAAGGTCTCCACCTTGTGTTTGATTTGGTGGGGGATAGTTTGAGAGTGCTGCTGGTATACCGTGCACCTACCAGTACAGTGGCCTCCCTGCATGCTCTGGCAGAGGCAGTGTCAGAGGTGGTGTTGCAGTCCCCGAAGACGATAGTCTTGGGGGACCTCAACATTCATGCCAACACTGTTCTGGGGGAAGCTGAGCATGAGTTCATGACCGCCATGGCAACCATGGGCCTGTCCCAGAGGGTCAACGACCCAACACATCTTGGAGGACATACCTTGAACCTCATGTTTTGCACTGGCCTTGAGGCTGGTGCTCTGTTAATGGGGGAGATATCAGCTGTGCCCTTTTCATGGACGGATCATTACCTCCTGCAGACCTCCCTTCTAGCACATGTCTGCCCCCAGAAGGGTGTGGAACCTATTAGGATGGTCCACCCCCGGAGGCTGTTGGAACCATTGCCATTTCTAGGCACTCTGGGGAAGATACCCTCTGACCTTGACGACCGTCTCATCAATGACCTTGTTAGGCTGTGGAACATCTTGCTGACGGAGGCCATTGATCAGATGGCTCCCAGGCATCCATTTCCCAGGCAGAGGCTCCGGAGATCTCCTTGGTTTTCTGAGGAGGTGCGGATGCTTAAGCAAGATGGGTGATGGTTGGAGTGAAGGTGGCATCATTCTTTTACTGAAGCCAACAGATTGCGGCATAGAGCTAGTTTACGAGCCTATGCCGTGGATATATGGGCAGCAAAGAGGGAGTTCTTTGCTGCCCTCATAGCATCCGCTAAATCCCATCCAGTAGAGCTGTTCTAGGTTGTGAGGGGGCTGGTCAGTCCAGCCTCCGTCACCCCTGGAGTCGAGTCATCGTCTGCCCGCTGTGACATTTTTGCTGATTATTTTGTGGATAAATTCTCTCGTATTAACCATGACCTCGATACCGCACTTAATACAGTGGAAGAAGTAGAGGTCGTATAAGCCCTGGCATGTCCAATTTTGTAGGGTCAATTTCAGTTGGTGATACCGGCTGATGTGAGCGTGCTTGGGGCGGTTTGGATCACCTCTTGTGAATTAGATCCATGCCCATCCTGGCTGGTTAAGAGCTGCTGGGAGATAATGGGGCTGTTGCTGGCAGGGGTGGTCAACGCCTCTCTTTGGGAGAGCAGAGTGCCGGCTGGCTGAAGGAGGTGGTGGTGGGGCCTCTGCTCAAGAAACCATTGCTTGACGTTGATTCCCCTTGCCACCTATCGGCCTCTCTCTAACCTTCCCTTTTTAGGGAAGTTTATTGATAGGAATGGGTGAACAGATTGCGGTTTGGGTTCGGCCGTTTGGTTCGCCTCCGTTCAGTTCGTCCGTTCGGTTCATCCGTTCGGTTCGTTCGCCGGGTTCAGGTTCGGCCTTTTGGTTCAGCCGTTTGGTTCAGGTTCAGCCGTTCGGGAAATGTTTTTATATGGTTTGTTTTTTTTAATATGTTTTTTTGGTTTTTATTTGGTTTTTTGGTTTTGATATGGGTTTTTTTATTTAAATTTTTTATCTAATATTTTATATATCTATATACACTAAATCTAACTGCTATTAACTATTCTAAATTATTATTATTATTATTATTATTATTAACAAACATTTATATAGCGCCAGCAGTGTACCTGGCACTTTACAAAGTAATAAAATAGACACGGTCCCTGCCCCTAGGGCTTACAATCTGAGAGACAGGAGCTGGGGGAGAGACTTAGGAAG
>QEPC01008173.1:7654384-7725068 GCA_003113815.1 Sphenodon punctatus
GGGACGCCGCGGCCGCTGGTGCTGGGGGGTGGGCTCTTTTTTTTAACAAAAATCCAGGCTGGGCAGGGTGGGTGGGGGGTGTCCCCCCTTCCACCCGCGCAGCCTGGACTCGGGGAGGTTTTTTTTTAAAAAACTTTTTGGGTGGGACTTACATTGCAGCCATTCATTTAAATGGCTGCAATGTAAAAAAAACCGGTACCCGGAATCCAGTAACCGGACCGGATTTACCGGATTCCGGATTTACCGGTATTCCCAACCCTACTGTTGACCATGAGGTGTTGACACAGCTGTGGACTCTGGCAGTGATTTGCATGATGGCTCTAGAGTGGTTCCGTTCATTCCTGTCAGCGAGGTTTCAGCAAGTGTGAAGAGTGATTGTTAGCTCAACCTCTGGGCAAAATTGTGCATAGATTTTTGTTGCGTTGTCTTCAATATATGGACAATACCCAAATCTACTTTTCTTTTTCCTCCAGCCCAGGCCCTGCATTCTCAGGTCTCAGAGTTTACTCAGTGCCTGGCTGCTATTGGAGGTGGGTGAGCTGTCTAAATCCACACAAGACTGATGTGATGATGGCTGACCAGCCCTGGGGCCTGGGGGGAATTGGGACCCCATCACTGATGGGGTCCTGCCTCCCCTCACTACTCAGGTGCATAGCCTTGGGGGTGCTCCTGGATCCTCAGCTGCACCTGGGAGCTGAGGATCAGGTTGCATCTGTGACTAGGAGTACCTTTCACCAACTTCATCTGGTGAGAAGGCTGCATCACTTTCTTTCCAATGTGGATTTGGCCACTGTCATCCATGTTTTCATTACCTTGAGACTGGACTATTGCAATGTGCTCTACGTGGGGCTGCCCTTGAAGACAGTTCAGGGGCTGTTGCTGGTACAGAATGCGGTGGCCTGCCTCTTGATGGGGTTGGGTCTCCAGCAGCACATTACAACAGTGCTTAAGAGTCTGCACCGACTGCCCATAGCATTCTGGGCACAATTCAAGATGCTGTTTTTGACCTTTTAAAGCCGTAAACGGCTTGGGCCCTACATATCGGAAGGGCCATCTTTCTCCTTATGCTCCTTTGCAGCCCTTATGATCTGCTGAGGGTGTCCTCTCGAGGGTTCCCTCACTGGCCCAGTTACATACGACTCAGACCACTTTCAGACATTCCCTCCCCCCTCCCATATTCTGGCTGCGGGGTGGGGGGGATGCACAGTCAGGGTATGTGCAGGGATCAGGTGTTCTGAAAGCCCCCCCCCCCATATTCTGACTGCAGGGGGGGGGATGCACAGTCTGGATATATGCAGGGATCAGGTGTTCTGAAAGCCCCCCCCCCATATTCTGGCTGCGGGGTGGGGGGGATGCACAGTCAGGATATGTGCAGGGATCAGGTGTTCTGAAAGCCCCCCCCCCCATATTCTGGCTGCGGGGTGGGGGGGATGCACAGTCAGGATATGTGCAGGGATCAGGTGTTCTGAAAGGCCCCCCCCCCAGCGCGGCGTTGCCAGCAGACACGTGCAGGGATGCAAAGCAGGAAATAGAACTCTGTATCCTTGTGTGTGTCTGCCAGGAAAGCCGCGTGGGGGTGCGGAGCTTTCAGACCAGTCCATTCCCGCACATATCCTGGCTGCACATTCCCCTCCACAGTCAGAATATGCGCAGGGGGAGGGGACGTCTGAAAGTGGCCTTAGTCTCGCAGAGAGGCATTCTCAGTGGCTGCCTCAGCTTTGGAACTCCCTTCCCTTGGAGGCTCATCTAAGCCCCAGTTTGAATGTCTTCCGGAGGCAGCGTAAGACCATTTGATTTGACCAGGCATTCAGGGGGAAGGGCGATGGGGGTATTTTGAGTTAAGTTATGTGGGGGTTTAATTATTTATTTTATATTTGTATTTTACATGTTTGTTGTAAGTCACTCTGAGCCTTCAGGGATAGGGTGGGATATAAAGCAAAATAAATAAATAAATAAATAAATACATTAAATAAGAGGCTTCCAGCCTCAGTTCTCCTATAATGTTGGGGAATGTTCACTCAGCCAATGCACAGGAAGCTATGGGTAAAGCCACATGAGACAGGGCCAGCTGGATCCTCCATTCAACTTGGGCAGTGTGAAGGCAGCCACCACAGTGGGCCAGTAGGCCACATGATCTGACCCTCTGCAGGGAAACCATGTGGACAGACCACCATCACAAGTCCCACCACGCCCTAGGTTTGCAAATAGGGTTTAAGAGCCGTCCACACGGATGGGCCTCTGGTCCTGCCCCACCCTCTGGCCCAACCCATTGTCCTGACACCTGCTATGACATGAATATATAGGAATGGCAACTATGCCTGCAGCTCTGTGGTTCCGGTGGACCTCGCCACAGGACTGTGCTGTATGGGACCAGTCTGACAGGAGGCAACGTGTTACCCGCCATTGGCCCAGGTGGAGTAGCAGTAGCCGCATTGTGTCACCAACCTTCTCCAGCAGACATGTTGTGTAACAACCAACTGTCCGTCCCAGGGTGGAAGTGGGCAAACATCTGGTGGCTGCCAGTCTGATGGTCAGCTGCAATGTTGCTAATGTGAAGTAAGGTCACCCAATATGGGTGAGGTTTGTATCTTGCTGTTGTTTCCTAACCCTCTCCCTCCCATTTCCTCCCCTGCAATTCCCCCTCCTGCCTCTCTTCTCTTCACCTTCTCCCTAGCTTCCCTTGATGAGGTCACATCCCTCCTCTCTACATCCATCCCCTCCACCTGCCCCTTAGACCCCATCTCTTCTTGCCTCCTAACAATGATTTGCCCCACTGCTGCCCCTTCTCTGCTGCACATCATCAATCTCTCCCTCTCTGCTAGCTCTTTTGACTCATTTCCATTGGTTTTCAAACACGTCACTGTCTCCCCTATCCTTAAGAAAGGCCTTTTGACACTTCCAACTACGTATTGCCCCATTTCACTCCTACCCTTCATTTCCAAGCTCTTGAAGAGGGCTGTATACATGCACTGTCTTGATTTTTCTCTTCTAATTTCTCCCTTGACCCCCTTCAATCGAGCTTCTGCCCTCCCCACTCTCTTGCTGTCCCCCATGCTTGGAATTCCCTCTCTGGATACATTCATTCTGCTCCTTCCTTCCCAACTTTCAAATCCCTCCTGAAAATGTTCCCTAGTTTGTCATGAGTGGAATAGCACACACACACCCCACCCCGAATCTCTTACCTGTAACAAAGTTAAGCGCGGGCACCTGCAACTTCTCAACCTGATGGACATATCCTTGTCTCACCTGATGTTTACCTCTCCCTGGTCTCCCCCTCCCTTGTCTGTCTTAGATTGTAAACCCCCTGGGGTAGGGACCTGTCTAGAACTATTGATTGTACAGTGCCAGGTTTGCTGGTGGCGCAATACTAATACTAATAATAAATTAACGAAGGAATGTGATAGATTTAGTTTTTGAAGCTTGCTTTTTAAACAAAAAGCAAGGAGAAAACCAGGAGATAGGACTTTGAAGGGTTTAGACATTTTATCCTCTAATATCAAGGAGAACAGAGGCACCATTTCTTAGCCTTGATTCTTCATCATTAAAATGGGCATAATGATGACCTACCTCACAAGGTCATTGTAAGAATGAACTAGATATGGACTATAAAACACTTAGAACACTGAATGAGCTATATAAATAATATTAAATATGTGAAGTCCTTGGTATGTGTGTGTGTGTGTGTACAGGTTTCCGTAAATACAGATAACAGAATCAAGACTTTCGTTGTATGTAGCAAGATCACGAATGCTAAATCGCTATCATAAATTGTTCCATCTTTTTCTAACTCCATTTCAGAAATTCTTGTTTTCAGCTAGTGGCTTTATTTGAATGGAATATTCCACTGCTGTCTGCCAACATACTGTATGAATAAAAGGCTCTGTTGTGGCAATTAACAGTTGTTGGGTAGCCATGGAAATAATCACTTTTTCATGACCTATCAAACTAGCTGCCTTTAAAAGCATTATTCTACCCTTGCGCCTAGACTGCATATCTTAAACTATTGCATAACTTCAGGCTTTTGAGTTAACATGATGCAAGGTGGTTATTCTGCTCCTGGAAACATAACATTTTTCAGCAAACCAATTGTCATGTCTGGGAGAAAATGCAGCCTTCAGATGTGAGTGTGGCCTGTTTGCCTACAATGGAAACTATGCTTACTAATGAAATTGGGCAACAACTATTCAGAGGGGGGAAGCAACACAGATAAAACATTTGCAAGATGCATGTATACTGCTCCACAAAATGTAAAAAGGTTTATAATTTAAAAGGTTTTATTATTTAACTTTATAATTTAAGCAGATCATGGTTAAATTATCAAGTCCTCAGTTAATTGCAATTTCTCCTAAACATGAAACTTTTCTCTCTACTTGTTGCAGAAAATCATCATGTATGCCCACTTTCTGAAATAAATCATGTGCCATGATGATAGATCATTCTGCTTTTTGATTAATCAAATCTCATTCCTTCTGCACAAATGGTTGTCTCATTTTTTTTTGGTGCTCTGTGATGTGTCACATGTAGGGAGGGCAGACAAAGTTGAATTGCAGATTGTTAAGCACAACTCCATTGGCTTTACTCCCACACTTTGTGCTGTACATGAAGGATATATGAAGCAATGCCAAACATGACAACTCACTAAAACCTAAAGCTGAGTCCATAATTTGCAACCAGTAATATATTAATTGAATTTTGCCTCCCTCGAGGCTATTCACAACAACCTTATAGATCAGTGTCCTTTTATTTATGTCCTGTCTTTTATTTATTAAGTCCTCAATACCTATCTTTTAAAAATTGTTTTGCTGCAGTTTGAGTATATGAATACTCTTACTAGTGACTGGTCAGAAATCTCATTGTTTTTTCACTTTCCTGACTGAACAAGCTTGCAAATGATTCTGCTTGAATATTTGAAAATGTGATTTCCAGGAATTTTCACACATACTCCATACATTTTGTAATAAAACGTGCTTGTTTTCAGAAAGGAAACTAGAACGGGAATTTTATTTATTTATTTATTTAACAAAATTTCTACCCCATCTCTCCTACACATGCAGCTCAAGATGGCTTACAAGCGTAATTTAAAATATCACTAAAATCATAAATAACTATTTCCACTGCCAAAACACTATTCCATGTGTGGCAGAGTGTAGGGGAATTGGCTTGGCTGGGAGACTAACACCCTAAGCATGCTCACTAGGAGCATGAACAAGCCTCAAAGACTAAGAACCTGGGCATGCTCACTGAGTGTTCAGGCTGGACTCAGAGGCTAAGGGTGAAAACAGACATGATGCTAACCACGCTTTAACCACCGTTGGTGGTCATTTATGCATGTTGCAGGGCTGTATTGGTGCCCTATGCAGCCCTGAAACATGCATAAATGACCACTAAGGGTGGTTAAAGGATGGTTAGCGTCATGTCTGTTTTCACCCTAAGACTGTAGGCATGCTCAAATTAACCAGGCATCACTGAGCATGTGCAAGGCTTATATAAGCCTATAGCCCAGTTGGCTTTGTGTGGTTGTCGGAGAAGATTCTCCTGAGAGAGCTCTCTCACATCATGACGCGCAAGGCAGAGAGACAGAACTATGGAGGCAATCAGCAGAGTCCAGGATCACCTCCAGTGGATCTGCTATTACCTACATCCAGGTGGGACCTGTCTTCTCTTTATTTATGTGGCCTGTGGGCTGCATAAGACCCCACACACACACACACAACTTAAAGGGGTTTTTGACCTACTAATAACGTTGGACTCTTGCACTACTGGTGGTGATAGGCTTGACTTGAGGGGAGGCTGGAGGCCAGGACCAACCTCACTTAGTGAGCTTGCCCTGGATATTACTAAGCAAGTACTTACCCCAGGATCAGGTCCATGTTTTGACTGAACACTTCCCACTGAATGGTACATAGCTTAAAGCCCTTGCACACTCCAAGTTAATTCCCCATATGCTGGTCAGTACCCCCAGGGACTCTGGAGGACCACCCTGTCACACCATGCTCTTGTCATTTATCATCACAGATGCCTTTCACCTGCATACCATTACAGAAATTCAGATCCATTTCCTTTGAGAATTTCAAAATTAGTTCAGGTTTGAATTTGTTTTGTATTCAATTACTTTGACTTTGCCTAGTTTGGTTAGTTTAACTTTGCCTTTTGAATACTTGCACTTTTAATATATATATATATATATATATATATATATATATATATATTGGCTTAGATCAAAACCAAATAACAAAAAATGGTTGTGTTGTGATCTCAGCCAATGAAGGCTGTGAGAGCAAAAACAAACTGTTATGAATTTCCAAATTACTGAGTACCAAATACCAAATAATTACTATTATTTCTCATTTCAATAGCATAGTCAGTGCTCAAAGTGCTTTATGTCCTTATCCACTTCACCTTCATAACAAAACTGTGAGGCAGGCCATTATTATCAAATAGCAAAATCTCATGCAAACTTCACAAATGTGCACAGAAAATTGAATTTGCAACTTCAAATATGTGGAATTGGTTGGATTTGAATTTTGACACAAATATTTGCACCAGCGCTAAAGGAAACGCAAAAGAGACCCTCATATTGCCAAAGCTAGTTGGTTCCTTTCAAATTTTGAATGAATATTTGTAGATTGTTCACCAACATTACAAAAAAACATAAGTACATAAATGTATTTAAATCCTAGCAAATGCATTCTATGGGCCAATACTCCATATGAGTAACTGTCTTTGACTCCAGTCAATGAGACTACTGATGCCTATTTCCTATTGAATTCAAAAGAATGAATTGTGGTGATATTACTCAATAAGAAGCCTTAACATGTTCTTGTTTTAACAAAATAACTTAATAAATGCTCATATTTGGATTTTTAGCAGAAGCCATTGGGAGCTTTTAGATGCACCAACTTTCTTCCGAACTTCAAAGTTCAGTTTCAGCAAACTCCTGTGTTTGTGCGTGGGGATTTAGATGCTAAACCCCCCTGGGTGATGCTCAGGAGTCGCCCAGGCTCCATTGTAAACAGTGGCACTTGACAACTCCAGCATATTTGAGACCCGGACTTGTAAGTCCTCTGCTATTGGGTATTTACAAGTCCAGGTCTTAAAACATGTGGAAGTCACCAAGTACTGCTGTTTACAATGGTGCCCGGGACACTTTGGGAGTGAAGTAGGGTGGTGAGTGTGTAAATTCATCAAAACATAAAAAGTCATCTAAGAATAAAAACTCAAAATACCAAGTAAATGTATAAACAAACAATTTAATATAATCCCCCCCAAAATATACCTATTATCCTCCATTCTTTCTTCCTCCCCCCCCCCCCCCAGTTTAATGAAAATACTAAGCAATAGCCCATAATTTACCCAAATTATCCAATTTGTCCATCATTCTTAATATGGATTTAACCTAAGCTTTTAAATTCAGGAACCGATGCCTGCAAATTATTGCTGACTTAAAAAATTTCACAACCGCCAGGGTGATTTCAGATGAAGCATCACTCAAGGCGACCTCCAACAACCCCAGCTCCATTCTACCTGGGAATTTATCCAAAATATGCTTTAAATATTTTACCCGCAAGGGCTCATAAAGCTGGCAACCAAAAAGAATATGGTGGGTGGATTCTGTTGTTTGCATATCAAAAGGGCACAAACGATCTCCGTACTTAATCCCCAAATAGTGTCCCTCAAGAACCTTCATAGGTAAAGTGTTAAGTCGAGCACAGAGGAATAAGTTTTTCTCTTTAAATCAATAAGAATCCCAATTTGAGCAATTGCTTCCCTATTGCCTTTTCCCAAGAACTCACAAACACGTCTTCACTCATATATTTTAATAGCCCTCTATTTGGGAGTTTGGTCACCCAGAGCCAAAATTTTAATGAAAGCTTCCAGGTCACCATTGACCAGCTCCTTGTTCGAAGCTCAAGCCTAATTACCGCCACTGACGTGCCATTCAGGACTCTAAGAAGGCCCTTAAAGAAGGATGCATGTAGGAGGTCAAGGTCTTTCCCAGAGAGGAGGGCCCACAATTCCGCTCCATACAAAAAGGAGGCTTTCACTTTACTGTTGAAAACTTCTGGGGCCAAGTCTACATTTTTCCCCCCAAGTCCGGTAAAAAATCTTAGAATAGCTTGCATTTCTCCTTTTGCGGCAAGAAATGCCTTTTGATAGTGAAACTTCCAGCTCCCCTGAGCATGAAAGTAGATTCCCAAATACTTAAAACACTTCACCTGCTGCAGGTGATAATCATCAACTGCCCAGGTGAAAGTCTTCCGAGCACTTGAGAAAACTAGAACTTTTGATTTCTCATAATTGATTGTCAACTTATTCTCTGAACAGTACCCTGAGAAGGCCCTTAGCTGCCTATTCAGCCTTACACGTGTTTGGGAAATGATGGCCAAGTCATCCTCATATAGTAATACTCCAACTTCTTTCAAAGCTAGCTTTGGTGGAAAGAAATTTCTTTTCGTCAATCTGGGAATTGCATCATTAATATATAGATTGAATAAAGCGGGTGCTAACACACATCCTTGCCTTACACCCTTCTCTACCCAGATCTCCTCTGTTAAATGACCTTTACTATCAATTTTTACTGCTAACATAGTATCCTTATAAAGTCCCTGAATGAGACGCAACAATCTTCTGTCTATAGATAGAGTTCTCAGCTTCTCCCACAGAAGCCTCCTGTTCACAGAATCGAAGGCAGTGGTGAGGTCCAAAAATGCTAAATACAATTTCCCATTAAGCGTATTATATTTCTCTATTATATAGGCTAAAATTAGGCATTGTTCTATTGTCGATCTACCCCTCTGAAAACCTGCTTGGGGTACAAATTTTCTTTTTGATCCATCCATTTTGCCAGCCTATTTAGGAGGAATTTGGCATAAATTTTGCTTAGAATATTCAAAAGGCTGATTTGTCTATAACTTGCTATATCTTAAACCCTTTTTATAGTTGGGGATAATTATAACTTTGCCCCACCCCTCTGGAATACAGCCTGAGTCATTTATGACAGAAAAAGGAGCTGTCAATAGGGGGATCCACCAATCCATATACTCTTTAATGAACTCAATCTGAACAAGATCAGAACCAGGGGCTTTGTTATTTGAAAAAGTCCCTATGACTTCAGCCACCTCTGCCACTTCCACCTACAGCCAATTTAGAAGCTGCACTATATAGATCTCATGAACTGCAGATTGGCCCAAGTCATCACCCCAAAGCATATTTTTGCAGAAAAAAAACTCCCTCCAGGTATGGGGAGGTATCGGGAAGAACGGCAGACACCTTTCTTTCCTTATAGAACATGATTGTCTAACAGTATCAGAATACAGAGTTTACTCTTCACATTTCTGTGTCCTGCAGCTTTCGTAATGACTTGGGGGCTGCATCTTGAGTAGGCTGTTTTGAATGAACTTGTCGCTCTGCATGCCTGACCCAATGGGAAAGGGGGCTGGGCTTTCTTCAGTCCTTGACTGTTCTTTGGGGGAATTTTGTATGGTGGTTTCTGGAATGTGGTTGCATATTCACTAGAGAATGGGCTGAAGCTGCCAACTATGTTTAGTTGTTAGTCTCTTTTAGCTGGCAAGAGTGGGGGGCAGTCACCCTGGACACTACACTGTGTGGGGCCCCACAGCTCCAGGAGCGCCACACCGCTACTTCTGAGGGGTCCTGGGGCATCACTGCCACTGTTGCTCCTAAGGGAGCTGTGAGTCCCACACCTGCTGTAAGTCTCAAGAATGATGGCAGCAGGTAAAGGGCTCTCAAGAGTGGCAGCAGATGTGGGGCTCCCAGGACAGGTATTGCCTGCAGCTATTCCACTCACCCAATCTGCCCTAGGCTCCACCTATTCTAAGGGTGGTCTTGTTAGCCACAATCGAGCTGCATGTTATCTGGTGATATCGGGTTCTTTAAGACCTAGTATACTATTTATACCTGCACTGCAGAAAATGCTTGCTTTTTATTTACTGGAACTCATTGTTATTTAATGAAATAATTCTGCATGGCAGAAAATCTCTCTCATGAAAGGTGGAAGAAAGCTTGGGGGGACAGATTCTAACTTTCATGTGTATCTCTCCTTCTTCCTCCTCCCTGTGTTTCAGGTAGTATGGTAACATATCTGCACATAGAGTTTGGTTATTCAACACTAAAAGCAAGAGGTGAGTGTAATGGGCTGGCCGGAGCCAATGCACAGGCCAAAGTTCCTTAAAGGGCATGTGTCCAACCCATCATTGATATCCTCCCAAATGGATAATCATAACATGCCATTGGGCACAAAATACTCCATTGTAGTAGACCCCAAACCACCTGCCTGAATAGCAGAAGCTGTGATCTCCTGCTATAATCTGTTTATAACATGGTCCTTTTAATCACTGAACTATTGAGCCTTCGAAGATAAACTCCAGGGTTGATCAATGTTCAAATGAAACTCTTGTAAGGAACTCTGAATAAGGAAATGGGTAGCTGTTATGTGTTGTATAGTTTTGTAAAATGAAGCTCTACATTAGCACCATGCATTTGAATATTTCTCCTGGATACCTTTTGCTTACATTTCATTTTTAATCAAGAGATTTGAATGTAACCTGAAATGAGACCTTTCCCTAATGCTAAACTTAATGGTCCTTTTAATATCCATAAGTTGGGCTTCTCCTAGCTATTATCTGCTGTTTCCTGTCAGCTTTGGAGCATTAAACAGGTGATAAAAATGACTTTTTGGCATGGTCCACAAATTAACCAATAGGCACACAGAAGCTGTATACTCACCTAGCATGAAATCAAAAGCTAATCAAAGCAAATTGTGTTAGACTAGCTAAGCAGGTAAACAATTAGCAAAGTTAATATGAATTACTGCATAGTCCTTCAGCTCTAAGTTACAGAATTTGTTTTCCTGTCATCTCTTATTTCGGTTCACATTGAAGGCATTGCAGGACATTTGATGGATGCTTGTAATGAGAACTTCTATTACTAACAGCCTGATTTACTTTTTTATCTTTATTCTAGGCCTTTGGTAGAGCAGAGGTGCCCCAAACATCTTAAATAACTTCACTGTCACCTCTGACTGGACACAGACCTCAGACAGATCATCTTCCCAGTAGTAGTAGCAACATTAATATAATGTATTTATTTATTTAGATTTAGTAATGGCAGTAGTAGTGTCATGAATCATTAACAATAAAATCACTGAGGGATCTTAAAATTGGGCCTGTCTTGGTACCCAATGTTTGGATCTTATACTTCCCATTGAAGTCAATGGGAAATCCTCCCATTGACTTCAATGGGAAGAGCTGGCCGGGGAAACAAACCTCCTCCACCTCCATCACCCCACTCTGGGCCTCGGAGAGTGGGGGTGGGGATCCATTATCCCTAACATCCCCACCTGCCAGGGCCCGGCTTTACCCCACCCTCAAGCCTCTCTACTTACCGCCTCGTCTGGGTCCAGAGGGTGGGGGTGAGAGTCAGAACGGTGGGCCGCTGGCTGTGCTGCCAGCTCTGCTGCTGGTGACTTGGCCTCCTCTGCTGCTGGCTGGTGGCAGGAGACAGCTCCGGCGCCAGGCAGCCGGGCCTTCTCCACCGCGGGATGGCAGAAAAGGCCTAGCAGCAGAGCCAGTTCCTGTCACCTGTCAGTAGCAGAGGAGGCCTGACCACTGGCAGCAGAGTCAGCTCCTCTGCTGGGTAGCCAGGCCTTCTCTTCTGATTCCTGGGTCCAGGTCTGGAGGAGAATGAAGAAGCACTGCCATTTGGGCAGCTCACATGTGCAAAATGGCCACCAAGGCCATTCTGCGCATGTGCACCCCTAATCCAAATGGCACTGGCAGTGTTGGCACCATTTTGGAAGAGGGCACCCATTCTGCATATGTGTGGAATGGCTCCCCATGCAGAACAGCTTCCAGTGTCATTTTGGATTAGGGTTGCACATGCTCAAAATGGCCTCGGTGGCCATTTTGCACATGTACACTGCAGAAATGGCAGTGTTTCTTCATTCTCCTCTGGACCTGTGACCAAGAAGAAGAAGAGGACCTGGCTGCCTGGCAGAGGAGCTGGTTCTGCTGATGGTGGTTGGGCCTCCTCTGTTGCTGGCTGGTGACAGGAGCTGGGACTGCTTCCCGGCGGTCAGGCCTTCTACGCCATCCTGCAGCAGAGAAGACCCGGTGGCCTGGCAGTGGAGCTGGCTCCTGCCACCAACAAGCAGCAGAGGAGGCCTAGCCACCAGTCCACCATTCTGACACTCACCACCACCCTCCAGACCCATACTGGGCAGTACATACAGGGGCTCGGAAGAGGTGGTGGGGTAAATCTGGGCCCCGGTGGATGGGGGTGTTAGGGGTAATGGATCACCACCTCCATCCTCTGAGGCTGGGAGTGGGGTGGTGAGGATGCCAGGGGATTTTTTGGTGGACTCCCTGTGTCTTGGATGCTTCTTTTTCCTATTGAAGTCAATCCCATTGACCTCATTAGGAAAAAGAACTGAAGCTGATAGATCCGATTCCAATAGGAGAACTGAGACACAGGCAAGCTGAAACCAAAAGAAACTGAAATGGAAATTTTGCCCAGAGTCTAGGGATGGGTGAACAGATCGCGGTTTGGGTTCGGTTTGGTTCGGTCCGATCCGGTTTGTTCGCTCGGTTCAGTCGTGTTTGGTTTGGTTCAGGCGTTCAGGAAAAGTATCACGAGAGCCCGTGATCGCCCTAGAAACAGGAAATTCAAGTGCGTGCGGAGCTTGTGTGGGTGAGAGCATGTGTTGTGGCTGACTGTATGTTTGTTTTTTATTCGTGTGTGTTTTGGCTGTGTGGTGTGTGTTGGTTTTGGTTTGGCTGGTTGGTGAGTGTTGGTGGGTGCTGTGTGTGTTGTATTGGGTGTGTGTTTAAAAAAAAAATGGAGAAGAAGGTGACCAGTGCCACCACCATTAAACACCAGGCCTGGGGGAAGGTCAAGGTGGCAGAGCCGGTGGTGGAGGAAGGGGTTCCTCCAGCCGCTGCTGGACCTTCAGTGGTGGAGGAGGAGCCAGAGCCAATGGGCACAGGAGGTGCTGCTGCCACTGCTGCCAGGTTTGTAAACAGTTTTTTTTACTTTGAGGACAAGAAACTTAAGGCTCTATCCATTAGAGCAAGCTCACCAGCATGCAGGTGGGTGCATGGGTGGTGGGCATCAGTCAGGCACAAACAGTGGGCATCAGCGGGTAGCAGAGGATCCCTGCCACAGAGAGAGAGGGTACTGTAGTGTGGGAGGATCTTCCAGCAGTCGGGCATAAACACGAGCAGCACCCCCACCCAAACATGTGCCTGCCAGCCATACCCACTCTCCAGTTGCCATCCCTACCTAGCACCCCCAAATAAGGGCAGGATTGGCACGTGCCAGCCAGGATCACCATCTCCCATTGCCCTCCCTAGCACCCCAAGGTGGGAGGACTAGAGGCATCATCATAAATGCATGATATTACTTAGGTGTTGTAATGTTTATGTGTTCCTGTTTCAGAGAGGAATTGGATGCTGGAGCTGGTGCCCAACCACGCAGGACACCCAGGCGGAGATCGGACTTGCCAGTGCCACCCCCAGACAGTCAGCAGACAAAACGCTCCAATGTCTGGAGGTTTTATGACAAGGGTGACAGAATCGCCATTTGCAAGGCAAGGCACGGGGGCTGGAACAACAGGGAATGAATTTCCCTATGACCTGTTAGGAACAGAAGTCCCCTGCAGAGAGAGAGTGGCCACCCAGTCCACCCACTTGTGGAGGCAGAATGCAGCCAGGGCTTGACAGACCATTGGTCTGACATAGTATGGCACTTCTTATGTTGCTATCTTTTTATGCTCTTTAGTTCTGTGGCAAAAGAATAAGAAGGCAGAGAGCAGGGACCACATTGGAGCTAATCACCCATATTGAAAAGCTCCATGGCCAGATGGTGAGGTGGCAGGAGGACTCTGGGGTGGCTTTGGAGCCTGAGCAACAGCGCCAGAAGAATGACAGGAAGGCAACCCGCAAGCGACGGCATGTAAGCCCTTCCCCATCCTCCAGCCCCAATGTGGAGACTCCTGGGCCTCGGGAGAATGCTGAGGCCAAGGTCTTTCGGGCCGGGTTGGAGAGGCCCACCCGGGACTTCATGGCCACCCTGCAGTTGACAGCAGCTACCATGAAGAACCATCTGGTGGAGCAGTTCCAGGCAGTCCAGGTGGAGAGGAAGAAGGTGGAGGTGTATGGCCAGTACGTCTCTGCCAAAATGGAATGCCTGGAACTGTACCACCAGGCGCAATCCAGATGTCATCAGGGACATGGTAAGGGCCGTGGAGTTTGCCATCTCCCATGGCTATGAGTTGGAAGAATCCTGAGTAGCTGGCCCTCAGCCCTGTGCTTTGCCCCAATGGCTGTTGCCTTACCCCCAAGTCCCAGGGGACAGGCCCAGAGACTCATAGTTTAATTTATAAGTTTCCTTTGAATGTTTGCATTTGGTTTCAGAATGTTGTTGTTGTTTTTGTTGTTGTTTAAATAGTTTTAATAAAAGTTGTTGTATTTATTGTTACGAGCTTCATTTGAAATGGCCAATCTTTTACCCTATGTGCTGAAGTACTGGCTGGCAGGTGGCAGAATCTCATACAGCTTGTCGATCCTACCAGCAGTAGGGATGGGCGAACGCGGTTCGGAAGTTCGGTGTTCGGCCTGAACTCGGTCTGTTCGGACTACCGAATGCGAATCCGAACGCGAACGCGAACATACTGAACAGAACCGAACACCGAATGGCAAAATGGCCAAACATACCGAACAGAACAGAACACCAAACGGCGAAATGGCTGAACTGTTCGGTCAGTTCGGATCGCATTTGGGTGAGTTTGGGTGGTAAAAAAAGGTTCACTGTAAGGTCAAACGTGACAGGGAGGGGTAGTACTAGTCACCGAGGAGCAGACTTCCAGGCACCAGGGGTGGAGAGAGTTTCATTTCTTGCAAGCATCTGCCTCCCCCCTTCCCAACACCTTCTGAGCTAGTCACTGTTCCTGAACAGCAGGCGTTGAGTAGGATTATTAGATTGCTTTAAGTTTCATTTTAGTTTTATACTGAAATGAAACTTAAACCTTAAACTGAAACCTTGTGTTTGTGATTCCCCCGCATCCCATATATATATATATATATATATATATATATATATATATATATATATATATATATATATAATATATATATATATGAGAGAGAGAGAGAGAGAGAGAGAGAGAGGACAGTCGTAGGAGTTAGCTTAGTGATAGAGATAGTGATTTAGTTTTAGTGTTTGTAGGAGTAGGCCTGTATACTTATTAGATAATCAATTTAGTTCATAGCATTTAGAATAGTTAATAGAAGTTAGATTTAGTGTGTATATATATATATAATATTAGATAAAAAATTAAATAAAAAACCATATAAAACCAAATAAAAAACCAACAAACCATATAAAAAACAACAAAAACACCCATATAACAAAACATTTCCCAAACAGCCGAACCCGAACCGAATGGCCAAACCCGAACCCAGTGAACTGGACGAACCAAACGGACGAACGAAATGCAACTGAACCAAACGGCCGAACCTGAACCGCGATCTGTTCGCCCATCCCTAACCAGCAGCACCTGCCACCCCATGTAGCGTAGTTATTAACCCAAAGATGTGCTGTGCCAGAAGCAGGGTCTCAACTTGCAAACAGCCCCCCAGGAAGTGCAGGACTTGTGTTTGTGTGGGTGGGTGTGACAGAGAGACAGGCTCCTTGGCAGCGGGCAGCAGGTGGCGGGAGCTGGTGGTCGGAGGGGCTTTTATTTCAAGCAGCTTCAGTGGGCATCCACAGGTGGGTGAGGAGGAGGATGCTGTTGGGAGGTTGGCTGGCGTGCGGGCACCGGGCTTCTGAATGCAGTGGAATGGAATGCGGCCCCCCGTGACTGGAATGGTGGTCCCAGAATCTAGCTGATGGTTCCTGGGATGGGCGGGCATGACTTATTCAGGGATAGTGAAATGACAGCCTAAAGCCTATCGGGCACACTTCATTCAATCATGCGATATGTGGTAGCAGCAGGTGAAATGCACGCAGGCAGGCAGGCACATATAATATGTTGTGTTATATCCCATCTCATTATGGTAGGTTTGCTGCGTGCTGGATGTGGGCAATGGGCATTGGGCGCATGAGCACAGATGGGAGTTCTTCCTGGTTCTGGCAGGTGGTAGTCAGGGTAGCTGGATAGGGATACCCAATCAGCTACTCCCCCCTTCCCAACACCTTCTGAGCTAGTCACTGTTCCTGAACAGCAGGCGTTTCAGAATGCTCCCTCTCTCCCAGCAGTTTTGTTCTCCTCAATCCATTGCAATCCTCCACCTATTTCACGCATCCAACCCATCTACCTCCATATTATCATTTATTTAGATTAGATTGATGTAGGTGTTATTTTTTGTTTTTACCCCTCCCTGTGTTCAATCTGCCTTCCTCCCTCCCCCCTCCACTGAATCCTTTCCCTCTCCCTCTTATTCCATCACTGATTCCCTTCCCCTGTGTTAAGTTTTGGATTTGTTTAGAGTAGCATTATTATTAGATTGATTTTCTTTTCAGTTTTGTACCCCTCCCTGTGTTCTTTGTGTTTCCCCCTGTGTAATATTGTGTATATATATATAGATAGATAGTTATTAGATAGACAGTTACAAGGTAGATATACATAGTAGTTAGCTTAGTTATAGAGACAGATAGAGACACAGTGTGTTTGTAGGACAAGGCCTTTGTAGTTAATTATTAGGATATTCCATTTAGTTCAATAGGTTTTAGAATAGTTAATAGCAGTTAGATTTAGAGTGTGTGTGTGTGTGTGTGTGTGTGTGTGTGTATATATATATATATATATAATAAAAAAAATTAAATAAAAAAATAATTAAAAACAAACACATATAAAAACATTATTTTGGAGGGAGAAATGGAGAAGGGAAGGAGAGACCGGTCTGCTGCCCGTAGGGGAGGTAATGGGGCACGTCCCAGAGGTAGCAGGGGCTGTGCCAGGGGAGTGGCAGCAGGCAGCTGCAGTAGCCCGAGCACATCACCACAATCCCCAACTCATCAGGTCTGCTTTAGGGCCCCAGACTTCATTGTCTCAGTGTTGCCTCCTGGCAGTGCCCTCCTCCACTGCCATGCAGGGGACTGGAAGGCCTGCAGTACATGAGGCTGCGTCTGTCTCTGCTGGTGCTGGAGCAGGTGCTGGTGCTACTTCCGATGTTCCTATGGGACCACCACTGTCCCCCCACTGACGAGGTGATCTCCAGCAGTCCAGAGCTGGTGGAACCCACCCTGGCTGCTAAAGGCAGGGCCCGATCCCCAGGCAATGTCAGTAGGGAGAGTAGCAGCAGCACGAGCAACACTAGCAGCTATAGAGGGGGGCACAGGGAGAGTGCCAGCAGCATGGCAGGCATGGGTAGTCTAGCCTCAGGGTCCCAGTACTCCCCTTCACGGGACATCACCATGATCGCGGACAGTGAGTCAGAGGCAGACACTAGTGTGGGCTGGATCTCTGCATCTACTTGTATTTTCAGGAGCTCTAGCTGGTGTTTTTGTTCTCTCTCTTTGTCCTCCGCTCGCAGTTTCAGGCGTTCCATTTCTATCTTTTGCCTTTCTCTTTTCTGTTCCCACGGAAGTTTCTTAAACTCCAGGAATTCTCTGCTGATAGTCTGCATGCCATCCTCATCTTCGGAGGAATCACTCTCCGCCCTGTCATGTGAGGCGGCTGCCTCCTCTCCCTGGTGCTGCTTCATATGTTCCCAGAGGGTCTGTCTCATCTGGTCTATAGTAAGTTCAGATGGGTTTATCCCCCTTTTGTTGCATTCCATAAGCTGTTCTTTTTCATACTCTTTAATCCTTTTGATTGTAGGGGCCATTCTCGTGTGCTTTCCTTTCTCTGCCCCTATCCCTGAACTCAAGGCTAAAATAACAAACTGCCACTCTGTTCCAAGATTTGCTTATTCCACTCTCTTAGAGCTGAGCTCCCGACTCCTGGGGCTTTCAGACTCTGCAGGTATGGGATTTACTCCCCACAGAGGAGTGCAGTCACCTGGCTATGCTCCTCTACTTTCTACACTGTTAGAAACCCAGCCCCCAGGCCCGCGCCGGCCTGCTCCCCGGACCCCCCGGCAGTACCTGCTCTTCCTGCAGCAGCGCACCAACCCCCAGAGAGCCCTGCTACCACCGCAGCACCTCCGGGCAGCAGACCCCGCCCTGCAGCTCCCAGAGCGGCTCACAATTCCCTCCAGCTGACAGCGATCCAGGAGGCGGGGCCAGGGATAGGAAACAGGTGAGGGACACTCCCCCTCCCTTACGCCGCTCAGCGCGATTGCAACAATGCTCCCCCACTACAGTATAAAGGCTGCAGGCACACTTACTTCAGTGCTGGTGATCGGAGCCTTGTGCCTGTGAGACTGGCCCCCTTTTTCCTGTGCAGTGTTTTGAAGCAGTTCCTTGTGTGTTCATGTGGTACGTGTGCAAAGTGATTGTGGTGGCGGGGGCGAGTGTGGGTGAGTAGGTGTGCGAGTGCTTGAGTTCCCTGTGAGTTTGGCAGCAGGTAAGTTTGCATTTCCTTTGGGGTTTTTGGGAGAGCACAATACCTGGGCCCTTCCTAGAGTGCCAGACCTATCCTGCCCTCCCCCTCTGGGGGCGTGCTCACTCCCCCCTTCCCACAAGATTCCTCCCACTTCCCTGGTGTTCCCCTCCTGCGCCTGGGTACGTGTGTTAGCAGCAGCAATGGCATGCGCTCACCCAGATGCCCAATGATGAGACAGGCTAGGGACTAATCATCCTGATAGCCCTATTCCATCCTGAGGGCTTGTTTTCCAGGCATAGCCCTGCTGCTTGTGTCTCCTGGCTGTGTGTGGTTCCCCGTCCCCTCCACGCCATGGGGAAGGCAGTCTTCAGCCCTCCCCCCAGCCCCATGGACCCCACTGTCCCCACAGTATCACCAGCCTCAATATCCTCCTTGTGGCAAAGCCTCGGGGGTAGTCATGGAGCAGCTCTCAGCCGAAGTCCAGGAGCTGACTCGGATCGTAAAATCCCTCGCCATGGAAGTAAAAGATCTTAAGGATCAACAGACCGGGGGGATGACAATGGCGGCACCACAACCCCTGGCAGAAGCAGCCGCCCCGGTAGGGGCCCCGGTGACTATTGTCCGGGAACCGAAAGGGCCTAAAATTACCAAATATGCAGGGGATCGCCGGCAGTTTAAAGGGTTCCTTGCCTTGTGCGAACTCGCATTTTCCATGCAACCTCAGACATATTGCACCAACACCCTTAAGGTGGCCTTTATTATAGGGTTATTAGAGGGAACCGCGTTGGCTTTTGCCACCCCGTTACTCACTAGTAAGAGTGAACTCCTACAGGATTATCCGAAGTTTGTGCAGGAATTCACTTTCCTCTTTGATTACCCTCATCCGGTGAATGATGCGGAAAACGCCATTATGGGGTTAAAGCAAGGACGGGGACCCTTGCTTGAATACGTGACTAAATTTCAACAGCTAGCCATCGACCTCAATTGGCCAGACCATGTTTTGCGGGTAAGGTACCGGCGAGGGCTAAACGAGGAGCTGAAGGACCAGCTCACCTTTACCACGTTACCAAAAACCTGGGGGGAGTTAGTGACCCTAACCCTCCAGATAGATGAGCGAATGGGCGAACGAAGACGTGAGCGGCGGTCAGAAAACCCCCGCCTCGTAGGGTTTCGGAGTCCAGGCACACCCCCAGTAAAGACGGACCCGGGTCGTGAAACAGAGGCAGAACCCATGCAGATTGGGGCTTCCCAAGGACCACTGATGGTGGCGGCGAAGGAACGTCGTCGAACTTCCCGATTATGCTTCTATTGCGGGGAAGCCTCGCACTTCACCCGAGAATGCCCTGCCCTTCCCCCCGTACGGAGGGAACTGGGAAAAGCCCAGCCCCAGGAACTGTAGGGGGGTTCCCGGGGGCCTCAAAGAACCCCTTACCTCCGGTTGCGCAGGCCCTAGGTACACACCCGGGTGGGGGGCAGCATGTGTGTATCCCGGTCCACTTAGGCATCGACTCCACATGGAGCCTGATCACTTGGGCACTCATTGACTCCGGGGCTTCTGGCAATTTTATGGACCAAGGGTTCCTTCATCAGTATAGTATCCCGTGTACCCCCCAAACCACCCCGGAGCAAGTGCACACGATTGATAGGTCACCCCTCAGTTCAGGACCCATAGTGATGCGGACCACGACGCTCCAGGCTTCGATCGGCAGGCACACCGAGCCATTGTGTTTTGATATTGTAGCATCCCCCATGTTTGTTGTAGTATTGGGGATGCCTTGGCTGCGACAACATAATCCCAGCATTCAGTGGAGACAAGGAACGGTGGCGTTTGAAACCATGTACTGCGCGAACCGGTGCATCCGACAACTGGCCACCTCCCCACTCTTGGCCACCGCGCAAGGGCCACCAGAGAAATTGCCTTCCCAATACACAGACCTACAGGAGGTCTTCAGTAAAAAGGAGGCAGAAAGCCTCCCGCCGCATCGCCCCTATGATTGCCCTATTGAACTCCTTCCTGGCACGGAACCCCCCTACGGGCGGATCTACGCCTTGTCCGCCCCAGAATTACGCACCCTGAAGGACTATGTGGACGACAATCTACGGCGGGGGTTCATCCGGCCGTCAACCTCTCCCGCCGGGGCACCGTTATTCTTCGTCCCCAAGAAAGATGGTGGGTTGCGGCCGTGCATCGACTACCGGGGACTTAATGCAATTACGGTAAAGAACCGATATCCGCTCCCCTTGATCCCCGAGCTCCTGGACCGGCTCCACGGGGCAAAGATATTTACAAAACTCAACCTCTGGGGAGCTTACAACGTTTTGCGCATTCGCACCGGGGACGAATGGAAGACTGCGTTCCGCACACGTTATGGGCACTTCGAATACCGGGTAATGCCGTTCGGACTGGCCAATGCCCCGGCTACCTTTCAACACCTAATAAATGATGTATTGCGAGACATGCTAGACACCTACGTAGTGGCATACCTGGATGATATCCTTATTTTTTCAAATACGCTGACGGAGCACGTCCCGCAAGTGCGAAGTGTACTCCAACGCTTGAGACAGCACCGGCTGTTCTGCAAATACGAAAAATGTGCCTTTCATGTCACGACGATTGAGTTCTTAGGCTTTATTATTTCCCCCCAGGGAATCAAAATGGACCCTAAGAAGATTACGGCCATCTTGCAATGGGTCCCGCCTTCCTCCGTAAAGGCACTCCAACGCTTTCTAGGCACGGCCAACTATTATCGCCAATACATTGCGAATTATGCGAAGCTAACAGAACCCTTGACCACTCTGTTGCGAAAAGGAGTCCCCTATGAATGGAAGGAGGCCCAACAAGGGGCTTTTGAGAAACTTAAAACAACGTTTACCCAGGCACCAATCCTCCAACACCCAAATTTTGAGCATCCTTTCACGGTGGAGACAGACGCCTCCGGCATTGCCATCGGAGCGGCCCTCCTCCAACCGGAATCAGGGACGGATCGCCTTCTGCCGTGTGCGTACTACTCTCGCCAGTTAACTAGCGCCGAAAAGAACTATACGGTATTAGACCGAGAACTCCTGGCAATCAAAGCCGCCTTCAGAGCATGGAGACAGTACCTGGAAGGAGCTAAGTACCCAGTAACGGTGGTCACGGATCATCGAAACTTAACTTACCTCCAAACTACATGCATCGCCAATGCCCGGCATGGGCGCTGGGCTCTTTTCTTTACCCGTTTCCAGTTTCTGATACGCTATCGGCCAGGGTAAGAAAACATTCTGGAAGACGCCTTCTCTCGGTGCATGGAAGTCGGGGAGCCCCCCGACCACCGAGGAGAGCTGGTGCTGGAGCCCCGGACCTTCGTCGCTAACCTTCTAACTACACCACTATTTCGGAAGTATGCCCAACAGCACGGTCCGGTGTCACCACAGGAAACCCATAGGGGTCGTGATGGGTTCCTCTATCACCAACAACAGCTTGTGGTGCCCCTGCAGGCTCGCAGACCCCTGCTCTGGGGGCATCATGATGCACCCCTCGCCGGCCACCCCGGAATAAAATGTACCTCTGCCTTACTTCAGAGACATTTTTGGTGGCCTACCTTGCAACAGGATGTCTGCCGGTATGTAAAACAATGCACCACATGCGCCCGTACTAAGGTTCCGCGCCAACGACCCCAGGGATTACTCCAACTTGCCCCGTTGCCACAAGGCCCTTGGCAACGCATAGGGCTGGACTTTATTGTAGACTTGCCCCCATCAGCCCACCATACAAGTATCCTGGTAATCATAGACCACTTTACAAAGATGGGACACTTTGTGGCTACTATAGGATTACCTACGGCTCAAGACACCGCAAGTTTATTGCTTCAGCAGGTGATCAAGCTGCATGGGATTCCCCTAGAGATTATATCCGACCGAGGCTCCCAGTTCACATCTCGTCTATGGAAGTCACTCCTAGAAAGTCTACAAATTAAACGCTGCCTCACCTCAGGCTACCACCCGCCGACGAATGGACAAGTGGAGCAGGTGAACCAGAATCTCGAGCAGTACCTACGCTGTTACACCAACTATCACCAAGATGATTGGCACGAACTGTTGCCATTGGCGGAATTCACATATAACACCACCCTGAATGCCTCCATAGGGAATTCGCCATTTTTTGTAACGTATGGGCACCACCCTCCGTTATGCCTCCCCGAAATAACGACTTGCTCCATCCCCGTGGCGCGGGCCCTGGTTACACGCATTCATAAGGCACAAGCACGTGCCAAAATCATGCTGCACCATGCCCAGCAACAATATAAAAAGCAGGCGGATCGACACCAGCAAGCAGGCCCGCAGTATTCTCCAGGTGACTGGGTGTGGATCGATCGCCGCAAGTATCCTTCAGCCCACCCTGCAGCAAAAATAGACTATCGTTATATAGGACCATTCCCCATCACCCACAAAATCAATGAGGTTGCCTATCGGGTGAAGCTGCCCCTGCAGTACCACATTCACCCCACATTCCATGTGTCATGGTTGAAACCAGCCCAGGCCCCTCGACAGGTAGAAACTGGTAACGTAAGACCGGTCCCAACAACACACGAGTATGAGGTCTGCCAAATCCTTGACTCTCGGTGATGCCAGGGATGTTTATGGTACCTGCTCGATTGGAAGGGATATGGACCATCGGAACGATCATGGGAAAAGGCCTCTGATGTCCATGCCCCTTGGCTAGTGTGATATTTTCATGCCCGGTACCCCCTGAAACCTCGTCCTGTGATATGGCATCGGTCTTGGAGGGGGGGTGCTGTTAGGAACCCAGCCCCCAGGCCTGCACCAGCCCGCTCCCCGGACCCCCCGGCAGTACCTGCTCTTCCTGCAGCAGCACGCCAACCCCCAGAGAGCCCTGCTACCGCCGCAGCACCTCTGGGCAGCGAGACCCCGCCCTGCAGCTCCCAGAGCAGCGCACAATTCCCTCCAGCTGACAGCGATCCAGGAGGCGGGGCCAGGGATAGGAAACAGGTGAGGGACACGCCCCCTCCCTTACGCCGCTCAGCGCGATTGCAACAATGCTCCCCCACTACAGTATAAAGGCTGCAGGCACACTTACTTCAGTGCTGGTGATCGGAGCCTTGTGCCCGTGAGACTGGCCCCCTTTTTCCTGTGCAGTGTTTTGAAGCAGTTCCTTGTGTGTTCATGTGGTACATGTGCAAAGTGATTGTGGTGGCGGGGGCGAGTGTGGGTGAGTAGGTGTGCGAGTGCTTGAGTTCCCTGTGAGTTTGGCAGCAGGTAAGTTTGCATTTCCTTTGGGGTTTTTGGGAGAGCACAATACCTGGGCCCTTCCTAGAGTGCCAGACCTATCCTGCCCTCCCCCTCTGGGGGCGTGCTCACTCCCCCCTTCCCACAAGATTCCTCCCACTTCCCTGGTGTTCCCCTCCTGCGCCTGGGTGCGTGTGTTAGCAGCAGCAATGGCATGCGCTCACCCAGATGCCCAATGATGAGACAGGCTAGGGACTAATCATCCTGATAGCCCTATTCCATCCTGAGGGCTTGTTTTCCAGGCATAGCCCTGCTGCTTGTGTCTCCTGGCTGTGTGTGGTTCCCCGTCCCCTCCACGCCATGGGGAAGGCAGTCTTCAGCCCTCCCCCCAGCCCTACAGACCCCACTGTCCCCACATACACATTGGTCCAGAAACTGAGCTTGACCCTTCTCATTGGGTGCCAACTGTCACGGGTTGGAGGTCCGCACCCACACTTTACTGGGTTTGAATGACTTAGTTTCCCTCGCACACAACCCACTTGGATCAGTTTTCTCTCTCTGGCTGATCCAAGTCTGCCACAGGGACAACTCCTTTGTCACTCAAGGACCTGATCCTTCCCGTTTACAGACTCTTTAATCTCTGGGTTCGCAAGAGCTTGGGAAGTCTTGTTGCTCACTTGTGTTCCAATGTTAGACACTGACACTTCTTCATAAATATAAGAAGTAAGTTTATTGATTACATAAGCAAGAACGTTGATACAGAGTGGTTACTAGAAATCAAAGTTCCTAAATAAGCATCTTACCCTACAAAGGTCCATAAGTTCCTCTCAGCCCTTGATGTAAGCGACTGGGCCTTCTGCCTTAGAGTTGCTGGAGAGCAAAGTCGTGTTTCTCATTTCATGGTTTCCCCAGTCTTGCTGGCTGCAAGATGGTGAGTGAGTTCCTGATAGTCACTGATAGTCACTGCCCCCTCTGGGGTACTACTCCTTATATCCCCAGGAGGAAACTCCTCGTATCTTCTCAAAGCTTCTAGAATTCCCTTTGTTCTTGTTATCAGCTTTCTCTGTCTCTGCACGTAGGCAATGGCTGTCTGCATTAGCATTGTTAGTGTTTCTGGCCACCTTGTCTGGGCCAGGGTTCCCAAATACACATTCTTTGTAGCTCTTTGCATTTCCTGGAGCTTGGTCATGTGTCATAGTCCTAATTTGAGTTTTACAGTTCTCAATTGTAACATTACATACATGTGGAACCTTTTGCATTACATATTTACCAGACTTGTAGTCTACATGTAGGCCTGTGTTACACGTGTGTGACCCTAAGTTCCTTCGTGACAGACGGTCCAGAGAGTGCAGCTGGTGCAGAATGCAGCAGTCCTTCTCCTTAGGGGGACAAGACTCCATGAGCATATTACACCCGTGCCCCCCTCTTTGCAGTGGCTGCCGATAGTCTTCTGGTTCCAATTCAAGATGCTGGTTTTGACCTATAAAGCCCTAAACAGCCTGGGCCCCACTTATCTGCAGGACCCCCTCACCCTCCAGATTCTGGATTGACCCCTGTGGTCGGCCGGGAGCGCTCTCCTTGAAGTGCCCCAGGTTTCCTGGGTGTTGACCATGAGGAGGGTGTTCTTGGAGGCCGCTCCCTGGCTATGGTACTCCATCCCATTGGAGGTTCACCTGGTCATAGACCTCCCCTCTTTCCGTAGACAATGTAAGACCTGGCAGTTCTGTTGGGTCTTTGCCGAGGGAGACGGGTGGGTTGGGTTAGGGTGGGTTTTTTTTTTATTATTGGGTTATTCTAACTGTTGATATATTTTATGGTATTATTTTGTTTTAAAATGCTGTTAGCTACCCTGAGATGCTGGTGCAGGAGAGGGTGGCATATAAATGTGCTTAAATAAATAAATAAAATATCCCTTTTAAACAAAAGTAAGATTGTACTATGGGTTCTAAACCAGGGGGGATGCATACTGTGGATCAGGACAGTAGCCACATGTGGCTCTCAATCAGTTCAAGTGTGGCTCTTGGCTGGGGGAATGGGGGCAGCAGAGTCAGTCCCAGGTCCTGTGTCTTACTTCATTGCACCCAGTTATCAGCAACTAAATTGCAGCTGCTTCTCAGAGTCTCAGCAACCAGGAATATGGAACAGCACAAACCAAGAGAGGCAAGGAAGGGTGAGGCTGAGCCCTGGGAGATTCTTCAGAAGGGCATGCATGCATAGGTCTGTATGTTTTGTGGCTCTCAGCCACATGAAGATTTTGGTACTGTGGCTGTTTTGGGTTGAGAATTTTGCCCACCCTTTTTCTAGACCCTGCCTAAAAACCTAAAATAAACAGACACTATCAGCTGCAAAAAGACAGCCCTATCTTCAAAATCATTCTCCTAACCCATATATATTATTTCACTGTGTAAAAACAACCAAGACAATAGTCCACACCAAGTGGGTGTTTAGTAAGTGTTCGCTGCCCATTTATTAGGTGTCCACCAGATGTTAGTATCCCCCACCTACCACCCATTCACAGCATAGTCCATGAACATAGCAGGCAAATCCATATGCACTCATGAGGCCGCGTCTTGTTTATTATTAGGTTGCATAAAGCCTCCTCATGTCCAGGTTGGCCAACACCATAGAGTACAGGCAAAAAGCCCAGAGCATTCTGAAGAGCAACCACTTCCTGCCCCTCTCTCCACTCTCAATCTCACAGGCACCTTAAAAGTCCAATGCATTCCAAATTCAAACATGCATTGTCCCAGCTTGTCGTGGTTTGCTGCACTTGCCCAATGCTTGCTGCCCAGGGGTTAAGTCCCCTCTGGTGGGTAGTGGATGGCCAGGCATCTTTTCCATGGGAGAGTTTATTGACTGTGAAAAACACAAAGAGTAAGAACTAAGTCTGGGATCTGCCTTCCTAGCCTCACCCCCCTCCCCCTGGTGCTGGCACAGGCAGGGGTCAAGAGCAGAAGCCTGGCCACCTCAGCACTGCTAGGGTGATAGGACCGCCCCCCTCCAGCTCCAACCACTCCTACTTCCCCCACAGAAGCTGTGATGACCAGCAGAGATCCCTCCATGCCTGTCCCCATCATAAAGCCAGCAATGTTTATAAAGGAGGTGGAGGAGACTATTTATTTATTTTTATTTAATTAGTTAGATTTATCCACCACCCTTCCTGCAAAGGCTCAGGGTGGCTCACCATCAATAAAACAATTATAATAAAATGCAAGCAATAAAACCTCCCACCCTCCCCGCAAAACTCTCACTGGCCTCATAACCCTACCCCAAAACCCATCCAGCCCCTCTTCCTGCACGCCAAATGTCTTTTCAAATATAGAAACTTGACACCACCTCCGGAAGCTGCTTAGACTCAAGTAAACTTCCTGGGAAAGGGAGTTCCACAAAACTGGGCCAGCAACCAAGAACGCCTTCCTGCACACCCCGGTCCTATGGACAAGAGTTGAAGCTGGAACCTGCAAGAGGACACTTCTAGCTGACCATAGGGGCCGGATTGGGACATGGTAGAACCGGCAGCCTTTCAGAGAATGGTAAGTTAATGCACTAGAGACGTACGTGAGCTGCGTTTGTACACCTGCATGCTAATGGCTTCTGTTTATTGCTATCTAATTATGTGTTTGTGTGTGTGTGTGGGGGGGTCATTACTGTGTTCATAGGTGGCCAGGAGAACCCTGCCGAGCATCAGGATACTCCCCATGACACAGCAGATAAGCTACTTTGGGGGCTGAGGGTGGGAAGGGTGTGGGAAGTGAAGGTGCAGGCAAGGGGAGGAAGAAAAGGAGGGACCATGGAGAATGGAAGTCTGGCATAGTGATAAGCCTCTTTGGGGGCTTGGGGTGGGAAGGGAAGGGGATAGGAAGCGAAGGTGCAGGAAAGGAAAGGCGGTGTGGAGAATGGCAGTCTGGCACAGCAATAAGTCGCTTTGGGGGCTGAAAGTGGAAAGCACTTGCACTTGAAGATGAGGGGCCCATAGTAACCTAGGTGGGCTAGGAGCGTCAGGTAGCCGACTGGCCCAGGTACGCTGCGGTGGCACTGGATCTACTTTCAGCCTAGAGAGTGGGGTGAGAGGAAGCATGGGCCAGTACCTCTCCATCCCAGGGAACCACTCCCTCTCCATTTGTAGCATTCCCTCTGCTAATTCCAGGGTAGCAGCAGGTGATGCCTCAGTACAGTGAGAGGGGCAAGCTGAGCAGAGAACTCAATGAGCTGAGTCCAAGGCTTGAACCAATCTGGCTGCCACTAGCACGGAGCTGACTCACCTCTCCCTCATTTTCTCTGGCCGAGAGATTGACAGGCAGCGGACGGGGCCAGCAGCGTGAGGGAGAGGCGGGGCCTCTGCTTCTTCCCTCACTTCCACCAAAAGTGAGGGAGACGAGGGCAGAAGACCCACTTCTCCCTCATGCTGCTGGCCCCCTCTGCTGCCTGCCTGGCTGTTTTGGCCAGGGGAAATGAGGGAGAGGCGGGACCTCTGCCTCTCTCTCCCTCATTTCCCCTGGCTGAGAATGTGCAGGCAGCGGAGGTCGGGCCCCAAGTTCAGCGCAGGGCCCAGACCGGAGGTGGCAGCAACGACGGTGGTGGTGGCAATGGATCAGGTGAGTCCAATTCAGTCAGAATCCTTATGGCCACTCAGGCTTGGGAATGGGCGGAGGTGAGTGTCCCACTGCCCCCGGGCCGGGGAGCACCCCCGAGCACCCTCTGGCCCTGCATTTCTTTCCTGCCTGGGGCCCCACTTAGGGTAAGGCCAGCCCTTTAAATAGCCATTGGTAAGAAACTACTAGGGGCTATATTCCTTTGAGGTTAATGGACCACTTTCAGCTCATTAATAGCCAGGGGAACGTACACCATCTTGTCTTTTGTATCACAAGCTCCATCTTTACAATTGAATGCTAGCTGCCAGTAAGAGATGTTTGTGCTGTGATTGCCTAAATTTTAAACAGATCTAATAAACTCAGCACTGGGTTTCTTTAGACACAATGGCAGGGGGTGGTCAAGGGGTGGTAGAATGTGTGTTGATACTATTCTCTGACCAAATTTGCCCCCGATTAGCCCCCATTACTGTTTTTCACATCCAGGAACTCATCAGGGTCCTGCCTGCAGCTCGTGCCAGAAGCACTGGTGGAAGCACTCCCACTGCATTATGGGACTTGTAGTCCATATGGAAGAGCAGTTGGGTCTGCTTGATCCTCCACTCCACTTCAGCTAAACAACTGATTTTTCAATCACCACCCTAGTGCTTTGGGAGAGTGCACAAATGGTGTGCAGCAAGGAACGAGCTGTGTGGCAGTTGCATGGAGTGAAGGATCAGGGGCAAACAGATCAGAAATGGTTGTGAACACACCACATGATATCTTTAAACACCATGTTAGCCATGAGGACAAGGAAATACACTCAATTTCTGCACTCAAGACACCTGGGCAACCAACGAAGAGTTAATGAGAGGCTAACAGGGGGCAGACCAGTGGCCAAGAATAGTGATGGTGCTTAGATATAATGCACAGCCATGTGGCAGATGTCTTAAGCACCCAATCGCCATTGCGTCTAAAGAGACTCATTGTGTGAGTAGGAAAAGCTTACTTCTAGCCACAAAGTGCTGACAAGTATGAACCCCCATGAATGGGCAGGGATAGCAGGCAGGCACTGGACCATCTTCTGTTGAGAATAGCCTGGAAGAAAGCAACAGCTGGGGCAGCTTCTTCTTCCCATAGTTCACTGTGGCTGTGCATCATTACAGGATAGGGCTGTGCACTTTGTTTTTGAAAACAATAATAATGAAATTTCATTTTTTGTTATCTGTGTCATTAATGGTATTGGTATCTCATGGAACCAAACATTTTGTTTTCAGTTTCATTTCCATTTTTATTGATTTAGTGATTGTATCCTGCTCCTTCCAGCCCTAAGGCAGCTCGGAGCAGCTTAGAAGACATTTAAAAACAATATATAAAAACAATTAATAAAAGGGATTACTAAAACAATAAAAACAACAAGAAGGAGGTAAAACCACTGGTAAACAAACCCACCACCCTTATTCCCCCTCTCCCCCAAAGGTCAGGATGAACAGCCAGGTCTTACAGGCCCGACGAAAGGCCAACCAGCCGGGAGCCATGCGAGCTTCCTCTGGGAGGGAGTTCCAAAGCCATGGTGCAGCTATCAGGAGACGAGCTGCTGCATTTTGCACCAGCTGCAGTTTCCGAGTCATCACCAAGGGCAGCCCCACATAGAGCACGTTGCAGTAATCCAGCCTTGAGGTGACAAACACATGGATGAGGGTGGCCAGGTCACAGCTTGAAACATAAGGCTGGATCCTCCGCACAAGATGTAATTGGCGAAAGGCTCCCTTTGCCACTGCCTCCACCTGATGATCCAGGTGGAGGCCAGAGTCTAACAGAACTCCCAAACTCCACACCTGCGGGACCAGTGGGGGGCGGATTGCCTCCACAAGGGAAGCCATCACTTTCACTGCCCAACCCACCAACATCACCTCCATCTTATCAGGATTCAGCTTCAGTCTGCTCAGCCTCATCCAGTCACTCACTGATAGAAAGCACTGAGACTGCAGGACCTGGGTTTGTTGAAAAAGAGAGGTAAAGCCAGGGCCCCGATTCTTCCGCGGAATTTTTTAAAAAATTCCACGGGAGTCAGGACCCAATTCTGCGCCTCGGCGCGATTTACCATGCGGGGGGGGGGGCTTGGCTTGCCTCGCCTCCTCCTCCCCCCGCACTGGTAAAATCCTCAGGGCTTCCCCTCCCCAGCTGCCGGGGCTTGCCCTCCCCAGCTGCTGGGGCTTGCTTGACTCTTCCCCCCCCCCCCGAAAAACAAAAGGAATTGCCTTACCAGAGACGGCAGCAGCAGCTGCTCCGTCCAGTGCACTCGTACTTCCTGCTCGTACTTCCTGGCCCCTCCCGACGGGGCCTCTCAGGGCGACGCAGCCAGATGACGTCATCCGGCTGCGTCGCCCTGAGAGGCCCCGTCGGGAGGGGCCAGGAAGTACGAGCAGGAAGTACGAGCGCGCTGGACGGAGCAGCTGCTGCTGCCGTCCCTGGTAAGTTAATTAATTATCTAAAGGGGGTGCCTCCCCCCCTGGCAACTGGGGAGGCTGGGGAGGGGAAGCCCCGAGGGTTTTTTCATTCCCCTCCCCTCATGGAATCTCCTGCCCCGCGTCCCCCCAGCGCAGGCTGGAAATTCTGCGCTGGGGTAAGCGGGGCAGGAGATTCCGCGGGGAAGGGGAATTCCGTGGGAAATCTGCAAATCGCAGACCCGCGTTTCCCTCGGGGCCCTGGGTAAAGCTGGGTATCATCAGCATACTGGTGGCAACGCACAACAAACTGTATCACAACCTCACCCAGGGGATAAATATAGATGTTAAATAAAAGTGGAGACAGAATCGAACCTTGCGGTACACCACAAGCAAGATCCCAGGGGCCAGATATTTCTTCCCCCAGCTCCACCCACTGGCTTCTCCCTGAGAGGAACAAGTGGAGCCATCCTAAGCCAGTCCCGTCCACTCCCCCCAGGGTCCACAACCATCTTAAAAGCAGCCCATGATCCACCGTATCAAACACTGCCGAGAGACCTAGTAGGATCAGAAGTGATGAATGTCCTAAATCCATCTCTCAGTGAAGGTCATCTACCAAGGTCACCAAAGCAGTCCTGGTGCCATATCCTGGATGAAAACCTGATTGAAAAGGATCCAGAAAACCAATGCTATCCATATGGCCCTGGAGTTGCTGGGCCACCACACGTTCAATAACCTTCCCTAAAAAGGGAAGGTTAGAGACAGGTCAGTAGCTGGCAAGGGAATCAACGTCCAATGATGGTTTTTTGAGCAGGGGCCACACCACTGCCTCCTTGTGGCAGTCCAGCACCCTGCCTCCCAAAGGGAGGCACTGATCACTCCCACCAGCACCGGTCCCAAAGTCTCCCTAGAAACATTCACCAGTTATGACAGGCATGCATCTAGTTCACAAAAAGTCACTGCTTGTGTGTAGGGGGCTCTGTGTGTGAGGGGCTATAATGAGATGAAGTCTGCTGGCACTTCTGCCACCGGCATGTCTAACACACACACACAGAATCCCCCCACCACACGCTGACAAAAACGGAAATGAAACTGCAAACAAAATTTTCAGTTTTGTGTGATACCAATATCGATACCAATAACACTGTTAATGGGGAAAAAAATCATTTTTAACAAAAATAAATAACGGTGCACACCTCTATTACAGGAGGCGGAAAACATGGGTAGAGCACAGCAGCTGCCTTTGTATTGTTTGTTGAACTAAACCTGTGAGTGGGGGCTATCTGCACACACATGAATATATGGGGGGGCTGCCTGTTTATTATCTCTACATGCTAAAACATGTACGTTAGGGTTGTATGGGAGGTGTATGGACTAAACTTGGACCCCAGGGGGATATTGTCGCTTTTGTTGAAACACCCAGTGTCATGTGGCTCAGCAAACAGACAGACTGTAGAATATAAGTGAGATGAAAACAGTGTCATGTGGCTCAGCAAACAGACACGCTGTAGAATTTGTCAGATGAAAAAGAAATGTAGAGCTGCCTAACATCCCCATGCTGATTTCATCTCCTCTCATATTATTTCACATTGCATTCCATCCATCTTAGACGCACACAGAGCAGCTCGCACAGAGCAGCTCTCTCCTAGACAGTTCAGTCTGAGACTGCTCTTGCACCAGTTTTACACAGTTGTAACCACTAACTCAAATGGATTAATTCTGGTTTATACACTGATGTGAAAAGAATAATATATCTTGTTTCTGAGCATCTTCAGACGCAGGAAGTTACAGCCCTTTGGATTCTGTTCAAAAGGTTTCTTGCAACCTTTTTGCAAGGAAAGGGTAAGGGCTAGAAATTTCTTTCATGTTATGAGTGGTGGCACCTTCTGAGACTAAGTGCCTGTCACTGTACAGCCATTCTAGGGCTGGCGTGAGAATGTTTGCCACCCTAGGTGGCATCAGGCAGTCACCCCACCATCACAGTCGCAAAATTCACCACCACTCTCTTGTCCGCCTGCCTGCCTGCCTGCTGGTGTCAGCACCAGACTGTGCTGGCTTGGACTTGGGAAGCAACAGCAGCAGGATTTCCTCCCCCTTCAGTGCCTCCTCACCAGAGGTCCCAGCTCCTGAGGCAGGACCAGAGCAATGCAGTCTCTTGCCTGCCCATCTCTGTAGGTAATTTTGCATTGGGGGGAGATGGGACTTGTTGCCTCCTCTGTGGGTCTGGGCAATTTTCTTCCCTGCAAGGCACTTTCTTGGATCATTTTTCCTGGCACAATCACTGAATGATACAGCAAGGAGGTAGACCCAACCACCAGAGATGGGAGGTCCCATCTAATTCATGCCCCCAGGGTCACTGTAGGCTTGTTTCCATGTGTTCCAGATTGGTTTAAATGAAAGTAGAGCTGAAACAAGAATCATTCCGATTCTGGTGAGATTCTCACAAGAATTGAGAAACATTACTGAAATCTCGACAAGATCTTGGTAATGTTTCAAGATCTTGTGAGAATCTCGAGAAAATCTAAAAACTGCTCTGCACATTTGGGGTGGAACTTCAGGGGAAATACCGGATACTGGATTTACCAATGTCGGATTTCCCGATACCGGATTTACCAGTATTGGAATACCAGATTTTTAACATTGCAAATTTGACCATTTTTGTAAACATTGCAGCCGTTGTTAAATGGCTGCCATGTTAAAAAATCCAGTAAAGTTAAAAATTGGCCTGCAACAGCAAGGGTTTCTTTTATTGCTGCTGCTGCTGTTGTTGTTTTTCTTTTCCAGCAGTGCCAAAGCCCTTATTTGGCTGTTTGAGCACTGCAGAGCAAGTTTAAGCCTTTGGGTGGTTATTGATTTATTGTCATATATTATTTTAATTCTACAGGAGCAATGACAGTGCAACAGAGTAATTATTGAGGAACATATGTGGATGTGTCTCCTGAAGACAAGAAAGGGAAGATGCCTTGAAAGTCCAAGAAACCTAGGTTTTTGCCCCCTCTCCTCCCTTTTCCAGGAAGTGAGTGAAGCAACACTTATGTAAGGGCTCTGGTGGCCTGTGGGTGCTGCCAATGACTTCATCCTCATTGAGTGTTTTCAAACAGACAGCAGTCCTACTTCTGCTTCCCTTTACCCCTTGGTGGCCCGTCCATCTAAAGGTGGTGCCCCAGATGTTGAAATGGAGCAGAAGTGGAGGAGGCTGTGCCTGTGCCTGGTCTCGGGCAGCCCCAATGGTAATAATCCAGAACATCCTGGAGCACCACCGGTGGAGTGGGCTGGCCAAACCCGGGGCACCAGACCGAAGTGGGGCAGCGGTCAGTCTAATGTGCATACGTACGCTACTTCACCATTTCAGAGGCCACTACCCCGAGCAACACCATAGTGTTACAGTTACTTTAGCCTGCAACTCTGTGGTGAGGGGGCCCCAGCACAAGTAGGCCAATGGCTGAGGAATGTTCCAGATCTGTTTAAACCTGACCCAGGCAGGACTGGATGTGGGTATTGTGGGGGTGCGCCCCATGGAGCAGCTCCAGGGGTAGCCAGTCCCACGTCTGCCTGAAAACAAAACACCCATTGAGGTTGGCACCCATAGGTGGCAGGCGGAGAAAGAGCATAGCCCCTTAAGTGAGTGTTGTCGGCTATCTTTCCGACACAACGCTGTGGGGAAAGTTCTGTGTGCATATAAGTAAGGTACTGGATTCTAGACAACTAGAAGCTCAATGTTTAATTGACATAATAAAAAGTTGCAACCTTTTGTACCACACAATTATAACCTTGCTTTCTTCTGCATGATGTGGCAGCAAAATGTAAATACTGCAGAAACTCATGGGATAGGGTGGTTGCTTTGCCCTCTGGTTTTGGTCCTGGGCAGAGAGTTTCTCATTACCACCACAAGAAAAGCAAAATTACCTTTTCATTGGTATGAAGAAACTCCCTTCATAAAACAATACATATAACGGGTGCAAAGCTCAGTTTAATATCTTGGGCCACTATAACCAACCTCTTAATTTGGGCAATGATATTATTATTTATCCTTTATTTAGCACCTTCAGTGTTTTACCATCTAGTTCACCCACAACATTCTTCTGAGGGAGGTCATTATTATTCATAATTTACAGATGGAAACTGATGTCCCACAGTGACCTCATAGCTAAGGCAAGATTTGGACTAGGGTCTTCGAGGTCCAAACCCAGCACCTTGTCCATTAGGCTACATTGAGTGTCTCACCATGAACGGGAAGGGACAATCCCTGCATGGCCCTGTGACAGGCAATTGCAGCTGCCGCACTGCAGGGCCAGCACAAGGAGTGGCCAGATGGTTGCAGGGAAGCTGGGTGGGCCAGCCCCTGATTGAGCCATCACCACAGCCAGGGTAGGCTGTGGTGCAGGCCAAACAAATATGCACCTGGCCCTGCTCTGCCTCCCTTCCCCATTCAGATGGAAATCCTGCCCCCAGCCATAACATGGCCATGCATGACATGGATCAGCACTCGTCACTCACAGCCCACCATGGAGCTCTCCACATGACAAGCAGAAGGGGCCCAGCCACACGGGTTGACCTGCCCTGGGCAGCCTTATCCCATTTGGGGTAAGGCTGTTCCACAATGCTTGTTACTTGGGTGTCCTCAGAATTTTTCTGAGGACATGTCAGATAGCAAACCGTTGTTCTCCCCACCACGGGGTGAGGGGAGCAGCTGGCTGCCACCACTGGCCACACAATGCACTGCATCGCATGGCCTGGGTGCCAAGGTTGGGTAAAGCTACTCCAAGCATGGTTGCCTTCCCTCCCTGTCACGTCTGGCTGTATCCAATTGTGAACTCAGTGAGACCACTCTGGAGTAGGTCAGAACTGTAGCCTAAACCCTATTATTTTAATGTGAAAGTTTTTCTTCCATGCTACATTTTAGCTTTGATTTACTTTTTGTGGTTGCTGATTCTTTTCTAATTAAAACAAGTAAACCAACAAAAATATTAATTTAGCTCTATTAAAAGTGCATCAGAGCATCCTGTTTATCTAATATTAACATTACCAGCCTTGCAGTCTATAGACATGGATTCCAGTTTTTAAGATCTTATGGTAATGTTGCAATTAATTTAAGTTTATTTGCACAATTAATTCTGTGAGAACAAACATAACCCATTTTTAGATGCCATTTTCAGAATGGCGGATGAAATGGAGCCCATCCATTGCTCATGTTTATGGCATAGGAAATATAGCATTTATCTTCTATCATTAGTATTGCTTGTTTTAATTTGTTTCATGCTAAAAACACCCTGGTGATTTAATTTATCTTCAACCACCCTCCATTACTTGCAAAAATTTGAATGATTTCAGAAATCTGATAATTTTATTTTCCATTTTATGATATCCTGTGCAAATGATTAAATCCAAGGTTCTAGCTAGTAAAATCTTTTCTTTAAAATGACACCTTGGTGTTTAATAATTCCACTGTCAGAGGGTAATTTCAGATGTTACAATACCACGGTGAACCATGGTGAACCCCCCCATGGTGGCCGTGGTACCGTAACGTCTAAGGGGCATTCCCCCAGATGTTCACCATAGTGAATACCTGGCAGGAATCCCTTTGACCACGCTTTCGGACCTCCAGCCGCCTGGAGGTCCGGAAGCGTGGTTAGCTGGATCATGGCCAGGAATCGGTGGAAGGTAACTTCTGTTGCCTCTGCTGGTTCCGGGCCATGGCCCAGACCCCATGAGGCGAGCAGACGCAGCAGCCGCATTGGTCACTGTGCCCGCCCATCTCGCGGAGGCCGGCCAGCCAGCTGGGGGAGCGGGGCTGTGCGGCCACACGTTGCGCCGCACAGCACCTCCCCCTCTCCAACCCCCCTCTGGAATCAGCCAGCACATTTGTTGACCGGCCGATCAGATTCTGGAGGGGGTTGAAGATTTGATCCCGCGCTGTGGCAAGCCTGCCAGCCGGCACACCTGATATCACCCAGACTTCTGTATCAGATTTATGTAAATTCATGCTTCAACACAACAGGCTTCTTTAATGCTGGTGGCCCACCTAGAGTTGAAGAGTGGTATAAAAGTGCTTAAAATATTTATGAATCAGTGAATTAACTATTTTCAGCACAGTCAAAATGTGAGAACGGCACCCATGCAACTTCTAAAAGTGCAATTCTGTAGGATGCTTTATCTTTCATACGGCATACTGAAAATCTGAAAAACTGACTGATTTAGTCTGAGATTTAATATCCACCTGGTGTCTAGGGTTGTACAGTGAGGGTCATAAATACCTGCCAGACATGTATGCATTGAAGAAGAATTGATGATGCAAATGTATTTCACCACAATCACAATTAAGTCAGTCTCTCATTTTCTACTTATGGAGGAAGTAGCCATAGAGTTATAGAGCCCCAGAGCTGGAAGGGACCTCAGTTGACATCTAGTCCACCCCTCTGCACTACCGCTGGTCCTGCCACACTCCAGCTATCTGCACAGAAAAAAATCTATCCAATAAGAAACGAAGACTACTAAAAAAGTAGAGACTACAAGTAGAGACTGGGACCAGCCAGTAAGGCGGGCTCAGAAAGCTCATCTATTGGCCATATTTTATCACCTCACAAGCTGATCACATGTTGTGCCATAGGTTGCTGGAGTCCACTTCATTTACAAGGAGTCGTGATGCATGGAGTTCAGGAAGGTTTCTGGTAGTTTGTATGCTGTGTGTGTCAATATATTGGTAACCTGGAGTAAAACACCATCATCTTGTACTCCCAAAATATGGCAACATCTCACCTGATGCTTGGTGGTGAGACATTTGAGAATACTGACACCATGTAAGCAGCGTAGACTTTAATGAGCTACTATCAACTGTTAGGGCAGTGTAAATTTAGGTGTCAATATGTTTTATGTGTGGACTGTTATGCCAGTCTGGCATGCAATATTCTGCCCTGGGTAAGAGCAAAGCTTGTGCTAACACCCAAAGGGAGTGGGCATTGCTGCCCCAAGTAGCTCTGGTGAGATTTTGGACAATGCTTACCCTGAAGTTGATTTTATTACTGATAGTTAACAAGGTGACTGCAATGTGCTTAACACCTACAAGTCCTACAAAATTTCACATCCTCAATGGGAGTTGGACATGCTCAGCACTTTCTGGGATCAGCCCCAAATTGGTTTTTTGGATTTCTCAAAAAAGCATGTAGCATATTTTCATGCTAGGTGAATAAGATATTATGTTGTGGTAAATGACCATGTCCAAATGACCAATTGACCATTGTGTCATTTCTACCCTACTGTCTAGAAATGACACAAAGATGCTCAGAAAAAAATTCCGTCATGAAAATGCTAGTGGCACAAGAGGCTCTGTGCTTTTCATACTGAGGTGGGGATTGCACTATTGGTTTTTCTTTTTAAAAAGCCTGCAGTTGCTTTCAGCCTGGAAAGTTCTACAGGTAGAAGTCTGCTGCAGAATAGCACTATTAGACACAGCACAGAATATATTTAAGATATTATACACCACCTAACCTAATGCTGGTGAACTTGCCAAAGTCATCTTTGCCCTCACAATATTTATATTCTCATCAATAGAAAGTCATTCTGAATGTTGCAATGTTCATGTCAATACAATCCATTATAGTTTCTTTGAATATTATCAGCCCTTTATGCGTCACTCTTTTAGAACTGCTGTTGGTGTGTGTGATCCATGTGTGCTGGCTCTTTAAAAGCAGCCTGCTGATCAATGAACCCCGCCCCTTTGCAGGGATATAAAAGGAGGCTTAGCTTGACTGGAGTCAGTTAAGCTAGGGCAAGACACAGAGTGAACACTGCTGACTGCAAATCCCTCTCGCCTTTCCTCCACTCTAGCTAAAGCTGTTTTCACACATTACAAAATGAGCTATTATAATAACTCAAGATAATACCGGGTATTATAATTCTGCAATTTTTGTATTTTGTGAATGCACTATTTCCATTTTATGCTGAAAGATCTTGAGTCATTGAACCACCAAATGTGGCTTTTATAATGTCTGGAGATCTCGCAGCATAAAGGGTGAACAGTGCATTCATTCACACAGTACAAAAATTGTAGAATTATAATATCCAGTATTATCTCAAGTTATTATAATAGCACATTTTGTAATGTGTGAAAGCAGCCTAAGGGAGTGAGGAAGGAAGGCTATATCCTGTCGAACACAAAGCTCAGAGGGGGCCCAGGTATGGTCCACAACCCAGAAGAAAGGGTCAGGAGGCCAGGAGGCCCTACTGAACTGTATATATGCTATGTATATACTTGCACTGGTGGTAGCAATAAAGAGGTGTTAACCTGCAATCAACGCCTGTTCCTGAGTGATGAGTTGAGTGGCAAAACAGTGGGCCAGCCCTGATTCTGTAAGGAACCTGCACCTAAGGCGAGGGCCATCCTTCACAGTGTATTTGGTGGTAAATCCTTACAGTCAGAGAGCTGGAAGGGATATTAGGTCACCTAATCCAAACCACTGCTCCAAGGCAGGATGCCCTACAGTATCACAGAGACGGAGACAAAGTAGTTTGAATTATCTCTTTTGTTGGACCAACTGTTGCTGGTGGAAATGTGCAAGCTTTTTTGGACTTCACAGGGTCCTTCCTCAGGCAAGTAGGATTCAGAAATGAAGATCTGAACAAAGCAGAGTGGGTGTATATAATGTAATGGAAGAGGGGAGGGACAAGATAGGGAAGGGGTGTGGTACAACAGGGAGACAGCATGAGAGGCGAGGCAAAGCAAAGTGGGTGATAAAAAAGCCATAGTAACAGAAGGGGGGAGAGGTGCTAACAGGGCAATTTTATTTTTAAATTATCTCCCCCTGTTATCACCTTCCCCATCCTCCTCCTGTTACTATGGTTCTTTTATCACCCACTTTATTTTGCCTCTTATCCTGTTGTACCATAGTCCTTCCCTATCTTTCCCCTCTTCTGTTACATTATATACACCCACTATGCTTTGCTCAGATCTTCAGTTCTGACTCCCACTTGCCTGAAGAAGGACCTTGTGAGGTCCAAAAGCTTGTACATTCCCACCACAACAGAAACATTTCCACCGGCAGCCATTTTGCATATGCACAATGATTTTTTAACATTATTTTTAATAAAATAAAATAAAAACATAAAACCAAAAATGAATGAAAGTAAGCAAATATCATATGCTTATTCATCATTCATTTTTATTACCTGAATCACAAAAAGGAATGGGGTTCCCTTCATTTTTGTAATTAATAAAATGATACAAAATTGCAGCCCCCCTTAGGGAACTTATTCCACTGCCCACTTTCTCTTACATTTAGAGTAATTTCAGACATGATGCGCTCCCGGGTTGTCACGGTTGATCCCCAACTATGGCTAGCCGCTCAACCCCGACCCGTGGTTCAGACAAGCCCCAAACAGACATGATGGGACCGGGACCACGGCAAGAAAACAGACAGCCAGGCCATGATCTGGGATAGTGAACAGGTGTGACACTGATCCCAGATCATGTCAAGAACACCCAGAAACCACCAGGGCAGGGTGGGACACAGACATGGCTGACCGAGGGCAAAGGAAGCCAAAAGCACCACAAGGCACCACCCATGTGAGGGAAACGGGAAGGGTGGGGGAGGAGGGAGGCAAACGGCCGAGCCGCACACACACAACAGGGAGAAGGAAGCCACGGACAGAGCCGAACACAAACCACACACATGCTGGCAAGCACATGCACAGCTGAAAGTGAAAGGGAGCAAGAGGGAGATCCACATGGGCACACAAGAGGGGATGGGGAACACCACACCAGGCATTCCAACAGAGCAAGCCTGCAAGCAGTATGCCTGACACCGCCTGGCGCTCCTGCGAAACTACCAACTCTGGTCTGTGCCGGTACCTGCCATGGATGCAAACCAGCGGGGTGCCTGTTGGTTCATACAGGAGATCATAGCTAAGTGGTACCACCAGCACACTGAGCTCCAGCAGGTCACCACAGAGCTGCTCGACATGTACGCTGGAGTGCAGGAATGCCTGGCCTGGTTCACTGCAACCAGCCTGCTCGCTCACCACAGGTGCCACCGCATCCAGATCATGCGCACGGCATGCAGGCTCTCTGGGACATACCGCAGGGCCCTGCTGATTGCACACACCTGTCCAGCTGCCCTCAGGCAAGCAGCTGCACACCACTACTGGAGGAGGGCGGCCCTCTTCAGTGCTGTCATGCTTGCTATGCCCATCAACAGGCACCTCTGGACTGTGGACAGGGCCCAGAGATCCTCTGCCCCCCCCCCTTATGATGATGCAGCCAAGTACATCAACAGGCATGGTTACCACTCGTTGCAGCTCCAGGCCATTGTCGATCACCAGGGCCAGTTCATGGACATCTTCACTGGCCACTCCGGGCGCAGACATGATGCCCAGATCCTCGCAATCTCCCCCCTCTTCGCACAGATGTACAGGGGGGACTATGCCCACATACGGATGACCCAGATCAAGGGGTGTTGATGCCCCCCTGCATCATCAGGGACCAGGTCTATCTGCTGCTCCACTGGCTCATGAAGGACCATCCAGTGGCCCGGAACCAGATGGAGGCCCTGCACAACACCCGGCTGTGCACCGCGAGGACTATGGTCGAGAGGGCCTTCGGTGTCCTCAAACAGAGATGGAGGTGCCTGGTCGGCCACCTGAACTACTCGGTAGAGACCTCTGCCCTAGTAATTGGTGCCTGCTGCATGTTGTGCAACATCTGTGAGACTGATAGAGCAGCCCTGGGATATCCCAGGCCACAGCGGCCAGCTGGCCCCGTTCTGCTACATGTGAATGTGGAAAACGCCATCTGGCTCTGTGATGGCTCCAGGCTCTCTTCTGTGGCCACTGCTGGGGCTGGAATGGGCCTGGGACTGCCTGCTGCTGCTGCACCTGCCGGGGTGGCTGTTGCTGTCTCAGCCCCAGTGGTACGGGGAGGCGGATGCCTGGTGCCCTGTGGTTGGGACTGCTGCTGTGGGACGGGCATCAGCGGTGGGATGGGTGTTGGGTGTGGGGCTGCAGCTGGTATGGCGCCCAGGGGTGCTGCTGCCATGATGTAGGCACTCATCGTGCCGGCATGTAGCAGCAGTGAGGTGCTGATCTTGAGGGGACCGGTTTAGCTTCTGGGAGTGCTCTGCAGCCCGGCGGTCGATGGTCTCCATCAGCTGCTCTATCACCTCCATCTTCCATGTGTGGTCCCATCTCTGCAGCCACCTCTCTGTCCGCATCTCAGCTAGGAGGTGTCTGTTCTGTCCCTTCACCTGCTTTACAGCCTGCCGGTGGCCGCCTCCATCCTGTCAATGGAGGCGATCATCATCTCTCCCTGCTTCGTGCTGGTCCGCATAATCTCCTCCGCCAGGTCCTCACGCCGGTGGTGCACACATGCCCTGAACTCCCACATCTTCTGGACCAGTGGCACCAGTCCCTCTCATGGCCAGGCCAGCTGCAGCAGATCTGTGGGATACAGGCTTGCTTAGCTCAGTCGGGCACCCATTAGCTGCATGTGTGCTCCCCTAGAACGGAGCTGGGGTGGGGCCTGGGATGCCTACCCATCCGTCCCCCTTCCCCTTGGGTGGTCAGGTTTTCCCCCACCTGCTCACCTCGCTTCACCCACTGCTGCTGATGCTAGTTCAGGCCCCCCTCTGCCTCGGCCTCCTGAGGCAGAGGTAGTGGTTCTGTGTGGGAACTGCTGTGGGGTGTGACATTGGGGTTCCCCTGTCCCTACCCCCATGTCCCACCCACCCCGTCCCCCTTCCGGCCTCCGGTGGGCCCTGTCCCTTCCGTTTACCTTTCACCACGTGTTCCACCACTCCCAGTACCCGTTCCCCCTCTGTTGCCTCCTCCTCTCCCTCGGTTGTGCCTGCAGTAAGGAGAGGGAGGTTGGTTAGTATCGTTCCCTGCGTGTTGTACCCACCCCGCTCCCTCGCTCTGTCTGTGCAGGCCCCTGTGCCTACCTCATATGTCTGTCTATGAGTCCTCCATGGCCAGCTGCTCGATGGGGCTCTGATTGGAGTGCTCCCCTCACGTCCACTGGCTCAGGGTGACCAGCATGTCATCATCGGAGCCTGACCCTGAGTACAGTAGTGGGCTCCCTGTGTCTGTCTGTGATGGGGGCCTGCTTCTCCCTGAGGTCCCAGGCTGTTATTCTTGGGTTGTGGGTCTGTGATGTCTGTGGGTGCACCCAGTGCTGCCATGGGAGTTGGGTCATCCTCCCGTGCCCGGCCCTGTGCCACGGTGCTCCCTACCAGCTGGGAGGCCACGATGGATCCCTTCATGTGAAGGATCCAGTCGAGGGCATCATAATAGGTTGCAGTCTGTGCTGCATGAGTTGACCTCTGGTTATTGTCCGTTACATGCTTATACCCCCTCTTGAGTTTCTTGGCCTTGGACTGGCACTGTGCTTCCAATCTCTGATATCTGGCCTCCCCCATTTCCTTCACTATCTGGTCAAACATGTGCTCATTGTGCTTGTTGACTGCGAGCTTGACCTGGTTTTCCAGGGACCACCCAGATCTTGATGAAGTCCTGGGTCTCCTGGACTCCCCACTGTCCCCCTCTCTGGTACCTCTGGCTCCGTACTGGCCCCTCCAGCTCTGGTGCTGTCGCCTCCTCCTCCACCTCCTCTGGCTCCTCCCTGCTGGTGTCCTGTAGGGGTTCTGGGGCTCGGACCCATTTCCTGATCTGTTGGGTGGACTTGGGGGGTTGTGAGCTGTGGTTGTGCCATTCCTGCCCCACCTCCCTCCCTCCCTCCCCCGTGGCTGTCCGCTACCCTTGCGTCCCCAGCCCCCACACCCCAACCGTCCCGTGGTGGTCTCCCTATCCATTTGTGGGGGGCCTCCTTCCCCTGTTCGGTTTCCCCCTGTGGGACGGGTTGCTCTGGGTCCAGCTGCTGCTGCTGCTCCTCGTCCTCCATCACTGTCCTGTCTCTCCACTCTCTCTTCCTGTTTCACCACCTCATTCCCCTGGTCCAGTGTGCCCTTTAAATATCCCTCCTTGTTCCATTTGTTGCCCATTGCCCGGCAGCAATGCTGCATGCTTTTGCCACAGTATGGGATCATTGTCCGTGATCATGCTTCGTGGTTTCTGTTCAGACATTACTTTTGGATGTTTCCCAGTGGGGATTACATTGACCATGGTTCTGGACCTGCTCCTGTCCCAATCTCCAGAACTGTGGTTGGCCTTGGCCCCTACCGGTGATTGACTATGGTGAACATCTGGATGCCACCAACAGACATTTAGGGCTCATTGGCCACGCTGGGGGACTGACTGTGGTTCACTGTGGCTCACTGTGATCTCGTAACGTCTGAAATTACCCTTAGAATACTTTCCCTAATATTTACCTGAAATCTACCTTGCTGCAATTTAATCCCATTACCTCTTCTTCTGTGGCAGTTGATATTAATTCTTCTCCCCCAGTAGTTCCTACTTCCTATTCATGCCATCAAATGAGTTTGTGTAAGCAGCAGAAGGAAAACAAAGGTTTATGCGGTATGCTCTTATTCAGTGCACTTTTAGAAATTACAGGATGAGGTGCTCTTTAAAAAGTTAAATTTTCATTCTTCCACAGAAGTATTATTATTATTATTAACAAACATTTATATAGTGCCAGCAGTGTACCTGGCACTTTACAAAGTAATAAAATAGACATGGTCCCACGGTTTTTCTGCTAAACCTTTATGTAGGTATCATCCTCAGCGGAAAAATACAGATGACTAAGTGCAGTTATGTCAACAATTATACTTGGGTTGGGTGGTTTTCCCCCCCCCTCATTGCAAATAAAATATTTTTTCTTTTTGATCTTCAACAGCCTGCTGAATTGTTGTTTGTTTCCTTTTTGTATGAAAAAAAATTAGCATTCTGGAACTGAATCATAACCACTTTGGAACAGGAAAGGAAACCAAGCCCTTTTGGTGTTTCCAGGAGGTAAATGTATGAGTAAGGACAGTCTGAGTAAGAACTTAATTTATAAATCACCTTTTATTTTTGCAAGGTTTTATTGGGTAATGCAGCTTGAGTGATAGGCGGAGGGGGACTGGGTGGAATGACATGTAAGAGGCGGAGGGGCACTGGGTGGAATTACATGTAAGAGGCCATCAGGAGCAGCTGGAATGATGGGGGCAGGGTGGGCCGCTGTGTACGAAGACACCAGGAGCGGCTGGAATGACAAGGATCAGGATGGAATGACAGGTATGATGACATCAGGAATGACTGGAATGATGGGGAGCTAGGTGGAATGACAGATACAAGGACACTGAGAGCGGCTGAAATGATGGGGGCCTGGGTAGAATGAGAAATATGAGGAGACCAAGCCAACCCCTTCCAGCTGCTCCTGGTGGTCTATGTGTCATTCCAGCTGCTCCTGGTGTCCTTGCATGCATCATTCCACCCAGCTCCCCATCGTTTTAACCGCTCCTAGTGACCCCCTACATGTAGGGCTGAGGCAAGTGGAAGTGTTCCCATTTCCAAAGGAAATACCGACCTTTCGAGAGTGCTTGCAAGTGTTTGTTGGTACTTCATCAGACTCTGGTGATTCCATGCTTATTTCCCATCCATTTAATCACTTTCTAACATTTTTTCATCATTTTTCATCACTTTTTGTCACTTTCAGGACTTTTCATAACTTTTGTCACAGTTTTACAGCAATTTCCAGCACTTCCCTGGCACTTAGCCATCACTTTTGCATCTCCACAGCCCCCAGAGCACACATGGGCTCGTCCTTGTAGCAGCTCTCTTCAACATGTGAAAAATAACTACAAATGGCAAAAAAAGCAGAAAAGCTGGGAAGTTTCTGCATCATGCAAATGAAGGCAAATGACCTGTTTCCAATAGAAACAGCATTCACTGTGATTTGTTGTTCAAACCTACTTACATAACATTCTACCCAACTCCTCTCATTCCAGCCACTCCTGGTGTCATACCTAGGGATGGGACACCAGGGAGAATACCGGCTACCGGATTACCGGTATCGGATCTCCCCAGTATTGGATTTACCGGTATCGGCATTGACTTCAATGGCCGCAATGTAAAAAAACCAGTACAGCGGCCAATGTTAAAAATCTGGTATGCCAATACCATTAAATATCAGATTATCAGATTAATCCGATACACCTGATTATCGGGTGTATCGGAATTATCGGATACCGATATTCTCACCCCTACCTACCACTCATCATTCCACCCAGCTTCCCGTGACTCTCACCCGTCATTTTAACCTTTGTTTCAGATAATCATCCACCATTTTATTGGTTTACTAGCCATTAAGAGCTATTGGTATTCGAAAATCCCCATTACTTCCATACCAATACAAACTGGACACACCACGGATCAGACTGAACTCAGACTGAGCCAGCGAATGGACAAAATCCAGAACCGAACTCCCAACTAGACACACCATGGACTGGGCCGAACCCTGACACCCAGATACGACCAACAAAACCAATCGTTTTGGTCCAGAAACCGAAATGTCTGGAACGCAGACACCCAGACCGAAATAGACTAATCACAAACTGAACTCCTAACCAGAAACACCACAGATAAAACTGAACATGGGCCAATTCACTGAACTGCCGAAAGCCCTACCAAACTGAACTATGGACCAAACTGAATTTATGGACAAGACCAAACCAATCTTCATCCTGTACTGAACCAGACTGATCCCGAACTGAACCACATTGGAATATAGATCTCCAATGTGGACATTTTCCTTCCAATCCAAGCAATCTAAAACCCCGGGTTGAACCAATCGTCCCTCTAGACACACCACAGACCAGACCAAATCCAGATTCCCAGACATTCTCCTTCCAATCTGATTGATCAGGAAGATAATAACCTCAAATAACATTTTCACAATCTGTTTCATCTCTAGTCCCAGTGTTTCAGCCAAAATAATTGCTGTCAGAGAAATGGAGATCTCTCCTGCCGGGCCAATAGATCTTCCTTTGCTGATCATGGCATCTTGGCTGACACCAAGACTTGATCTGGGACCTACAGAGCTAGATGCACAGCACTAGTTGCTAAAGAGCTAGATTGCAAAGCTTGGCTGAAATTCCCTATAAAGTGGATAGAAGAGAGGGCATCTCCAGTGGGTTTCATAAGATGATCGTATGGGGTCATATTTCCCAGATATTGATGCATTAGTGAGCCTTTCTCTGCTCTTAATCTAATTATGGCAATTCCTGCCAAAAAAGAAGTAGCCTACTAATTTATTTATTTTTTAATAGAAATAACCCAGTTGGGATAGCTGCAGTCCACTACAGAAGTGGTGGTACATGGGTCTACTATTTCTAAAAATACTATATTGCAGAAAAATGCCATTCTAATTCTGCAACATTGGCTATTAGAGTCTGTGTGTTTCCAGAAACTTAAGAAAGATGGTGTTTCAGAAGAGAATGCTTTTTTTGCAGAGAAGGGGGGAAAGGGAGAATAATCAAATAATAGTGGTGCCAACTCTGGCAATGGCAAGCCATCAACCGCCTCAGGATTGCTGCCATGCTGTCTGATTGCACGGCATAATGGGATCTGGAGCACAGCTGAACAGGTGGCAGAACATACCTGGCAAAGGAATAGCCACTCAGAGGCAAACAGCACTGAAGGGAACTCTGTCATGACATTCAACACAATACTGTTATGGAGAGGAAGCGTAAGCAGAGAGCAATAAAGCAGTGGAGATAAAATGAGATCCACATTAAGCTTCATTTCATCCCTTGCACTGAACTGGCTACCTCCAGTCCAGACCTTGCCCTTTTCCCAAAAAATCAATCTGAATAAACAACCCCGAGGATGGGTAATAGTGGCTCAAAACCTTCCCTGAAGAGGAACAAGAAGCATTGAGTAGCAAGCTCCAGAGGGAAGCAACTCAAGTACAAATAATAGAAGCCATTAGAAGGCAAGGTGTAAGACATTTTTGTTTGAAAAGGCATTTGGTGATTGGGGATAGGAGATTGGGTAGATTTTTTTAGGCATGGGGAATGATGCCCCGGTGAGTGGGGTACAAGCATTGTACAAAAGGGGGGTATGAGCAGGGGTGGGGATAGGGTTGTGTGGGATGAGGTGGAGTGGTTGAAAAGAGGGTTATGGGGTTTTTTCTTTGTATTTTATATTTCTGCAAGCCACCCTGAGCCTACGAGGGAAGGGTGGAATAAAAATTTGAATGAATGAATGAATGAATGAATATAAATATTTGAGGTGGAGGGCCTGCCAGGTCAGATCTCTAATTTACAGAGAAGCCTATGACAAACATTTTGGATGTTTGTTCAAAGTTTGTGAGGTGCCCCATCACTAATAACGAGTTCCAAAATAGTGACAAATGGTTGCAGACTCCTCTTGGGTTGTTCAGGGAAATCCATTCCTTTCCTTGTACTGATTTTGTTTTTTTAATCGCTTGCCATCCTATAATAGGAGACCCAAACATTAGCCAAGAGAAACCAGGCAAGGGCAGAGTGTGTCCCTTCCAGTAAGGCTTTTAGTCCATTCAAATGTATTTATATATCCCAACATCTTGACTGCATCCAGTCACACATTGTTTTTTAAACCAATGCATAACTTAAACTGGGTCTGTCTTTTTTAATCATAGAGTTCTGATACTCATCAGCATATTCTTGTCTTCTCACAAATTTTACACATTAGACTTGTATCTTTAAAGAAATCTTTTTCTTTTTTTAAAAAACCCCCCAGTATATTAGAGTTATACCTTGTGGAGGAAAAATAGCCTTCCTGAAATTTCAAAACACCAAAACTACAATTAAGATGCAAATGGATCTATCAATAAATGTTTAGAACACTGTGTAGAAGTGGCTTTTTAAAGGTGAAGTACCCCAGAGATTAAAAGCCACAAATACAACTTCATAATTGTAGCAGATTTTCCTATTTTATTATTGTAATAGGGTAGCTCCTCTGAGCCTCTAGGAGCCCTATTATAAACAGCTATACTGACAGCCTTGAGCATGCCCAGCTGAGGCTTCAGGGCTTCTCAGAGACTAAGGCCGCATTCATACCTGCCCCACCCCCCACGCATATTCTGGCTGTGGGAGGGAATGTGCCCTGTATCTCTGTGGGTGTTTGCCAGCAAAGCCGCACAGAGGGTGGTGGGGGCTTTCAGACCGGCCGAACCCTGCACATATCCTGGCTTCACATTCCCTCCCGCAGCCAGAATATGCATGCGGGGGAGGGGGGGGCTCAGTCTGTCTAGGGTGGCCATAGGAGCAGAAGCTCTTGCTGTGGGCTCTCTCCTCCTAACTGGAACACCAGCCTGGAACCTGGGGAACTACCGAAAGGGAGACAGCTACAACCCAGAGGGACTGTAGTGAGCAAGTACATTCAGGTGGGATCTGCCCAGCTTGGGCTACACCCTGAAGGGACGAAACTGTATTGACCCACAGGGGTCTCTGAACTGGAAAGGTGTGGCAGTTGGGGGTTTGTTAATTCCTCAAACCTGAAACCCGAGCGTGGCTCTGGGGATGCTCCCCTGCTACAGTTATTCTTTGATTTTTAATGGTGCCATGAAGAAACCATTTTTTAAAAAGGCAAAATCTCAGAGATACAGGCTTTAAAGTACCCTTGTGACCTGATGAGAGAGATCATAAGACATCAGGTCAACAATATTGTTTTTAAAAGAGTACATTTAAGGTCTTTTAATACTCTGTGTGGGTGAAGAAAGTTTTAAATTCCCGTAAAATAGTTGCTTTCATATTAAAGCCTGAAGCAGGGTTCAGCATGGTACAGGCCTTGGGAAGCTATCATAACTTAAGGCACTCTGACTCAGCCATGCGACTCTTTGAAGTTAGTGGAGCTCAGGTTTAAAAGCTAGTTTGCTGAAATCTGTTACAGGCTTTAAGAAGCTACAGGTTTCCGAGGCTAATAACATGGTTGTAAATTGTGACTGCTCGCAACTTGAGAAAGAACTGTACAAGAGAACTAAAACAGTGTGTATTAGGAAGACCTTAGGCTCTCTGATGGCACTAATTGGGTACCTAGAGCTGAAATGAGTAGTGAATTTATTACCAGCAAGTAATATCTGAATTTTCAGGTATCCCCTTGTCTACCCATTTTAGATTTAAAATTGTGTGTGTGTGTGTGTGTGTGTGTGTCACACCTTCAGCTTTTACAACACAGGGTAAAAACAGGTGTGATTTGGGCCCATTTTGGCCCAGGACCTAGCAGCACATGTAAACATGTGCCACCAGCCGTTGGGCCAAGATTGCTCAAGGCAAGCTTGGGGCTAGCCTGGACTGTGACCTCTGGACAATCTCTGAGGTCACAGTCCTGGTTAAAGTCTGGCCTTAAGGGAGGCATTCTCAGTTGCTGCCCCAATGCTGTGGAACTTTCTTCCCCTGGACGTCCAGTTGTCTAGACCTGAGCATCATTTGGAGGTGATGTAAAGCTTTTCTGTTTAGTAAAGCATTTGACAGGCAAGGGTAGGGATTAGGTGGGAGGTTTTTTGGGGGGAATGGGGTTGGTATGGGTAGGGTTTTTACGGTGAATTTTATTTTAATGTTTCTAGTTGTATTTTATGTTTCTTGCAAGCCACCCTGATCCTTTGGGAAAGGGTGGGTGTGGCAGGGAGCAGCATGATAGAACTGCTGCCCAGTGCTGAACTTAGGAATTTTGCAGCCCTAGGCCCTTCTCCGGCTGCTGCCCCCAAGCCAAGCTGCATGTTAATGGATGGGGGAGCCCCATGTGAATGACATGGCATGCATGCCTGCAGTAACTGGGCCCACTTAACACGCATCCCCACTCACTCCCCACTCGTCCCCACTCACGGAGCAACCAGGGAAAATGGTGGTTGCTCTGTCGTTGCGGATGAGTGGGGGGTGAGTGGGGATGTGTGTGTGACCATGTGCATGCCCCGCCCATGCACTGACATACCCACAGATCCCCAACCCAGCAGAACCGTGTAAAAAGGGCCAGCGAGGAGTCACTCGAAGAAAAACAGAAGGTTGCTGCCTTGTAAACAAGGTTCTTCGAGATGGCTTCTAACAGTCTCAACACCCACCCTTCCAACCCCGCATGGAATTTTTCCTTGTATTCCTAGAAAGGGTTGGAAGGAACTGTCATTCTGAGGTGGAGAATGGTTTTACTAGAGGAACTCGAGTCCATCGCCTGGTCTATTATTTGAATATGGTGAGCATGCCATGTGCAATCCAGTTGTGAGAATGTAAGGAGCCATCTCAAAGAACCTGCATCCCAGCCTGTCCAGTCCTCAGGTTGGCTCCTGCAGCACTCTTAAAGGGTCAGAACATAAATGAATAATAACAAGTCACCAGGGCCAGATGGCATTTACCCCAGAGTTCTGAAGGAACTCAAATATGAAATTGCAGACCTACGGTTAGTAATTTGTAACTTGTCACTAAAATCTGCCACTGTACCCGAGGACTGGAGGGTGGCAAATGTAACCCCGATATTTAAAAAGGAATCCTGTGGCAATCCTGGAAACTACAGACCAGTAAGCTTGACGTCTGTGCTGGGCAAAATGGTGGAAACCATCATTAAGGACATTACAGGGCATGTTGACAAACATGGCTTAATGGGGAACAGTCAACACGGATTTAGTAAAGGTAGGTCATGCCTCACGAACCTGTTGGAATTATTTGAGCGTGTAAATAAGCATGTGGACAAGGGAGACCCAGTAGATATAGTGTACCTGGATTTTCAGAAAGCATTTGATAAGGTCCCTCATGAGAGACTCTTGAGAAAATTAAAAAGTCATGGGATAGGAGGCAGTGTCTTACTATGGATCAGAAACTGGTTAAAAGATAGAAAGCAAAGGGTTGGACTAAATGGTCAGTTTTCACAACGGAGAGTTGTAAAAAGTGGTGTGCCTCAGGGATCTGTATTGGTACCGGTGCTGTTTAATGTATGTATTAATGATTTGGAAAAGGGTGTTAAGAGTGAGGTGATCAAATTTGCAGACGACACCAAGTTATTCAAAGTAGTTAAAACACGAGCAGACTGTGAGGAACTGCAACAGGATCTTACGAGACTGGGTGCCTGGGCATCTAAATGGCAAATGAGATTTAATGTGGACAAGTACAAAGTGATGCATGTAGGGAAAAATAATCCAAACTATGCATACATAATGCTGGGTACTAAGCTAGGAGTTACCACTCAGGAAAAGGATCTGGGGGTGGTTGTGGACAATACAATGAAATCCACAGCACAGAGCGCAGCAGCAGTCTAAAAAGCAAACAGGATATTAGGAAATTTAGGAATTATTCGGAAGGGGATAGAGAATAAAACTGAGAAGGTCATAATACCTCTATACAAATCAATGGTGTGACCACACGTTTAATATTGTGTGCAGTTCTGATCACCTCATCTCAAAAAAGACATAGCTGAACTAGAAAAGGTACAGAGAAGGACAACAAAAATAATCAAGGACATGGAAGGGCTCCCGTATGAGGAGAGGCTTGGTAGGTTGGGGCTCTTCAGTTTGGAGAAGAGACGACTGAGAGGAGATATGATAGAGGTCTATAAAATCATGAGTGGTGTGGAACTAATAAACAAGGAGCAGTTATTTACCCTCTCAGCTAGTACTAGAACTAGGGGACACTCCATGAAACTCATGGGTGGCAAGTTTAAAACAAATAAAAGAAAATATTTTCACTCAGTGTATAATTCGGTTGTGGAACTTACTGCCAGAGGCTGTGGTAAGGGCAAGTACTATAGCTGAGTTTAAAAGAGGTTTGGACACTTTTATTGAAGATAGGTCCATTAGCAGCTATTAGCCAGACAGGATCAGGGAACATGACGGGAGCTGGGGGAAAACAACAGGGAATGGATCCCCATTATGAGCTGTTGGGTGCTTCTCCCAAGCCACTGTGACTGTCGGAGACAGGATGCTGAACTAGATGGACCATTGGTCTGACCCAGTATGGCACTTTTTATGTTCTTATGTTCTAAACCTTCTTTACAAGGCAACAACCTTCTGATCACTCGCATGGGGAGGAGTTGTTTGTAAACAAACAGCTTTATCTGCCAGTCCAATCAGTGTCCCGTGTCAAGCTGCTGTTGCAGCACTAGTAGCAAGCAGATGGCAGAGGTAGGTGAGGGATGAGGGACCCAGGCAGCAGGCTTCGGCTGCGGAGAGCAGCCGCTGGCCATGCAGGCAGAAAAGAAAAAGAAAAAACAAATAAACAGAGCATGGTGGTACTAGGGCCAGGTTCTCCCCCCACCCACAAAACGCCGCCCAAGGCCGTGATTTAGGGGGGGCTGCCCCTAAATCTGGGCCTGCTTCTTCCCCTTTAAGAGTGCTGCAGGAGCCAACCTGAGGACTGGACAGGCTGGGATGCACCAGGAAACTGAATTGGACAGCTGAAGAAGGGCTTGGTGAGACCAGTCCTCTTATATGTGACATGCCTAAGCAGAGAGACAGTAGGGAGTGTGGCAGGGTACTGGGCCTTTAAAGGCTGCAAGCCCGAAGGGCTAACCATTCACACGAGAGGTATATAAGAGGAGACTAAGCCTGAGGAGGCTTCAGTCTGTGCCTGGCTGGGGCCAGGGTAACATCTATGCTGGAACTTGGGTCTTGGTAGGAACCTTCTCCATGGTCCTGAAGGTGCTAGGCTGGTGAGTAGCCTGAGAGAGACTGAGAGATAAGTAAGGGTTATCCTGCAGCACTCCTGCTGTCACCAAGAATGGCAGCAGGAGTGCTAAGGTTGACTGCTTAGGCTGAAAGTCCAAATGCTTTACTCTCTCAAAAGTATGGAAGGGACCTGAAGGCAAGTGCCTAAAGAGGCCCAAGGACTTAGGCTGTGATAAGGCCTGACTGCAGGCTAACTGAGGTGCCAGAGGCCTTAACTGGAGCCAAACAACATAAGAGGGGCTGCTGGACAGGAGACAGGGCCAGGGTTGCTGGAGGACTGTTTCCTGGCATTTGTGAGTCTGTATTAATAACCAGACTTTAAGCTAATTCCCAACAAAGCACCTGTGTATCGAGCAAATCCCCAAGTGAGCCAGGGGGTATGATCTGCACAGACTTACCACTGAAGAACCGTGCTCTGTTACAGCGGGGTAAATGCTAATAGATAGATGTGTGAGGAGTAATCTGCGAAAGAGCTATACTTGAGAGGCATGAGCTACACTGACTGTCTGGTGGTGATGGTTGGATGTTGGTGTCATCAACAAAGTAGGCCACAGCAGGCTGCTGTCATGTTTGTGTTTACCTATAGACAATTAATACTCCTTCCCAAGTGTGTGTGGAAAAAAACTAATTTTCATTGCCTTTTATTTATACACTGGCCTTTCTTGTCTCTTGACCAAAGTGCTTGGGCTGCTGTCAGAATGATAAATCCAATACAAAATTATGCCCAAAATATTGAACCAAACAAACGGCTAAATTATGATGGGGTGATGATTTCATGTTTTAAAAATAAAAACAAACACTCTAAGATAAAAATGTTTGATTTGTAAATCTGTAAAATCAGAATCATTTATAAAATGATTAAACATCACCAAATACTCACAGTTTGACTTCAATTGCCTGAAAATTATTGAAATGATTCAAGTATTAAATGGGTTTGTCTTTTAAGTTTGTGTTTAAAAGGGTAGCTAAATAATGTATCTTTTGAACATATGAGCTTGCAAAGAAATGGTACTTTGCACCCAATTCAAATGTTCTTTGTATTCCCAGTTCTTAAAAAAAATGAAGAACTTTGAGGATTTTCAGTATGTGTTTTAACTTTAAAGTGTGAGATTATTAAAGTGCTTTAATAATATGAAGTAATCTTCACTAGAAGAAGGAAACAAAGAAGCCCCTTTTCAAAGAATCTTTGGGAAGAACAGAGAGTTACAAGAAGAGAACTAATTAATAAAAAGACTTGTGTGTGGCAGGAATTCCCCTTTTTTGCCAGGTAGGAAAAAACCCAATTTGGTTTCCAACTAGTTTGAAACAAAGGGTATTACTTAAGCTGAATGGCAGGTTACGTTAATTATAATTGTGTATAGTAAAATCTCTGATGTAGAGAATTATGTATAAATTGGCTAGTAAAGTCCCTGTTGTAGAGAAGTCTGTCTTGGCCCAAAGAAGTCAATCATTCATGGATGCGTGGAAGGAAAAAGGGGAATGCTAAGATCATGGATAAAGGACATAGATGGCTGAAACAGAAATGGAGATTAATCAAGTGACTAGATTGGCAATGGTTAATCAGATGTGGAGGGAGATGATTCATCACTGCACCAACCCTTGAAGTCAGACGGAGGATGATGATGAAAATACCTGTTCCTATTGGGTGTACTCAAGACCGCTTACTGGAAATGGAAAGGAAGAAAGTTTAAACTGGGGCTGCCAGCCAATTAATTTTTTTAGTTTATTAACTGTGTTGCTTTTAACTGGTTACTCAATTAATTGATTAGCGGTTAGCGAGTCTACTCTCTTGAGAAAGGATACTTGACTGTACCTGGAGTAATGTGTGCAGTTCTGGTTGCTCCATCTCAAAAAAGACAAATAGATCTAGAAAAGGGACAGAGAAGGGCAACAAAAATGATCAAGGGTATGGAACGGCTCCCATATTTTTTTTTAGTTTTTTTTATTTATATAAAAAATTTTATCCTGCCCCTCCTGCCCACAGGGCAGCCTGGGGCGGCAAACAATAATATAAGTGATAAAACAATTTAAAACAATTTTAAAATCAACAATACAGGGAAAAGAAACCCACCCTCCCCCCTCCCCCTCACCAAAGGCCTGGCAGAACAGCCAGATCTTACATAAACGCCAACATAGCAGAAGAGTGGGGGCCAACCGAGCCTCCTCCATTAGGGATGTGTGAGCGCGGTTCGGAAGTTCGAACCGAACTCAAATAGTTCGGTCGACCAAACCGAACTTTCAAACTGAACTCGAATTCGACCGAACTGTTCAGTCGAATCCGAACCAGTTCGGAAGGCCAAAAAACCTAGTTTTGAATGTATGAACTCGGTTCGGAAGTTCAGAATTCGACTGAACTCAAATAGTTCGACTGACCAAACCAAACTTTCAAAACAAACTTGATTTTTGAACCGAACCGAATTTCCGAACTCAGCTCTGTTCACACATCCCTATCCCCCATATGAGGAGAAGGATAGGTTGGGGCTCTTCAGACTGGAGAAGAGACGACTGAGAGGGGATATGTTAGAAGCTTATAAAATTATGAGTGGTGTGGAACACTTAAATAGGGAACAGTTTTTTACCCTCTCTAAGAGTACTAGAACAAGGGGACACTCCATGAAATTAACTGGTAGCAGATTTAAAACAAATAAGATAAAGCATTTTTTTCACTTGGTGCACAATTAACTTATGAAACTTACTGCCACAGGAAGTGGTAAAGGCCAGTAGTGTAGCTAGTTTTAAAAAGGGACTGGATAATTTCTTGGAGGATAGGTCCACTGATGGCTATTGGCCAAGTAGGTTTTGGGAACAACCTCTTACTGCTGGCGGCTGGAACAACAGGGAATTGCCCATTGTGACCTGTTGGGTACTTTTCCCAAGAAAAAGAGATTGGCCACTGTTGGATACAGAATGCTGGGCTTGATGGACCTTTGGTCTGACCCAGTATGGCACTACATATGTTCTTATTATGTGGGGAGAGGTAGAAGAGAGTTGGGGGATGGAGGTTCGGCACGCAGATGATGGTATGGAGTAGTAGTACAGTTCTGGTGTTGTGGGGGCTGAGGGGAGCCAGGCAATTCCAAGCAATAGGAGGCTCATGAAGGGAGAGAAATTCCGGGAGAGATGGAAGATTCCCATAGGAAGTTGGGGGAGGTAGGCTTCTGGGGGTAGGGGGTTATGGGCGAAAGGTTCCTGTGGCATGGGCTGCTGGAGAGTTGGAAGAGGTAGGAAGTTAATGGTGGCAGGGAGAGCTAGGGGAAAATGGTGAAGGACTCCTGAGAATAGGGGTTACTGGGGACTTCAGATTTCCCGGGAAGGCAGGGCAACTGCGACAGGATACTGAGGAAAAACTAATTCCCCTTTCCCCCCCCCCCCGTCATTTGTCACCATTTCTGCAAATCATGGTGGGGGGTAAAGCATTGGGCACAACGTGGGAGGCAGGGCCTGCCAGCTGCATATTGGTGGATCTCTCCATGCTTCCTGGGCCTCAGCCGTGGAATGCTTAACTAATTCACATTGATTCCACTAGGATAATCTGCAATTGAACCAGACCCTTCTCTGACACCCCTGGGGCCTGAGGGATCTACATTGGGTAAAAACAGATGTGACAGCAGCTCTCTGTGGTCTGCTTTGTCACACTCTGGCCCGAACCTCATCTGCACATCGGTGCAGGCACTGCCAGATGTTGGCCCAGGATTGTCCCAGGTTGTGTCAGCAGCTAGCCTGGACTCTGACCTTGAGAAACCTCCGAAGTCACAGCCAAAGCCGTGAAACCTCCAAAGTCACACCTGACCTTGGGAAACCTCTGAAGTCACACCCGAACAGGCCATCATGTCTGTTCAGGCCAGCAGACATGACTTGAGTCGGATCTGTCATGGTACTTGGTGAAAGCCTCCAGGGAGATGTTGGGGACGGTGCTGGCAGGGGTAATCAATGCATTCCTTCGGCAGGCAAGATTGCCCCCCCCCCCAACATCAAGGAGGCCGTGGCGCATCCCCTGCTGAAGAAGTCGACTCTGGATGTGGATGCACTTGCCAGCTACCGGCCCGTCTCTAACCTTCCCTTTTTAGGGAAGGTTATTGAATGGGCAGTGACTCTGCAGCTCCAGGTTAATCTTGATAGCATTGGTTTCCTTGACCCATTTCAATCAGGGTTTTCCTCTGATTATGGTACAGAGACGGCTTTGGTGGCCTTGGTGGATGATCTCCGCCAAGAGATGGATGCAGGACGTTCAACATTACCTGCTGGGCCACAGAGGGGCGCACACCCTCCACAAGGGATAAAGTGGGGGAGGTGCTGGCCCCCCTTGTGGAGGGTGTGCGCCCCTCTGTGGCCCAGCAGGTATGAAGTCTGGGAGTGGTATTAGACTCAGGCCTCCGCCTGGATTGGCAGGTGGAGGTTTTGGGAAGGGCGGCTTTCTGCCAGCTGTATCTGGTGCGGAGGTTGCGCCCATACATCTCCAGATCTGACCTGGCCACTCTGATTCATGCCTTCATCACCTCGAGGCTGAACTACTGTAATGCGCTCTACATGGGGCTTCCCTTGATGCTGGCCCGGAGGTTGCAGCTAGTACAGAATGGCCTCAGCCCATCTCCTAACAGAGATGGGTTGATGAGAGCACATTACACCTGTGCTCTGTGCGCTGCACTGGCTGCCTATAACATACCGAGCCAGATTCAAGGTGTTGACTTTGATCTATAAAGCCCTGTACAGTTTTGGCCCCAGATATCTCAGAGACCACCGCATCTTCTGCATCTCAGGACGGCCCCTTTGGTCAGTCGGGAGTGCCTTCTGGAGGTCCCCTGCATGAAGTGGGGGGCCACAATGGAGAGGGTGTTCTTGGTGGTAGGGTGGCAGCTGTGGAACTCCCTCGCGGAGGAAGCCCATCTGGCCCCAAGTCTACTGGCCTTTCGACGGGCATGTGAGATGTGGCTGTTCTCCCAGGCCTTCGGGTGTGTGTGTGTGTTAATGAGGGTTTTAAACTGAATGTTGAATATTGTATATTGTATTCTGGTTTTAAATATTGTTTTATTTTTGTACAGAAGTCGCCCCGGGATGCCGTAGGCATAAGGGGGCGGCATATCGACAAAATAAATAAATAATTAAAGTTCTGCTCCTAAAGGTGGGGGTTAGAGTGCTGGGTGCGGCGTGGGAGGCAGCTGCGCATTGGTAGATCTCCATCCTTCCTGGGCCTTGGCCGTGAGCTTGTGTGTTCTGCAACTTGAATCAGTCCGGACCATGTCCATTGTGGTTTTCCAACTTGGGCCAGGTTGCTGCCATGCAGCCATCACTTCTGTTCCTACCCACTGAGGGGAAGGTAAAGAAAGCACAAAGTACTTTATTTCCTGCAGTAGCTAGGGCAAAACTACTATTGGAGCATATGAGTGCTCTCTGCACCATGGAAGCTGTAGCTGATCACCAGGGCCCCTAGTTTTCTCTTTGCAATGGAAAACCAGAGATTTTTGCCTTTTCCCAGATAATTTAATTTCACAGAAAATGACAAAAACGTACAGGTTTGGGAGGAGGACACAGTGAGCGTGGGGCAGCGAGGACACAGAGTGGAACTGAGGGCAAGCAACTGGAAGGTATGTGCTGTGGAGGGACAGGGGTTCTGCATTTGGAGGGGTGCCACAGACCTCAAATTATTTTATTTTTTAAAAAAAGAATTTTGGACTATTGGTGGGTCAAGTAGCTGCAAAATTGCATAAAAATGAAAATATTATCAAAGAATGTGGTAAGGGGAAGTCAATTAGCATTTACATTTAATCACAGAAAACAGAGATTTTTCTTTTTTTAATCAAAAAATGTATTTTTTTTAATTAAAGAATTTCCAATTTCTGGATACAGAAAACTAGGAACCCTGCTGATCACTCCTCTCTTAGCTGACTGCCCCATTATGCCTTTGGCAAGGTAACAGTAAGCTAGAAGGAACTGCAGCTACAATGACCAGATGCTTTAAAAACTGTAAATGAACAATGAGTGATTTCAGACGTTACGGGGCCCTTTGGCCCCGTACCGAAACCACCGGCTTCGTTCCCCGCCGGGGTCACCCTGTAACGCCACAACAGACGTGCTGGGGGGATCCCGCCCCGCAAACAGACGTTCGAGACACGGTGACCACAGGTGGGTATTCACCGTGGTTCACCGTGATCTCGTAACGTCTGAAGACACCCAATATGAACAACAAGGAGATAATATTTTAGTACATTTTATAATAGTTAACGTGTTCTACAGTTCTCAATGGAAACGAGATTCTAAAAAAAACAAGGAAGGAACCCCAACCACGTGACCTCTGTATTCAAACCAAATAAAGTGATATAGCTTAGGCAACAAAAAACTGCCTGCTAAAAACCAAGGAAGATTTGGTGAATTATTTCAAAGAAAGAGTATATGACAAAGATATGGTCATTATTAGCAAAGAAACTGAGGAAAAGAATAGTCTTTGAGCAACAGTAATGGCTTTAAAAGACCTGAACTACATCATAAATTTTTCAGGGAACTAAGTGAAAAGTATGTGCACAGGTTCTTTTCAGACTAGTCATAGAAGGAGTACTAGGGCAGCGAAGAGTCAGTCATGGTCATGATTATAAGCTCCATGTCTATGTGGGATTATTCCGGTAGGCTCCCAAGGACCAAAAGCTTTTGCATTCATGTTTCATTTTAAATTGGGATGTGCAAAGGGGGCAAATTTTTGTATTTCTGGTTTCTATTTCTGGTTTCTGTGACAATTTGTTGTTTGTTTGGGGGGGTTGTGTTTTATGTCTCAAATGTTTGGGTATTAGTATTACTGCAGCTGGTTAGGAAGCAAGCAAATAGGGGGATACTGTGTGTGTGTGTAAGGGGGGTGCAACCCTGTGTGTGTGTATGCACACGCATACATGTGCAGGTGGTTATCCTACAATAAACAGAACCCACTTTTGTGTCCATGTTTCATGGGATTGTTTGAAGACAATCTGCATTTTTTTATGCATTCATCCGAAAGTTTCAAAATTGTTGCCTGCAAGAAGCCTATCAGCTGGGTGGAAAGTGACAATTAGATAGCAAACTCAAGGGCTTGATGGACCAAAGGAATTACACATTCTGCTTGCTAAGATTCAGAACAGTCCGTTTAAAAACAACAACAACTAGGAAAGCTGTGCAGAGTGAAAGTGATGCAAGCTATCCAGATGGCAGCACCCTCCTGACTGAGCAGCTGTTGTAGAAAGTTATTGTATTATCTGTTGATCTAAGGAACATTACCACTAAAATTCTGTGGCATCCTTCACCTGACACCCCTGCATCTGTTGAAATGAAAACAAACAAGAATATGATGGTCCATTTAAATTACTGCAAGGAAGTGATGGTTTAATGGAGAGAGGTGGTGTTGTGATATTTCTGAGTGCCAAACAACTTCATAAGGAAGCCCGTATCCAAAAGATTTACAATGCAATTTTGTGAACCTAACAGGCTTGGCTAGTTCAGATAAGAATCAAGATTTCTGGGTGCTTATCTGAAACAAACTGTAAATTACTTCTACCCTTGATATTATTTGCTGGAAGCAATTTGAAGTTTAAACTTAATTTCTAAACTGAGCTTGTACACTGTTGAGCCAACATATGTTTCTGTGGTCCTTTTCTGATGCAGACCAAAGGAAACTGGTCTGACTGATTCCTACTCTAAAGAAATTGCATTTAACCATAGGTTACATACATGGTGATTAACTTTAGTTTTACAGTACTGGACCTGTGATATGTTAGCTTTCTTTTAGCTAAATAAGCAATTGAACACTTTGGGCCACAAACATCTCCAAGGAGTGCATTGTGTCTTTAAGAAATATTGAGGGTTGGCAGTCATTCCTTGGCCCAAAACATTTAAGAACTTTTGGTCTAGCAGAGGTGGATAATCTGTAACCTATGGGCCAAATCTGGTCTATGGCTATTTTTTATTTGGCCTTCTTCTAATTCCTGGATCTGTCCTATGGACCTAGTCTCTACCCCGAAGCAATGAAAGCGTGAGCTCAAGGGAAGGTAGTGGAGAACCCATGCCATTGATCTGGACTTTCTCTCATTGAACACACCCCTTCAGCACCCTTGCTACCAACTATCCAGGTATTGGACTTGCTGTGCTTGGAAGGGAGAGCTGCCCTGTCACTCTTCAACCCTCCCCCACAGGTATTTATCCAAGGGTGGGGTCCTTTGTACACCAGCCAAAGGGCGCCACCAAAGGGTGTCAGCCGTTGGCAGCGCCATTAGCACACCGTGGTGGCTGCAGCTTCTTTGATTGGCTTGGGGATAACGGCTCATGGTGCTGTGCTAGAGCTGCTGCCCTGGAGAAGCCTCTCTAGCAACTGTGTACATGGGGAGAGACAGACTGGTGCTGAGTGGCTGGAGCCACTACCCCACTGAAGCTGCTTGAGGGTGCTTTGTTTCTTGGGACTTTCTATTCCCTCCCCCCCGACTGGATTGGTGGTTAGCAGACCCATGCAAGCCTTCTAAGTGAAGGGGATCCAGAGACCCCGCCCTCCCATTTCTGGCTGGGAGATTTAATAGGCCAGCTGTGCCACTGGCATGTGCCAAAGGGCAATGCACACAAGGGCATGGCCCTTGAGAGAGTGACCATTTGGAGTGGATCATGTGGACGTAATTCCTGCGGTCAAGCCGTTTTGCAATATGTTATGGAACTGGACTGGTTGCTCCATTGCTCATGGGTAAGAATATTATGGCTATAAGGCCATAAAAAATAACTCCTATCCAGCAGTCGAGCTTGTACTAAGTTTCAAGGTGGCCCACAGGAAGGGAAAATGTTCCCCATCCTATTGGATTACTATAAAATCTCTCTTAAATGCTTAATTTCTACAGTCTCATTTACCATCTAGGAATGGACTGTTGCTGAACCCTTGAGCTGCAGTCATGAGTTAAGAAATGTGGAGGTGTTTTCACACATGGTCTACTAGGGGGTTTAAGTTCCTTTTTGTTTTTTAATTACCAAAACAAGTGATGCCCCATTTGTTTTAGTAGTTAAAATATGAGACCGGATGAAAAAGCAAATTATTTGTCCTTGTCATGGACGGACCATTATCTTCTTCAGGCCAGTCTCTCAGCACATCCCCTCCAGAAGGGGAACGGGCCAGTTAGGTTGGTCCGCCCTCAGAGGCTGATGGAACCTCAGTGGTTCCAAGAGGTCCTAAGGGATTTAACCTTGGATCTGGACGGTCACTCTGTCGATGAGCTGGTCCAGCATTGGAACAGCTTGCTGGAGGAGGCCATTGACAGGGTGGCTCTGAGACGCCTTCTGCCTGGGTCTCATCACTGCAGGGCCCCTTGGTTTACTGAGGGGATGCGGTGTATGAAAGGCGTAGGCAGGAGGCTGGAGCGACACTGGCATCAGATTCGATCTGACTCTGACCAACTTCTCCATAGGGCCCATTTGTGGTCCTATGTTGAGGCTGTGAGGACAGCAAGGAAGGAGTTCCTTGCTGTTCTCATAGCGTCTGCGAAGTCACGCTCGGCGGAGCTGTTTCGGGTGGCATGGGGGCTGGTTAGTCCGGCCTCTCTCAGTCTGGATGGGGACTTGTCTCAGGCCTACTGTGAGGAGTTTGTCACCTACTTCGCAGACAAGATCGCTCGGATTCAGAGCAACTTTGACACTGTAGGTGGAGAGCATGAAGTGATGGAGACCCCATGTGGTCCATCTTTGTGGGGGGAGTTTCAGGAAGTGACGCCAGCCGATGCTGTGGATGTCTTGGTGTCTGTGAGACCCACCTGTTGTGAACTTGATCCGTGTCCGTCCTGGTTGGTGAAAACCTCCAGGGAGATATTGGGGATGGTGCTGGCGAGGGTGATTAATGCATCCCTGCAGCAGGGGAGGTTGTCACCCAGCCTCAAGGAGGCTGTGGTGCGCCCCCTGCTGAAGAAACAATCTTTGGACGTGGATGCACTCGCCAGATACTGACCTGTCTCTAACCTCCCCTTTTTAGGGAAGGTTATTGAGCGATCCAGCTCCAGGCGCATCCAGATGGCATTGGTTTCCTGGACCCTTTTAAATCTGGGTTCCGCCCCGGCTATGGCACTGAGATGGCATTGGTGGCCTTGGTCAACGATCTCCACCGGGATATGGATGCAGGATGTTCGACATTTCTCATCCTGCTAGATCTCTCGGCCGCTTTTGACACCGCAGATCATGGGCTGGTGTTGAGACGACTGCGTGACCTGGGGGTTCTGGATGGGACTGTTCTTGAATGGTTCCATTCATTCCTCTTGGGGAGAAGCCACCGGGTGGTGCTGGGGGCTGAGACATCTTGCCCCCATGCTTTATCCTGCGGCATTCTGCAGGGTTCCATTCTGTCTCCATTGTTATTCAATGTATACATGCAGCCCTTGGGGGAGGTCGTGAGAGGGTTCGGGGTGCAGTGTCACCAATATGCTGATGATATTCCGCTGTACCTCTCTTTTTCAACTGACCCAGACCATGCCTCTCGGTGCTATCCCAGTTTCTGGAGGCCGTGGTGGAATGGATGTGGCAGAGCAGACTGAAGCTCAACCCCAATAAGACGGAGGTGATGTTGGTGGGGAGAGCGAGGGAGGTGTCGGCCCCCCTGATTGGATGGGGTTCTCCCTCCTATAGATCAGCAGGTTTGGAGTCTGGGGGTGGTATTGGATGCAGATCTCCGCCTGGAGCGGCAGGTGGAGGTAGTGGCGAAGGACGTTTTCCGCCAGCTGTATCTGGTTCTGTGTCCCAGGCTCCAGTCAGACCTTATCAAATGTATGGAAAGGAAGAACATGCTTCACTGTTTAAAAAAAGCCTTGGGGTATTAATTAATTAATTCATTCATTAGAATTCTGAGCCACCCCATCCTACCACAGCAGCTCGGGGCGGCATACAACAAAACTAAAACACATAAATACAACAAAACAAAGTAACAATAAAAATATAAGCAATAAAATCCACAAAACCACTCCAGTGGAGCCACAACAACCCTCCTCCCTACCAACACCGCCCCCCCCCCTTTACCCATCTCCCTTGCCAAAAGCCTGGCAGAATAGCCAGGTCTTACACTGTCTTTTGAAAGAGGAGAGATCTGGGGCTTAGCGGACCTCTGTTGGAAAGGAATTCCACAGCCATGGTGCAGCAACCAAGAACGCTTCCCTCATCATTGCTACCCAGGAGATTCCAAGAGAGGCATCCCCATCCAACTGCAGGGGTCTGTCCAGAGCCTGGGGAGTGAGGTGATCCTGAAACTAAGTGAGGCCCAGGCCGTTTAGGGCTTTGTAGGTCAATACCAATATCTTGAATTGGGCCTGTAATGTGCTCACGACAACACATCCCCATAAGGACACTAGTTGCATCCCCCACATCAGCGGGCAACGCTAACTGAAACTGATCCCTTAAAACAGGACAATACGAGGCTTCCATTACCTCTGGTTCTCCTATTGCCCCAAGCGTGGTGTCAAAGTCATGATGAATTCAAGCAATTTTTAGCTACAAAAAAGTCGACAAAAGTTTTGCAGTGAGCACTGGAAGACTCCAGTTCCAGGTGGAGGGAAGTCAGACTGACCAGCTCCCTCACCACCCAGAAAAACTCAGCTGGACGCAATTTTGCAAATGCTATGCGGGCAGCAAAGAATTCCTTCTTTGCTGCTCTTGCAGCCATGGCATAGGCACAGAAACTGGTTCTATACTGCAACCAGTTGGCTTCAGCATGAGAGTGGCGGCTCCATCATTTCAACCACCATTCTTCTCGCTTCATCCACCGCAGATCCTCCGTAAACCAGGGGGACCTGCGTTGTTGGTGGTTAGGGAGCAGACACCTAGTAGCCATTCGGTCGATAGCCTCAGTAAGCAGTGTTCCAAAGAGCCACAAGATCGAGCAAGCGGCTTGAAAATGGAGGGTAACTCCTCAAGAGCATTACGGAACCTCTCTGGTTCCATAAGTCTCTGGTGGTGGACCAATCAAACTGGTCTTGCACCTTTCCAGGGGCAGCTGTGTCGAGAAACACGCCTGAAGGAGGTAATGATCTGTCCATGACAGGTACACCACTGACACCTCTCCCACCAAGGGGTCCCCTGCCTCAGGCCAGTGCAAGATATTAGGTCCAAGGTATACCCTCCATCATGGGTTGGGCCAACCAGCAATTGAGATAGTCCCATGGCGGCCATGAACTCATGCTCCGCTTCTCCAAGGCTGGCGTCGGTATGAATGTTTAAGTCACCCAAAACAACTGCCTTCAGGGACCGCAAGATCACCTCTGACACCAGCTTCACTAGAGCGTGTAGGGAAGCTGCTGTACAGGTTGGTGCGTGGTATACAAGCAGCAAATCCAATTTGTCTCCAGCCAAATCAACCACCAGGTGGAGGCCTTCTATACATTTATTTATATAAAATAATAATTTACATGATATATTTTGCACTGGATACTTCCTCACAGCCTGTGTTTCAAAACATAATGGCTACATCATCCCCCACCCCACCACTCTGGATGAGGCTGATGCTGCACGAGTACCCAGTCGGAACAAAGTCAGCCACAATAGGCCCTGACTCAGTGTCTAGCCAGATCTCCATGATACACACTAGGTCAGCTGCCTGGTCCAGGATCAAGTCCCGGACCATTGTTGATTTATTTACAACCAACCTCACATTAAACAGCATCAAACATAGGCCAGGGGCCCTCCAGTCAATGAGCACCTCACAACCTGCCTGGGGGCCAGTGAGAGGGAAAGGCAGAAAACATCTGTCCCATGTCACAACTCTAACCAGCTTCCTGGAGGAACCATAATTCCCCTGGCCCAGCACAACCCCAATGGCTGTGGGGCCCCCCCCATCCTGCCCCCCCCTCTGGCTGCTGTGCCTGGGAGGTGAAGGATACGTCCACCCCCCTAACATCCCCAGACCCTCTCTCACCAGGGGGCTATTCACACCCTCCCCCAAAGGGTCAGACCTCCCCTCACTGAGAAGAAAGACTCTCCCTCCTAAACTCAGTCACTCCCACCCCCACTCACGGGGGGGGGGACATCCCCCAAACCTACCACTACTACCACCCACCCACCCACCTAAAAATAATAAGCACTCCATAACTAAAAGCTCCATCATAAAATCCCTACCAGCCCACATGTACATTAAAATCCACCCATGTATCATTCAACTCCCCTCCCACCCCGGCTGCCAAGTCCCAGCTGAAGGGCCTCACCAAAGGGCACTTTTGCAATGAACCTGTGGCGTGTGCCTGCGGCACTGCTGGGAGGTGCTCCGCCTTTGAAGCTTCCTGGAAATGTGGGGAGGGAATCCATGGCCCCACCCTCTCTCCCTCTGCCACAAGGAGGGGAGTGATGCTAGTTTCATTTGGGTCTAGGGAAGTACCTACCCCCACACCTACCAGGAAAGCCCACGTCCAGTCCACTCCTGGGGGGAGAAGAGGGGGGAGTCATCCTGTCTCCCAGCCACATGCAAGCACCAGCACAGGTAGAAGCTGGTAAAGCGGTGAAGGTGGAAAAGAGCTGGTGGGGTGCAGGTAGCAGAGTGTGGTACTCCTTGCACCCAGGAGGTATTCTGCTTACCAGAGATGAGATGCCTCCTCTCTCTTCTAAAGCCAGCCCTGGGACAGTACACAGCTGCAATGCCACAACAGAAAAGACAAGGTCCTGGGCATGGGGAAGGGGAGAACCAGACTGTGCCCCTGGTTGGGAACTGGGACTAGAGAAAAGAAGGTACAGGGGGAGAGAGGCATAACACAAGTGCCTGCTCCAGGAACCAAGATCTGCCCTCAGGAGCAGGAGTGACTCCATCGTTCTGCAGAAGTACTGACCCCAGTAGCCTCTGGAGCAGCAGCAAACCTCTGTTGCTACTCTGGAGGCCCCTAGGCAGGCACTTCTGAAGGGGCTAAGCAAGTGCTTCCTGTGAGGCCTTTCCCACAATGGCCCTACAGTAGGGAGGACCCCACAGAAGTGCCACCTCTGGTGACTGAGCTGACTTTAGGAGAGGGAGTGGCCACACTGCCACCTCTAAGGGTATTTTCAGATGCGAAAGTGCACTGCACCATCATGCTTTGATCCTGCCTGGCATGAGGCACCCCATGCAAGATTCGGCCTGACCACCAAACAGATGAGTTAGGAGCCCGGACAAGGGAGTGGGTAGTGAGAGGTGGGGCGACGTGCAGACATGGGTCCCCATCCCCCGTGCTGCTGAGCACAGCCTACCCTCCTCCCTATGAGGTCACCGTACCCATCCAGAACAGCCCTGGACCTGGACTGCAAACATGACAGCCAGCTCCACCCTATGCATTGCACAGGCCACAGCAGCTCTTAGACTGGGCTGTGCCTCAGCAATGGGCCCAAGTTACAGCCCAGGCTAAAAACCACCCCAGACTGTGCAAACCCCAAGTCCAGCCCCAGGGAAACATCTGGCAGGCCTTTACAAATGTAACAGAACCATGGGTGGCCACGCAGGATGAAGTGTGGATGGCCATCCATGGTACTGTCACATTTGAAAACACACCAAGACTCCTGCCAGGGCCACACCCCAGCCACTGGCCGGAGGAGACTATGAGCAGCAGAGGCAGGAGCCTTAAAAATGGCAGCAGGGCTCCACCACTGGGAGGGGAGGAGGAAGTAGTGCCTCCAGCCCCTGAGAGCAGTTCACAGAGCAGATACTTCTGTGGAGTCTTCCCCATGATGTAGCTGAAGGGAGGAAGTCCCTTTTGAGAAGTGTCAGCTAGGGGGCCACAGGAGCAGCAACAGAAGCTACCAAGGCTGGTGCTTCATGATTTTCTGAGGCTACCAAGCCCAGAACTTCATGTGGGGCTCCCACCATCATTGGGCCGTGAGGTAACTGCCCACCCTAATTCTGGTTCTGACTGTCTTAAGGGCAGGGCTGTGCTAAATGTGATCATTACCCTGTAGAGAGTGACTACGTTTGTTTATATAAAAAAGAAGAAATTTATTGCTACTGTTAAAGATAAATTTAGCATAAATGCTCCAAAATCACATGGAAGCATTCGAAGCATTTCAAAGACAAACATACTGGGTAAATTATGTTGGATATAAAAGCAGCTTTTCTGCATTTGAGGAACTAAAAAAGTCTCAGCATATTAAAGCCACAGAAGCTTTTGGAAATTGATTTTTATAGGGAAAAGTTCCTATGATTTTAAAGTTCCTTCTTACCAAATAAGCTTTTGATTTGGATGAAGAGATTTACATATGACAAGGATGCCTTAGACCCTGACAGAAAAATCAGTATTCATGTAACAGTGTAAAATGCCATGTGCCTCTTGGAGTCTTTGAAAGAAATATTGGATAATGTAATGGGACATGGAATCATGAGAGTTTAATTCTCCTTATAATTCATCAGGGTCATAGTTTGATGCCAAAAGGGAAATGGAGACTTAAGGGGATTGTAGCCATCTAAGCAGGTGAGTGACTTTGTCATGCTGGTTTGATTTACTTAGAGTACAGCTTTACAAAAAGTCTTATTAAAAATAAGTCTTCTATACTGTACACACATGTAGCCTTGTATTACACTCAAAGACCAAGATGATGCCGGCTGTTATTTATTTATTTATTTATTACTATTTTTCTACCCCGCCCCCTCCTGCTCAAGAGCAGCTCGGAGTGGCTTACAAAACACATCAATAAAAACACACATAAAATATAGTTAAAAACATTTAAAAAGATAAAAAGAACTTAAAGGGCAGAATTCTCCCTCCCCAAACCAACCCACCCTCCCCGTCTCCTTCTCCAAAGGCCCGGCGGAACAGCCAGGACCTTCCTATCATCGCCACCCAGGCAACCCGGGGGACTTTGAGTCGGGCATCCCTGGCTGACCGCAGGGGCTGCAATGCAATCCGGGGCCTGAGGCGGTACTGCAGGTAAGCTGGACCCAGCCATTTAGGGCTTTATAGGTTGTTATCAGCACCTTGAATTGGTCCCGGAAGAAAATAGGCAGCCAGTGCAGAGAACGGAGTACCGGTGTAATGTGCTCGCAGCGACCCGTTCCCATTAAGATATGGGCCGCTGCATTCTACACCAGCTGCAAACCTCCGGACTGTCCCTAAGGGCAACCCCATGTAGAGTGTGTTACAGTAGTCTAGTCTAGAGGTGATAAAGGCGAGGATGATTGTGGCCAGATCTGAGTCCGAAACATACATCCGAAGCCATCGTACCAGATGTAATTGGCGAAATGTTCCCTTTGCCACAGCCTCCACCTGGAGATCCAGGCAAAGCTGTGAGTCGAGGAGCACCCCCAGGCTATGGACCTGTGTGGCCATAGGGGGACAGACCTCATCGATGATGGGGGCCACCACCACCCCAGCCCTACCCACCAACATCACCTCCATCTTATCCAGTCCCCCACAGCTGCCAAGCACTGGGTGAGCACTGAGTCTACCGGGTCTGGGTCTACAGAAAAAGAGAGGGGTTTGTGTGCATAGAACAGCTTGCAGAATTGCAGTTGTGCATAGCAAACCTGATACAACTAATGGGGATTTAAAAATACAATATTTAATAGAAAATATATTAAAAGTGTCTCGGAGTTGAGGTTTTTTCAGTTACTTGGAGCAGGTATTATGGATTTTGTATTTGCATGTATTATTCACATTTTCAGATAGCTATCCGCATGGTATCTCCAACTGAAGTGGTGACTTGTTTATTTTGGGTATCACATTTTTGTTCCTTTGTTTGCTTTTGGTTCCTTTGTTTAGTATTTTGATTTATTCATTTGGTTGATTGGGTATTGAGGCAGAGCTAGGCCACAAAATGGCACCTGCCATGAGATGAAATCTAAGATGGTCACCGCCAGGAAGCGGAAGTAGATGGACAGGGCTACCTGTATAAAAGAAGACTTCAGAGGGCAGTCTGTTTTTGACCACTGTGGAGAATGCATCCCTTGGAGGCTGCCTAGAAGAGCTGGAACAAAGGAGGTTTGGGCCTGAAGAGAGCCTGGACATATGAGTTGGAGATAACTGACCTGGGACTGTGGTTGGGCTAGACTCTGCTGTATGGACAATGGGTGGCCAGAGGTTTGGTGCCTGGCCTGTATAAAACTGTTATTGAGCTTGATTCCTGAGTTACAGACAACCTTCTTGGACACCGATCCTGTAAACATTCACCCACAATTAAGTGGGACTCCGTTACAGGTATTTTGTTGTTTCGGTTACTTCGTTTTGGCTATTGTGAATGCTAATATTGCTGAAACAAAGGCTGTTTTCAGACGTGACGAGGTCACAGGGTGATTTCAGACGTTACGTGAACACGGTGAACCACGGTGAATACCCACCTGTGGTCACCGTGTCCCGTACGTCTGTTCGCGGCACGCCAGATGTTGGCCACGGTCAATCCCCACATGGGGTTCGTTTGAACCACGCTTCCCGGGCTAGCCGGGGGAAGGTCCCGGGAAGCGTGGTCAAACGGACCCCGGGCCGTG
>QEPC01008173.1:7757074-7773234 GCA_003113815.1 Sphenodon punctatus
GGAGGCTGCAGCTAGTGCAGAATGCGGCGGCTTGTCTCCTTACGGGGATGGGCCGTCGGGAGCATATTACACCTGTGCTCCGAGCTCTGCACTGGCTGCCGATAGCGTGCCGAGCCAGGTTCAAGGTGTTGGTGTTGATCTATAAAGCCCTACATGGTCTGGGCCCCTCATACCTCAAGGACCGCCTCGCCCTCCACGCCCCAGGGCGGCTCCTTCAGTCTACCAGGGGTGCCTTCTTGGAGGTCCCCCACATTAAGCGGGGGGACACAATGGAGAGGGCATTCTCGGTGGCCGTGGAATGCCTTTGGAACTCCCTTCCGGAGGAAGCTCGCCTGGCCCCAAGCCTGTTGACATTCCGGCGAAGTTGTAAAACCTGGCTGTTCGCCCAGGGCTTTGGGGAGGATGGGAGGGGAGGGGGAGGGTTTTTTAGCTCCCCCACCTAGCTATTATTTATTATCTTATTTGTTATTTTAACCCTGTTTTAATATTGTTACATTGTATGTTTTAAATTGTTTTTATTATGCTTTTAGTGTTGTAAGCCACCCCGGGTTGCTTTTGCAGGAGGGGCGGGGTATAAATCTTCAAAATAAAATAATAAATAAAATAAATAATGGATATCACAAAATATAGGAAGTGTTATGATTGAGAATAATGGATTTTTTTTAAAATGTATCGGTTCCCTTTCCTTGTATTGGGAAAAATTATAGCTAAAAAGAAAAAAACAAGTAACATAAATGCAAGACATCTTTAACCTTATGTCTCAAAATTTGTTGGGATATTAGGGACATGACACTGGTTGTGCCTCGTGAGCAAACGTGCCCCATGTCCACATACACCCAATTACAGTGGTAACGGATGTTCCCCTCCCTATCTTTCTGCAGAATGCAGGCGCAGCCTCCTAGGGATGGAATTTCTAAGCAGCCGTGAAAGCACTTTCTTCTGTGCTTTGTCTTGCAGAGTAGGTGCTAATGTCCCTTGCAGAGGTTGCTGCAGTGAGGGAAATGCAAACAGCATTGCAGTGGGAGGTAATTTCAGGAGTGCTTTCAGAGTAAACAAATGAAAAAGGAGTTTACAATTCCCTTTCAACTGGCACCTTTATTTCTGTTGTTCCCTTTGGGGGAAATAATGCTTGTGCTTCATGAGGATAGAGGTGGGAAGGAAGAAGCCAGCCAGAGCACACCCAAGTTCCCTCCATAAAACACAGTACTCCATTGATTGATAATTGACGTTGATGCAAACACACTACTCAATACCTTTAAACTTAACACTCCCAATGTGTTTGCAGGGAACACGTGAATTGAGATAGCAATGCCGGATTTACTGAGAGGCCAACACATGAACAAAATGATGTTCAAATTGTTATGCTGCTTGCTTACACGCAACACTCAAACACGTGCTGGGGCCATTTCCCACCCTATCAATGTTGCATTTAAAGACACACACAGACAACATTAATCATGAAAGCAGCAGAAACAAACCTTGGAATAGTTTTCTAAATAATTATATAAATAAACATTTGATTAACTTACCAGCAGCTATTATAAATGAGTGATGATCACAAATCAGAGGAAAACTGAAAATAAAGTGCCAACTCCAGAGCTAAAGCTAAGAAAGCCATTTAAAACTTGGTTTTGTAGTCTTGAACTGTGTAAATGAATAGTGTGCTTTTTCTTTGCCATGACTGTCCACACTCCCCATAAGTCACTGTGACATCATGGTTACCTCCCTCCCTCCTCCCATCATTCTGCTTCTCCAGTATTGACCTTTTCTTTCATCCTGTGAATGGTTCTGGCTAGTGTTTGTGTCCCATTGCCCTCTGCTGGTTAGAATCAGATTTGCTCAACTATTTGTGTTTTGGTACTAATAAGTGACTGGTCACAGAAAAGTGTTAGACACAACAGCAAGGGGTGGTGGGATGTGTGATAACACCGTTCTCTTACCCACATTTGCCCTGAATAACCCCCATTACTGTTTTCCATATCCAGTGACTAATGGGGGCCCTGACTGCCTGCCGCTCACGCCATAAGCTTTCCTGGTAGAAGCACTCCCTTGGGAGTTGTAGTCCATATGGGAGAGTAGTTGGGTTTGCCTGATCCTCTGTTCCATGCTACAGCTAAAGAGAAGATTTGTTATTCCTGCCCCACCTCCCCCGGGTGGTCTGGCAGTGCACACAGACAGTGTGCCTCAAAGGAATGAACTATGTTGTGGGGGAATGGACTGCAGGATTTGGGGCAGACAGACCAGAAATGGCTACGAATACACCACCTGATTTCTTTAGATACAACGTTAGCCACGGGGACAGGGAAAATGCTCAACTTCCACAACCGATACATCCATGCAACCAATGAGCAGTTAATGGGAAACTAACGGGAGTCAAACCAGTGGCCAAAAATAGTGATGGTGCTTAGACAAAATGCACAGCCACGTGGCAAATGTCTTAAGCACGATCACTGTTGTGGTTAAAGACGCCCATTGTCTTCATGTTAGATACATCCCTGCTTTCTCTTGAGCTGAAGAAAATCTCTTCTTGATGAATCAGGGAAGGTAGGCTCCTTAGCTCTGTTCTCCATCCCACAACTGTACTATCTAGCTGGTGAATGTGATGTCTGTCTTAAAAATTTCATTTTGAACTTAATTTTGACCAATATTAGAAATTCCAAGGTTGAATTTTCAAATGCATATTTTCAATTTACATTTTTATCTAGCTCTAATATCTTTGCAGTATTGGCTTCTTACTGTACTAGGATCAAATGTCCAAACGAGTTGCAATTTTGTGATAACAGAGTGTACAAATGACTTTTGAGGAGGTGTACAAATTATTTGCTGAGTTCTAAGCTGAACCATTTGTCTCCATTGGTTGTCTGTATGTCTGTAGAGTACCATTCGCGATAGCATCCAGGTGTTGTTGAAGTCAATGAGAGCTGAAGGCAACCTGCAACTTGCCAGAGAATACTCGGCAACAACCAATTTGGTGGAATTTGTTTTACAGGTGTGCATATAGTTTGAGTGCCCCAAATCAAAATATAGTTTGTGCATAAGCTGTAAAAATATGTGCACAATTTTGGAAGAGGGGTTTGGGGCCCCTTGGACTACATTACGCTTTATGCAGTGACCGTGCACCACTTGGGTAGAATGGTATCCTTCTAGAGTCAACTGTAGATCAGCTGTTCAGTAGGGAGAAGGAGTGCAGGGGATGGACTCTGTTCTGTCCTTCTGGAGACAGCACCAAGGAGTCTAAGAATCATGCAGAGAACTTCAAACAGCTGATCGACATAGAACAGGTGCACCCCATTCCCTGCAGCGCAAGTCCCAGCCTGCTCTGGGTCTTGTGCTGAAGTGGCGGAGAGGAAGCGGTATCCAGGTTGGCAGTCCTCTCCTAAGGCTCTGTCCTGTGACAGAAAATTTGAGCCTAGGAGAGATCCCTCTCAAGGTTTTAAACACACACAAACTTGTCCTTTTGGTGGAATACTGATGAGGTAATTACCCAGCTACTGCTGACTCCATGCTCAGACCCCAGAAGCTATGGATTTTTCCAGTCCTGTTCCTTCAGACTGGCAAACTTTATTTTTTTATTTATTTAGATTTTATATCCCACCATATCCCTTAGGCTCAGGGTGACTTACGATTCTTTAACTTATTAACTGTAAGATTAACTAAACTCTCAATCCTCACAACAACCCTGTGAAGTAGGTTAGCCTGAGAGATCCGTGACAGGCTCACGGTCACACACTGAGTTCATGGCTATGGTGAGACTTGAACTAAAGGCCTCCCCCTATCTCCTGGTCCAGCCAATCTTATCCACTACTCCACACTGGTTACTAGTGGTGGGACACCAGGGCAATTACCGGGTACCGGATACCGGTTTTCAAAAAACTGGATTCCTGGATTAAATCCAGTATACCGGTACCGGATTTATTCCATTGATTTCAATGGGGAACTGTCCCCATTGAAATCAATGGAATAAAAAAATTCCTCCCCCCCAGGCTGTGCGGGTGGAAGGGGGGACACCCCCCACCGACCCTGCCCAGTCTGGATTTAAACAAAAAAATTCCCCTAAGTGTCCCCTACTGCGGCTCCAGGCTGCCGCTGGCAGCCCAGAGCCAGCACACCAGCACCAGCGGCCGTCTCAGCAGCAGCCGGTAAGTATAAGTACCTGTACTGTATGATCCCTGGGGTGGGGTGGGGTTTAACACCCCCACCCCACCCCAGGGATCACCCTACTTCCAAGTTCCCACCTGGATCGCCTACCTTCCTTGAGCTCCGGGTGGCGGCGGCGGTCCAGAAGTCTCAGCACCGGTTGTGGCTGCCGGCTTCAGACGCTAGTAGGCCTTCCGGGGAAACCCGGAAGTTCCATGGAAGGCCTACTAGCGTCTGAAGTCGGCAGCCACAGCCGGCGCCGAGGCCTCCGGACCGCCGCCGCCACCCAGAGCTCAAGGAAGGTAGGCGATCCCGGTGGGAACTTGGAAGTAGGGTGATCCCTGGGGTGGGGTGGGGTGTTAAACCCCACCCCCACCCCAGAGATCATAGAGTACAGGTACTTATACTTACCGGCTGCTGCTGGAACGGCCGCTGGTGAGCTGTCTCTGGGTTGCCGGCGGCGGCCCAGAGCCGCAGTAGGGGACACTTAGGGGAATTTTTTTATTCCATTGATTTCAATGGGGACAGTGCCCCATTGAAATCAATGGGATAAATCTGGTACCGGTATACCGGATTTAATCCGGGAATCCAGTTTTTTGAAAACCGGTATCTGGTACCCGGTAATTGCCCTGGTGTCCCACCACTACTCTGTAGCATGGAAATGAGGAGTGGAGTAGTATATGGTGAATCTTAAATTCAAAAGGGCCCAGCAGGTTGGCCCCTTGTTGCTGAAAGGCTATGGGAATCTGTAAACCAATAGGTCTGCCTTCATCACAGAGCCTGGGTTGCATGGTAGAACAATAAAGAGCCAGAGATTAGAGGCTAGATTGTGACAACACTGAGGACTTCAAGTGAGCATTCTCTCCTACCTCAGAGGAAACGAGTAAAAACAATTTTTTCTTCAATTAAGAACTGCAGATATGCTGTGTTAGTGTCAGGTATGAATATGCAGGGCTTAATTTATGCCAGGACTTATTCCTCCTGGAAACTCTTTTCATGCCAGGGCTCGGCCCCATCACCTCTTCCTCCCCCCGGCCCCATCCCCCCCCCACCATGTAAAAGTGAAACTCATGCCGGTAGATACTAAGAGTTATGGTTCTAACCACTTGAAATAGAGGAACCTTTTACATTGGTTTTCAAGCAAGTTGAAAGCCCAGTACAAGTGGGCTCTGCTATGTATTTAGGAGTTTTAAAAAACGACTTTGAATGCGACTTTTGCTTCCCCTTTTTGTGGTAAGAAGCATTTATTCTTCCAAATAGTTTTTAATCTGTTGGAGAAAAGTGTCCGTTTAAGAAAAAACTGCAACAACGGGATAACAACTGAAAATGTTATACAGAAAGTAAGTGTTTCTGTAGCAATGAACAAACATAAGAATAACTTTTCAGAGTTACTGTATATCAATAGTCAATTATTTTCATACAGATGGGTTCTGGCTGGCTGCTAATGGACTGACAATGAGATAACTCTCCCAGGAAAGGAAACATCCATTAATAGTTGGAATGGTTGGCCCTTTAATTTTGAGGTATTACAAAAATTAAACCTCTTGACTTTAAAAATTGCAAATGGCAGAGGCCCTGCACTAAATCACTTGGTCTCTCTCTGGGCCAAGTTACTTTCTCCTCACCACTGCTTTGATTTGCCTTTTTGTTGCACGAATACCTCATTTAGCTCTTGTTTCATAACCTTTCCTGAATGACTGTCCTCTCTCCTTTTACACGCTCTTCTATGCTCACCTCTAATCATCTCACTTGGGGCAGGACACTAGCCAGGCAGTTCCTTCATCCTTGCTAATGAACATCCTCTGAGAGGGCTTGTTCTCATGAGCAAAGGTAGCTAGCTACCTCACTTCACTTCTCTTCCCACAAGCAAAGGGAAGAGGCGGCTAAAAATATTTTCCCTTCCCCTGCTTTCTCTGCATGGAAACTTACAGGGAACTGCCAGCAGGGGAAGCTGAAATAAAGCACAGCAGTGAGAGACAGGCAGACAGATGCTTCACCTTTAGGGAAGGGAAACACATAAACAGGAATGGCTTCTGGGAAAGGAGGGGATGATAATTATCACCTCCTCCAGAAAAGGAGCATCCCTCTCCATTTCTTTGCAGAGCTAAGTACTTCACCTTTAATGTGCTCTTGTGAACAAAGGGAAAGTTAAAGTGAGGCAGATGGTATTTACCTCCAACAAAAGTGCCCCTGCAAGCAATCCCTGAGTGTGAGTTCACACTGACTTAGAAACTTGCACAGTAAAGGTAATAAGTATTTATTGGTCAGTGAAGATACAAGGGTGAAAACAGACATAACGCGAACTCCACCTTTTTACACGGGCCATGGTACGGTGGGGGGGGGGAGTCGATGTGTGCCACGGTGGGTGAGGGGAAGGTGTAGAGAGGTGCACACCCATCTACACTCACCTCCACTCATCAATACTCATGGAGCAACCGCTGGTTTTGCTGGTTGTTCCATGCGTGGGGGATGAGTAGAGGTGGGTGTGCATGCATATTCACAGGCGTGTGTACGCATGCACACACCCTTCAACCCTCCCGCCACGGAGTTTACACAAGCGACACCCACGTATGAACCCTGAGATTTCTGGGTGTTTATGCATGGGTACCGCCTGGGGAAAAAAGAGTCTTTAACACCACTTTAGCATTCCTTATGCATGTTTTAGGGCTGTATTGGTGCCCTATACTGTCCTGCAACATGCATAGCAAATGTTCAAGCAGTGTTAAAGTGGAGTTAGCGTCATGTCTGATTTCACCCTCTATTAAAAACTCACACATCCTTTTGTGAAACCTGAACAGTTAAGTTAGGCTAGTGGGTACTGAGACTTTTTCTACTAAACTTTGTTTTGTTTCCACATCCCCATCATTCCACCTACTTCCACGCCCTTGTCTGTTGCAACTACCCATTGGCTGCCCTTTCTCACCCCTACGTGGAAAGTGTCTAAGGCAAGGACAATGGGACCCTGATCTCCAACTGGGGTTTTTAGGTGTTATGTTATTAACAATAATAATTAATAACTGACAATCTGAAAAAATGGTTAAATAGATTCTTTATGCCTAAGAATTTAAATTGCATTGGGAGAACAAGCAAAAACATTTGAATATCTATACTTGTGTGAAAGTGAATTGTCACAGGGAGTCTGTGAAGACTTGCACCCTTAATGGATGTATGTTGTGTGTGAGAGAGAGAGAGAGAGAGAGAGATGGCAAGCATTCACAGATTTTTTTTTCTTCAGTCACCACAAAGGAACAAAATAGTTAGATATCCATCACTGTCTGTCAAGCACACACTGATAAATGCTTCAAATCATAGCTCATGTTTAAATATCCTAAGGATATTAAATAAGTAATAATTAAATTAATAAAGAAAGACACTTCATTTAGTTGAACACGTCTAATACTCTATTAAAAAATTATTGTTAGTGATTTTCCCAGTTTGTTTAAAATTAACAGGGATGCAAGATATTCCTAATACACAGTAGCTGCAGATATAGGAGTATATATATATATATATTTTTCTCAGTATTGACATAGCAGTGTACCTATCATCAAAAACTGATGGAGCTGCCATGAAGGAATATGTCGGCAATCCATGTATGTAAATTGCAATAGCTGCCTGCAATTTATGCACATACAGCTGACTACATTTTTGGACCTGATGCCAATCTTATCTAATTTGCGCTTGCTGCATGCAGTTTATGCAAATGTATCTGACCACTTTTGCTGGGCGGGCGTTAATTCATGTAAATTGCACTTGCTGCCTGCAGTGTAAGTGAATTCTGGTCGCTATTATGTAAATCAGGAGTTATAACGCAATAAGCCCCACCGCTTGTTACTTCAACAGGCGTTAATTCATGTAATAAATCTTGCTTACTGCTTGCAATGTATGTGATTAGCACCATTTAACATGCATACGCTCTTACCCGAAGGGAATAATGTTTATTCACTTTTCCCCAAGTAGTTAGAACCCAGAAGGTGTAAGCAGCAAACACTTAATTTACTATTATGTAAATTTGGAGTTAAATCAATCATATAATAAGTCCCTCTAGTTATCTGATTGCTCAATAAACTGTTTTAACTTGTGACACCAACAGACACTAATTTGACATTGTTTTTCCAGCATGGCTCCTTTTCCTGGTTAGGCAAACCTTTGTCTTTAAAATTTGGTCTGGAGACAGGAAAAGCCCTTCCCAGAAAATGGTTCTGAACAAAGCATGGAACTCATTTTAATATCCCCCTCCCTGACCCCCCAAGTTAAGGTGAAAATGAACAATTTGGATTCAACACAGATACACAAGTTACCCAGAAAATTAAAGCCCATCCCACACTTTGAAATACATTTTTCAGTCTTCTGTCCCAGGACACATTCCAACCTAACTATGCCTCTGCATAATTGATAGACTTTGTTATGTTATGTCTTGGGCCTAACAGAGATGCTAATTTCCTTGCTTCAATGTAACCATAGCAGAAGTGCTTCTTCTGACACAAATGTGCTAGAACAGACATTGAATGTCATTGTAACTCATTCTTTGTTGAAATGTAACCAAAAGAATATTGTACACATCTGTAACTATTGAAAGGATGCTATGAGTTTCCTATATGCTTTATTTGCTTGCTATATGCTTTATAGTAATTTTTAGCTTAGGAACTATTAAAAATGCATATTATAAGAAACAGGCTGGCAGGAGGAGAGAGAAATATGCTGACAGGGATACATTCTTGTCATCAACAAAAGGAAAGGCCCCAGTAAGAACAGAACTAGTAAGAACTGTCCGTTCCCAGAACAAGGTTGCAGATAAGAACCAAGCAATGCAATAAGGGAAAATGGCTTGATCAGACAGAGAGACGCCTCAGAGAAGGGGTGTGGGGGATCTATGGCCTAAGGTTATGTCTTTCTTCCAGAAGGAGGACAGGCAGGACCTAATCTGGTCATGCCAAACCTCAAACAGTGACGAACAGGGAAGGACCCCCAAACCTGAATAGCAAAGGGGAGGAACTTTCTTGATGTGGAACTGTTAGCCCCATGCTCTGGATAACTCATAATAGAAACAGCATAAAAGACCAGTCCCTAGACAGAGAAGTTGCCTTTCATGATGTTTGTCTGCTAGTCCTTTTCAGGGCGCCGGCTAGCTTGATGATTGGCCCATTCTGGGATTTCTTCCTAGGAAGTCCTGCAACTGCTTCTCCTGGGCCTGCCTCCCTGCCTCTCCTCTTGAGACCAGACCTGAGACCTCTGACACGTAAGAACTCATATGTATTTGTGTGTGTGTGCTCGCTGTTAGAGTAGGTGCAGGCAAATGCCACAGGCAGGTGTGTTGTAGGTGCTATATTACTGCTTTATTCTCAGTTCTTCTATACTCAATAAACGTCTGTCTATCTGAAGGACTTTTGCAATCTGTTTCATAGTGTCTCTGCCCAGATCCCGAAATTGGAGCTGCCTGCCAGGGGTCTAAGTCCTGTCCCTGGTAGGATTGATAGAGAACAGTTCCAATTTATAACAACGTCACATGGTCACACACATTTCTTTTGCATGGGGTCACAGGATTATATTTAAGTCTCAAAATGGGGTCACAAGCCAAAAAATATATATTGGGAATCACTGTTTTAATACCTTATTTTTTACTAAATGTTTATGAGCCAAATTTATTTCTCACTGTGCTTGTGTGTCTCCCACTGACTTAAGTCATTTTTATGCAGGTCGAGGAAAATTTAAGTTCCTAGATTTAGGGCCAAATCAGACCTGGCTAAGTAGGCGTCACTGCTACTGAACACAATGGACATCTCCTTTGACCAGAGATTAATCTGGCTCTGTGCCTTTTGTTTTGGAGGGTTAAGGGAATTGTTGAAAAACGGTTTTAATTCAGGTATTTGAGACTATCTATTATGAGCCATTCAGCCAGTTTCCCCTATGCAGCAACAAGCTAGCTGTACTGACAGTTCCTAAATACTTAAGAAATGTATCTTGGGCTCTGTGACATTTTATATTCCAAACTTTGCCCAGTGGCTGATGGTTTCTTCCTGAAAGTGACATATTGATTGTAGGTACATTTAGGGTGAGTATGATTGTGTTCAGTATTTTGAGCTCATCATCTGTTATCCCATTCTTATTGTCATCCTAGGCCCAGACAGTATCAAATTGGAAGCAGTAGTGTAGAAAATTACGAACAAATCAAAAAAGACTACAGCTGTGAAATGAATCAAACCACTGTTTCTACATTTAGTGTTTCCCTTGGTATAAATCATTTTTTTACATTTATTTATTTATTTATTTTATTGGCTTACAGTTCTCAAAGCAAGAAGGCATCTCTGTAAATTAACTGACTCATTTTGATTGTATTGTGTAACCCTGCCAGAATAGCCAAAGTCACTAAAATCCAGGAGCACAGAATTTTGGGGAATTCACAAAATGAATGATAATTTGTAGGCACGTAACATAAACAAAATATGAAATATCAGACTATATAGTGATCAGTGGCTCTTGTGTTGGGAAGGGGCACCAAACTAACATGCCTGTGGCTAGAGAGGCATCCCACCACCTGCACCGCCCAAGTAGGGAGAGGATCTAAACAAATGTGCAGGCAGCTAGCCTCACCTGTTCCCTGCTCCCAGCGCCCCGTCAGCGGTGCTCAGCCATGGTAGCCTGGCCCCTACCCTGAGGTGGGTATCACAGGACTGAACATACTTGCTAGCCCATGTTGGCCTATGTTAGCCTGCATGGGTGGCCCTTAGACTGGGCTATGTCCTCGGAGACTATCCCAAAGCAGTCCTGGGATAACATCTAGCAACATGTAAACAGATGTGCTCATGGGTCCCAGGCCACAGTGGGCCAAAGCTGGCCACCGTCACATCTGGTTTTTTACCCTCAAGTATAATTTTGCAACTTCAAACAGCAACATGAAAAGTGTATCGAGTATTAGTAAAAATTAGGGCTGAAGTGAAAACAGGTTCTCTCATTCTGTTGGGGAAATACCAACCTTTTGGGAGCACTTTTGGCCATTTGTTGATATTTCCTGTTTCCACACTTCCAGTCCTGTCAGTATTGGTGCCCACATTTCCCATCATTTTGTGGTAATTTCTGGTATTACCAATAATAACAGAAAGTACAAAAATGCCAATAATACCAGATATTACCAAGAATTACCAAAATTACTAGCAATTTCTGAAAATGTCTAAAGTGGCAAAAAACAACAGAAAATCACAGAAAATGTTGAAAATGTTGGTAGATTTCTTCCTTGTGTGAATGAAGGTGAAAGACCTGTTTCCATTAGAAACAATCCATGCAGAGATTTTTCATTTCAGGTTTAGTCAAAATGGTGCAGCCCCAGTTGTATTCCCAATCCATAATGTGGAAACCTTAGTCCCTTTTTGCTACCCCCATTCAATCTGTTTTAACTATCCACATGGAGAATTAGCCATGTATTGTTGCAGAGCTGATGTGTGGCTGATTCAGCACAGCCTCCTCACCCCTTGCTGCCAGCAAAGTAAGGGAAGTGAGCATGGCCAGGATGCCCTTCTTCCTCTTCAATCTTCAACTTTGGGTGTTAACAGACATCACACTGGCCTGGTTAGGCCCGCTTGGGCCTGACTGGGCCAGCATGATGCCTGAACGTTTGTTCCAGGCCTGCCAGATGTGGGCCAGAAACCAACTCTTCCTGAGGTGGTGGCTGGGCCAGAAATGCAGACCCAGAACAAAGCAGACCCACAGTCCATGCTAGCCACAATCCAGCTGAGCCAGAGCAAGCGGAATTGAGCAAGAGTGTTTATTCCCAGCTCTGGCTCCTCCTGGTGTGGAGGTTTGCTAGCCCCCAACCATGGCTGCCTGTCATGGTGGTGGGAGTGGGGCTGGCAGGGCAATGCCAGGAGCATGGGAGCATGGCCAAGCAGCCACATGTTGCTCTCCACCCCCTCCCTTCAGCCAGGTCAGGCTGCAGGGAAGTTTGTTACCATGGTCAGAGCACACTCAGCCAGGGGAAGTCCTCCCTCCCTGGGTAAGGCTACAACCGACCCGTCTCATTGATAAGTACCCTTTGTTTCTGCCCCTGTTGTTGCATCCTGACTGAACTGGAAGGCTGTCCCTGATCAGAGCATCAACATGGACTACTGGGGACTGTGAAAATGAGTGTAGGTTTTAATAGGGGTGTGCACCAAGTCCCCATGTCGTTTTTGTTTTTTGTTTTTGTTTCGTTATTCAAAAATGTCATTTTTGTTGTTAACAACAATGTTTTCATTGTTATCATTTTTGTTATTAGTATCGGTATTGTTATTTATATTGGTATCGATATTTGTTATCATTATCAATATTGTTACTGATATCGGTACTGTTTCAAATGAAGATTTTATTTTTGATATTGGTATCGTTATCAATTCCCATGCACAACTAATATCTATCTAAATCTAAGGGAGACAGGGAAAGGGAAAAGGAAAACTATTTAATCAATTATCTATGTAACTATTCTAAACTAATCTACATGTCTAGAATATGTATCTAGATCTAATCTATACTAGGGATGTGCGAACGTGGTTCAGAAGTTCGGAGTTTGGACCGAACTCGAATAGTTCGGTTGACCGAACCGAACTTTTGAACTGAACTCGATTCGACTGAACTGTTTGGTCGAATTCGAACCAGTTCGGAAGGTCAAAAAACCTGGTTTTGAATGTACGAACTCGGTTCGGAATTCAACCGAACTCGAATAGTTTGGTCGACCAAACCGAACTTTCGAACCAAACTCGGTTCTGTTCGCACATCGCTAATCTATGTATGGGGGGAGAATGGCAGGGAAAGGGAGAAGGTAAAATGTAGGGTATGAGGAAGGAAAGGTATTGGTGGTAATACAATGAGGGCTAAGGAGGATTTTTTGTGTGCAAGCACCCCAGTACTGTAAACGCAACCTGACAAGCAGAGCTCTCACACAACGGAGAGAAAAAACCTGGCTGTCCCATTATAAAGGGTTGCAGTTCCCCCCCCAAGAGCCCCCCTGATTGGTTGTAGGAAGCAGCAGGCATTGAGCAATCACAGAGTGCCATGAGATTACTGGGGCTTGCTTGTACTGCTCCATCAGATACTGCTGAGCTGCTCCTCCCTCTCAACACAGGGNGTTGGGAAGGGGCACCAAACTAACATGCCTGTGGCTAGAGAGGCATCCCACCACCTGCACCGCCCAAGTAGGGAGAGGATCTAAACAAATGTGCAGGCAGCTAGCCTCACCTGTTCCCTGCTCCCAGCGCCCCGTCAGCGGTGCTCAGCCATGGTAGCCTGGCCCCTACCCTGAGGTGGGTATCACAGGACTGAACATACTTGCTAGCCCATGTTGGCCTATGTTAGCCTGCATGGGTGGCCCTTAGACTGGGCTATGTCCTCGGAGACTATCCCAAAGCAGTCCTGGGATAACATCTAGCAACATGTAAACAGATGTGCTCATGGGTCCCAGGCCACAGTGGGCCAAAGCTGGCCACCGTCACATCTGGTTTTTTACCCTCAAGTATAATTTTGCAACTTCAAACAGCAACATGAAAAGTGTATCGAGTATTAGTAAAAATTAGGGCTGAAGTGAAAACAGGTTCTCTCATTCTGTTGGGGAAATACCAACCTTTTGGGAGCACTTTTGGCCATTTGTTGATATTTCCTGTTTCCACACTTCCAGTCCTGTCAGTATTGGTGCCCACATTTCCCATCATTTTGTGGTAATTTCTGGTATTACCAATAATAACAGAAAGTACAAAAATGCCAATAATACCAGATATTACCAAGAATTACCAAAATTACTAGCAATTTCTGAAAATGTCTAAAGTGGCAAAAAACAACAGAAAATCACAGAAAATGTTGAAAATGTTGGTAGATTTCTTCCTTGTGTGAATGAAGGTGAAAGACCTGTTTCCATTAGAAACAATCCATGCAGAGATTTTTCATTTCAGTTTTAGTCAAAATGGTGCAGCCCCAGTTGTATTCCCAATCCATAATGTGGAAACCTTAGTCCCTTTTTGCTACCCCCATTCAATCTGTTTTAACTATCCACATGGAGAATTAGCCATGTATTGTTGCAGAGCTGATGTGTGGCTGATTCAGCACAGCCTCCTCACCCCTTGCTGCCAGCAAAGTAAGGGAAGTGAGCATGGCCAGGATGCCCTTCTTCCTCTTCATTCTTCAACTTTGGGTGTTAACAGACATCACACTGGCCTGGTTAGGCCCGCTTGGGCCTGACTGGGCCAGCATGATGCCTGAACGTTTGTTCCAGGCCTGCCAGATGTGGGCCAGAAACCAACTCTTCCTGAGGTGGTGGCTGGGCCAGAAATGCAGACCCAGAACAAAGCAGACCCACAGTCCATGCTAGCCACAATCCAGCTGAGCCAGAGCAAGCAGAATTGAGCAAGAGTGTTTATTCCCAGCTCTGGCTCCTCCTGGTGTGGAGGTTTGCTAGCCCCCAACCATGGCTGCCTGTCATGGTGGTGGGAGTGGGGCTGGCAGGGCAATGCCAGGAGCATGGGAGCATGGCCAAGCAGCCACATGTTGCTCTCCACCCCCTCCCTTCAGCCAGGTCAGGCTGCAGGGAAGTTTGTTACCATGGTCAGAGCACACTCAGCCAGGGGAAGTCCTCCCTCCCTGGGTAAGGCTACAACCGACCCGTCTCATTGATAAGTACCCTTTGTTTCTGCCCCTGTTGTTGCATCCTGACTGAACTGGAAGGCTGTCCCTGATCAGAGCATCAACATGGACTACTGGGGACTGTGAAAATGAGTGTAGGTTTTAATAGGGGTGTGCACCAAGTCCCCATGTCGTTTTTGTTTTTTGTTTTTGTTTCGTTATTCAAAAATGTCATTTTTGTTGTTAACAACAATGTTTTCATTGTTATCATTTTTGTTATTAGTATCGGTATTGTTATTTATATTGGTATCGATATTTGTTATCATTATCAATATTGTTACTGATATCGGTACTGTTTCAAATGAAGATTTTATTTTTGATATTGGTATCGTTATCAATTCCCATGCACAACTAATATCTATCTAAATCTAAGGGAGACAGGGAAAGGGAAAAGGAAAACTATTTAATCAATTATCTATGTAACTATTCTAAACTAATCTACATGTCTAGAATATGTATCTAGATCTAATCTATACTAGGGATGTGCGAACGTGGTTCAGAAGTTCGGAGTTTGGACCGAACTCGAATAGTTCGGTTGACCGAACCGAACTTTTGAACTGAACTCGATTCGACTGAACTGTTTGGTCGAATTCGAACCAGTTCGGAAGGTCAAAAAACCTGGTTTTGAATGTACGAACTCGGTTCGGAATTCAACCGAACTCGAATAGTTTGGTCGACCAAACCGAACTTTCGAACCAAACTCGGTTCTGTTCGCACATCGCTAATCTATGTATGGGGGGAGAATGGCAGGGAAAGGGAGAAGGTAAAATGTAGGGTATGAGGAAGGAAAGGTATTGGTGGTAATACAATGAGGGCTAAGGAGGATTTTTTGTGTGCAAGCACCCCAGTACTGTAAACGCAACCTGACAAGCAGAGCTCTCACACAACGGAGAGAAAAAACCTGGCTGTCCCATTATAAAGGGTTGCAGTTCCCCCCCCAAGAGCCCCCCTGATTGGTTGTAGGAAGCAGCAGGCATTGAGCAATCACAGAGTGCCATGAGATTACTGGGGCTTGCTTGTACTGCTCCATCAGATACTGCTGAGCTGCTCCTCCCTCTCAACACAGGGACAGTGTGTCATGCCATGGCTTGGAGAATGGTTGCAACGGAGAGCTCCTCGGGTTGCTGAGCAACCCAGACAGTGGCAGAATGATGCTGCTGGGGCCGGCAAAGGGAACAGAGAGGCAGTGCCAGCATGACCGCGTCCTGCAGACGCTGGAGAGAACGCGCCATCCAGACACAGTGCACGCCTGGTGGGGTGCTGGCTAATGTAGGGGGTGGAGCCCCAACCTGTTTAGTCACACCCACAACACAAGCGGCGATAAAAACACCGGTGGGACAAGCACACCCCAACGGTAATCATTTGTGAGAGGCTGCCCCCCCCCC
>QEPC01008173.1:7799956-7818304 GCA_003113815.1 Sphenodon punctatus
TTCGGAGGCTGCAGCTAGTGCAGAATGCGGCGGCTCGTCTCCTTATGGGGACAGGTCGTTGGGAGCATATTACACCTGTGCTCCGAGCTCTACACTGGTTGCTGATAGCGTGCCGAGCCAGGTTCAAGGTTTTTGTGTTGATCTATAAAGCCCTACACGGTCTGGGCCCCTCATACCTCAGGGACCGCCTCACCCTCCACGCCCCAGAGCGGCTCCTTCGGTCTGCCGGGGGTGCCTTCTTGGAGGTCCCCTGTGTTAAGCAGTGGGCCACAATGGAGAGGGCATTCTCAGTGGCCGGGCCACGCCTTTGGAACTCCCTTCCGGAGAAAGCTCACCTGGCCCCAAGCCTGTTGACATTCCAGCGAAGTTGCAAAACCTGGCTGTTTGCCCAGGCCTTTGGGGAGGGTGGGAAGGTAGGGTGAGGGTTTTTTTAGCTCCCCCACCTGATTTGTTATTTATTATATATTATTTATGATATTTAGCCCTGTTTTGATATTTTAATATTATCATGAAATGTTTTAAATTGTTTTTCTTGTATTTTACTTGTTGGAAGCCACCCTGGGCTGCTTTGCAGGAAGGACGGGTTACAAATTAATTAAATAAATTAAATAAATAAATAAATAAATAAAGTCAATGGAAGTTTTGTCATTGTCTTGGGTAGCGGAATGTGCCCTGCGTAGCTCAGACCCATCTCTAACTGAAGTTACTGGAGACCCCACATCAGACTCATTTGTTCCCAAATCCTGTTTGCAAACAGACCCCAGAATAACCCTGCCTAGCTTTGTCCTCATGCGAGAGAAATCTGTGGTGGAGGGAAATGAAATTCTTAAAAATGCATTTGAATTAGGGGTGTGCAGAAGGCACACCATTCATTTTCATTTTTGTTTTTGTTTTCATTTAAAAAAATATATGTTTGCTTTGGGGGGGCGTATCATAAAGGACTCTACTGTACTTCAGTTTTTTGCTTGCTTGTTTTTATTTAAAATGCTTTTTCATTTTTAATAAAAAATCACCGTACGTGTGCCAGATGGCACACCATGACCTTTTTCAAAATAGCACCAATGCTGCCAGTGCCATTTTGGAAAAGAGCCATGCATGCATAGAATGGCCCTGGTGGCCTTTTTGCGCCTTTGGAACTCCCTTCCGGAGTGCATGTGATTTATTAAAGCATGCACTGTGATTTATTAAAAAAATAAAATAAATAAAATAAAATGGAAAGAATAAAAACTAAAACTAATGAAATCAAATGACCTTTCCTTGCGTATTCATTTATTTTTGTTACCTTAGTTATGAAAATGAATGGGGCTCAATTAGTTTTTGTAATTAATCAAATGATACAACATTGCACACCCCTAATTTGAAGTCATTTCTGCACCCACAAAGTGGAAACCCTGAAGAAATACCATGCAATTTCCACTTGTGTGTGGTTAAAAAAACCAACAATCCCGATCAAAAGACAGAAAATGAATCTCTTAAATCAACATCCAAAATTCTGCTCACAACTAGATGGTAAAAAAGATTTCCCCCTCCTCCTCTCCATCCTTAGTTATTTTTGCTGATGCAACATGTAGGGAACACTGCATTTCTATAGCAACTTTTCCAACATGATGATGGGTAAGTTCAGAGTGTGTCAGCGACGACTGTTTCATGCAGCTCTAGTAATAACTCACTTCAGATTTGAGCATCTCCTCAAGGAATACTCACCAAACATAGGTTTGTTTTTTTCTGCTAATACATTTTCCACTTTTTTCCTTAGGAAGTAGAGCAGCATCTTCACTTTTCTGTCAGGGAGTCCCAGTCCTCCTCATTAAGCAATACAACTGTTGGTCTCAATAATCCCACCAAGATGGTATTCTATCTGAGTCTGAATTTTTTAAAAAACCTGTGATTTTTGAGTCTGCAGCATTGTCCGTTGAGACCTACTTCAGAACATGTTTGGGTAGGAAGGAGCAGTCAGTGGCTCTTTATTGCAGTAGCTAGCCCAAGTCTCTGCCTGGAGACTAACAACAATGACCCAAGATCACAATCATCTCTAGGGGGTATTGCTCACTCACTAATATGAGAATTCAAAAGTGAACTTTAGAAGAAGGAACAAGATAGCTGCATATCTGCCTCCTGTCTTTGGACTAACGTGCATTGTTTTTCCTCTACAATTGTTTCCTTGACTTATACTTCTTTGTCTACCCTGCAAACCTTACAGCAATCCCCACTGCTTTGGCTAAGCTGACCAAAGGCCAAAGACTCCCTCCCCCAATAAATTGAATTTGAGAGTGTAGCTACTTAGAGTACAGTACAGATAACCTAACCTCCCCTCACTTCTTCAGATATGGTCTGGCCTGATCTCCTTAGGTCCGACAGCTAAAATAAAGGTGTTTTGTGGACTGAGTGAGCTTTATTTGCTCTTGCCCCTCATGTGGTGTGTTTTTTACATCCACTTTGCGCTGGTGCAGAATAACCATAATTACTGGGAAGATGCTTCAGACAAAGCACCTGTTTCTGTAGTTTACAGGATCAGGCCAGAGTTCTCAGATCTTTGTAGGTTTGAGACTTAGAAGATCCACTTATGAACAAATACTTGATTCTGGAACAATTTTATTAAAGAAATAAATCAGCAGCTTGCAAACTTTTTGCCAATGTGACCCCATTTTGACATTTAATATAGTCCTGTGTCTCCAGCCAGCAACACATGCAAAGTGTCAAGCAAGGACTGTGTCCCCCATCTGTAAAGAGTGTCCCCAACCCCCCACTTTGGAAACCTTTAGACTACAAGATGCCTTGGGCATTGTGCCCACTTTGAATTTATCAGCCACAGACTGCAGTCCCCACATCACTTCCACTGGAGTAGTAACACCGACTGGAGTCATTCAGTGGGGAGACTGAAGTCTGGAGGAGGGCTCCAGAGTAGCGGTTTGGGGATTGTCACCTGGCAGGACAACTCTTCTACAACCAAACTCTATACGATTTTTATTTTGACAGGCTCTTCAATGGGTGAAGGCTTAAACCCCGCGTGTTAGAATAACTTGCCAACCAACGGGAGCAGATATTGACAGGCAACTCGACTTTTTAGTACAGCAAGTATGTTTTCCCCTTCTTCTATAGGATAATGAACGTGATATACAATTAATGAATTAATCTTGACTATGACCGGAAGGGGAGGGATGAGAGGGGAAACTGAGGCAGACGCTGTCCTCTTCAAAGCACCTACTCCAGCGTAGTCCCGCCTTTAGTCAGACAGAGAGGTAAAATGACTCAGTCAAGGTCATTCAGCAGATCGAAGCCATAGGGACCGGCTGCTGCTTTTGCTTCTCCTCGCTCCCAGTTCTGTCTGCGAGACAGCTTTATGCTAAAAATCAGAGGCTAGAGAACCTTAACTTCAGCCCCTTCTGAAACCGAGAGAGCAACAATGGCTTGTCACTTCGGATTCTACTGATGAAAGGGCTCCTCTGCGTGTAGCTGTCTCCAGTCCCTTCCCTGCCCCCACATCCTACCTGACTCTCCTGGAGAGGTAAGGCTTCAGCTGCTTCTGGCTGGGACTCGCTTCCCCCTCCCCCCGACTCCGCTCCTGAGCCGGCACAGGTGTCAGCTATTGGGTAGAATATGCAAATGCTCCGGTGACGTCAGGCAGCGCTGGTCCAGACAGCAGAAATAGGGCAGGATCCAGCAAGCAGCATTTACACCTCTTAGCTCCTGGATTGCGACTGATACCGCAAACGCGATTGTTGTTATTGGGTTTCCCCCCCCCTCCCCCTTTTGATTTTCCTTTTCTCCTCCAGTCGTCCTGCAGACTTATTCATCCTCCCCTGCTCAAGGAGATTCCTTTTCCTTCAAAACACCCAAACTCTGACATCTTCTTCTCTCTTCTGCCAGTTGCTCCATGCTTTAAGCTGGGCTGACTCTGCCCCTGGAATACTACAGGTAAGCCACCCCACCGACACGCCTGGGATATTGACAAGCGGCGGGTGGGGGAAGAGAGGGGAATTGTAGCATTTCCTCCATCCTTAGAGCAAGGCGAATGAATCAAACCCTGGGCTTTTGGCAACCAGTCTCCAGTGTTAGTTTCGTAGCCCGGTGCCGATCGCTGTGCCATTAAAGCGGAGTCAGTCACTAATGATGACTGACAGAGTTTGCAACATTGAACTTAGCGGATGGCAGGAGCGATCGCTGCTCCAGGATGCAGCGGTAGCAGGAATCTTGGGGAGGGAGGGAAGGAGAGATAGGAGATCAAATACTTTAGCCCAGGTTGCTGGACTTGGGATATCTTTAGCCTCAGGCGGTCGCTGAAGACCTGTCAGAGGGCTGCGGTCTCCAGGCTTGCTAGTGTAAGCTTGCAATCTCTCCTTGAGCTTTGCGTTTGCCGTAGATGGACCAGGTCTTGGGCAACAATCACCAGCAGAAACCAAGGGGAGAGAGACGAGCAGCAGCTATAGCTTCTGACACTTCATTTGGGCGAAAGCTGCTTATCCAGCCATTTCTTACTCGGGATCTGCCCTTGCTCCTGTTTACAAGTTTGAATGTGTTACCAGTAACTGCAGAGGCAGCAGATCGGAGATGAGAGGGGGGGGAGGGAGGCGGTAGCCCCTCCTGAGTAAGGGATCGTCAAAAATAGCATGCTGTGCTGTTAGGTGCCGAGCCGGGGCGGGAAGATTTCCCTGTTTCTGGCTGTTTCCCTGTTTTCCTCCGCATCTTTACAGTTTACCCCGATGGAAAGCTTCGTTTAGTGGGTAGACTTCTTTGACAGGGGAGCAAGGAATGACAGCCAGCTTGTCTTACAAGGGGGGGGGGGGAGGTAAGGAGAGTGGTGCATTATTCTGTGTGTATGACAATGTGATGCAAAATTATTTGTGAAGCCTTGCACCACAGGCTTACTGGGGCTACGAGAAAGGCAGCCTGGATCTTCCCCCGCCCCCCAATCGCATCCATATGCACTAGTTATAACAGCCAGGCTGGACTGGGGCTTCAGAGCCAGCAGCACTAATGGACCTGCTTATACAAATAACATGCCTGTAGATTTCCCAGCTCATCGAGCTGGCGCTCTCATTCCGGGGCTTGGGGAAACCTTACTCTAAAATATTCCAATCCCGTTTTCTCTCTCTCCCCTCCCCGCCCGCCTTTACTGCTCTCCTTAACCCAGTCTGTGCCCGGCAAGCTTCTCCTCAAAGTAGCCCTGAAATGACGCTTTCCCATTTACTCTCCCCTTTCTTTTTCACAGTTGATTTACTTTTTAGATGCTGTTTAACAGGTAGCCGGTTGCCTTGGGGGTAGGGAATCAGTAGCGCTTGCACAGCCAAGAGTTAGCCTTCCTGAGCCTCCCTGTCTGCCCAGAGTTAAGCTGAGACTGCTAATACTGCTGGCTCCTGGGAGTACTCCCCTCCTGGGATTCTGGTGGGTAGCAGGGACTATGATTAAGTTTGGGGTTAATTCCCTACCCTCCTTCCAAACCCCAGATTGTTGGCCAGACTGATAAGAAGCCATAGGGTTTTTTAAAGTGTTTGCTCTTGGGTGTCTGGGGTCGGTGATCAGTTATTTCACAGTATTCTCTCTTTTTTAGGTTGCATCATAAGGGTCCATGTTTCAAAGTAGGCAGGGAAAGGTTATCTTTATCCCAAAGTACTGCCCCCCCCTCCCCTTGCACATTTCATATCAACTACCTTGTAAAAGTAACTTGACAGGGCTCAGCTCCTTCTCTTCATTACATTCTTTGAGCCAGCAGCAGAATAGTTGTGTGCTGAATCAAGTGTGCATTTGTTCTGGTCCCTGTGGGAAAATCTTATGCCAAATAGGTGGAGAATATATAGCACTTAGTACACGATCTTCAACAATCGGAGGTAATGACAGTAAGGACGTGATGGGTTTGAAGATAGATCCGCGCAGCCTTCACTTGCTTGGCTATGCTGAGAAGATGCGCTGTCCACAACTCTTGGTCCTGAAATTCTACGTAGGAACTACAGTTTCTTCTTTCTTCCTCTTTGGCCCCTAGGTGTCGCCTGTGCTGTTAGTCTGGGTTGAACACTGAAAGCAGAATGGTGCTTTATTTGTAAATTACAAGTTATTTTCTAAAAAAAAAAAAAAAAAAAAAGTTTAGCTATAGTAGATGAAAGAACTTGTGACAAGCTGATTTTTACTTCCCTATCAGCTCCACCATCTTTTCTCAGGACATTTGAACGTCTACAATCTAATTTGGTATATCACAGCTGAGTTTAAATAGGCAGTTTTATTTCCTGAGCATGCATGTGTACGTGCACGTGCTACTTCAGTCAAAACATAAAACACAACATGATGTTGTAGGCAATTTCCAAATATAGAGCAATTAAGCATAGTTCTCCTCTGAACAGTATGCTGTCTAAAATGATTGAGATGATCGCAGTGGTAGGAAAGGTGGGGAGGAAGAAATTAAAATTAACTTGCTTGAGGTTTTTAAGCTAAGTACAACCCCCCCCCACACACACACACACACACGCATCCGTTTTTGCAGTCTAGCTACATGTGACATAATAGGCAAAATTGGTAGATGAACCAGTTGGAGAAAAGGGAAGAGGAGATGTTGGTGGAAAGATTTCTAGGGTTAGGATTGGGTTTTTTGTTGTTGTTGTTGTTGTTGTGAGGCATAAAGGGCAGTTGTAACTGGTTCAAAAGCTGCTACTGTTCCAAAGGGAATCCTGGGATTGTTGCCCTTCACCAAAGTTGATGTCCATACTGTGTAACATGATGCGGTAAAAACTGTATGAATAGGATCTATAACCTTTTCACACCCAAGCTGACATGGAAGCTGTATTTCAGGTTTGGATGGCTTTCAGCCTATGACCTTTGCATCCAGAACTTTCATCGCTTACAGGATAGCTAGTTCTTCTCTTCACTTTGAGCCTTGGAAATATTACTGGAAAGCTGTGTGCATCATCCATAAGTACTATACGCTACATACTGTACACCATATGGGTACTGAGGGGCAGCTGTGGGGAACCCGTTCTCTGACAGAGGACATAGCTGTAATAGGGACAGGTGGTACAACTGCACTTAGTCCATGAGCTTGGGGCATGCACGCTTCTTAGTGTAGCTGCATCTTTGCTGCTGAGATGAAGTACAGGGGGGCTCCCATTCCCAACTAGCTACACCCTTGTTTCCAAGCACAATCTCAAAATAAAGCCTCGGAGACTACATCTTGATAAAAGGTCACTTCAAAATTTTGTGGTAGTTGAAGATAAACCAGAGATACAATTCTGCAGAGTACTGGTATTGTAGTACCGTAGAGGGGGAGTGTTTGTGCATGTGTGCACCTCTCCCTCGCTGACTTGCTTTTTGATACTCTTAGCAGTTTTCAATTCACAGCAGGACTAAGGGTATTTTTAGGCAATCACATCCCCACCCACTATACATGTTGCAGGGCTGTGGTTGTGCCCTATGGGTGCTCTGAAACATGTATACCAGAGCTACTATGGGAGGGGGACGTGCTTGTCTAAAAGCACCCATTGTTTTCTCAATGAAATCCAAAGAAAAAATCTCTGAGCCAAGTATTCTGCTTTTACTTTAAATGCAGGCAAAATGCCCTCTGTCTTGAATAGAATGTGTCACAAAATTTACATATTACACTTGGTACCATTTAGGCACCTCATTTATCAAAACTTGAATCATTAATCAGAGATAGTGGAGATAATTAATTGGAAATGAAATTTTACATAATTGTGGTTTGCTGAAAAGTTGGCTTACAACTGTTCTCTTGCTTAATTTCCTAGGTTTAGTAAGATTTTTATAAAAACAATGGATATTTCATAGTCCTTCGACAAAACACCTAACTTACCACACTTTCACAAATGGAATCTCTTACTGAAGGAGCTAAGGCGAGATCCTCAGCTGCTGAAAATAGTGGCAACTTTTATTCTATTACTCTCTTACAGTACAATAGTTAGAATAATACATTCAAGCAGGTATGGTTTTATTATTTAACCCTCCCTCTCTTGTGTGGGTGTTCCTAAAAGACTTGTGGGTTTTTCCAATGGTTCTTATTTTTCTGTATTTTAGAACAAAATAAAAAAAAGGGGAAAACCCTGTTTGAAAGATATTAATTCTTATTATAATAAAAACTGTACTAAATACTTTACATGACCGAGATGGAAAATGGTGTATTAGGTGAAGGAATACAGTTCTGCTTTTCTATGTAAGAGTAGGGCACCCTTTTTAAAATGTGCCAGTTTGACTTTTGTTAAATAGATACAGTTATTATGCTCTAGTAATTGGGATGGGTTTTTTTATGGAATCCCCTGCAGCTGAAAAACATCTTCATATGCTATCAGTCCTTTGCTGGCAGAAAATAGGAGTAGCTGAAGCCTTCATTCTACTGCACGGTAGTATCTTGGCTTACACCAAGCCCAACCTTGTAGTTATTCGTAGGATACAATGTCTACAATGAGATGGAATGTTTCATGCTGCAGTGTTCTTTTAATCATGCCAGGCTAAATTAGATAGCATCGGTCAATTTCCTTCCCAGTAGAATTGTGTACTTGTGGTATAAGTCCCTATGAGTAGGGGTGACAGAATTTTGGCCAACATAAGGAGAGGAGGCATAAGTGTGTGTAGGCTTCTGATTGCAGTTAACTAGAACCACAATCCAAGCTCGGTGAATGCACCGTGTGCACATACATACTCTATGCATGCACTTGGTGTTTGCATGGGGCACACCCATTGTGCATCGCATGTACTCAGTGAGCATGTAGTGCACATGAGACCTTGGATCAGAGCACAGTTTAATTAGAATGACAATGGCTAAATCTTTCCCAAATGCAATTGTCTTGAATCTGCTCCAATCTTACCCATACTATAAAAAAAAAAAAAAAAGTTTTAATGACACACACATTGTGAATCTCTAATTATTGATATAGTAAAACCAGTGTACTGTACATGCAGGGTACAGAGAGTAAGATGTCTGGCAGATCTTTTTTATTATTTTTTTTTTTTTTTAAGTTCTTGAAGATATGAAAGTGTTTAGTCAAGTATGTTAGCATATGTACATGGTGTCCTATTTATTTTAATCTAGACCCAGACTTGCTAAATCTTGGGGCATCTTTATACATGTAAGTAAAGGGTTTGCAGGGCCATATTCTGCATAATTGTATCTTGAATGTTGAGAGAAACCTAACTGCAATACCTTTCGCTGGAGCAAAATGATGGACATATTCCAAAGCTCAGTGAAATCAATGGATGTTGTTTTTCTATAGACTGTTTTCCTCTATCTCTGGCAACATAAGATTTGCGTGACTGGAAATAATACAACCACTTCAGAAGTGACATTTGAAAAGTAAGGACTACGTTCTGTGAAAAGCTGAGCACCTCCTATCAAACTAAACCATCCATTATCTGAACTAACTGGATGACACCAAACTATTGAACACTTCCCAATTTCCAAGGATCTTTCCCTAATTAGAATTTGAAAATCATGAGAGCTTTTCCCATGGATTTCAATGAAACTAGGAAGCCATCCTTTGGGTGCAATCCTCATTTTCCCAGGTGTACAGGGGGTTATAAGCAGAATGCCAAAGTGTTATGGTAGACTTAAGTAGGTGTCAAAACTTCACGAGAGGCATCATTGTGCAGCATTACTACTTCATTGGGCTGTTGCCTGTAGTATGGCAGTATGAATACACTGTAGCTGGGGCATACTTGTGAGTAATCTGCCCACGCTTAAGTGCTCACCATGCAGAAGGATTGTGCTAGGCTATGGGGGAGTAGGGGTGCTGGGGAAATTATGCATCTTGCAGTGTCCTGAAAATTTGGTATCCACTTAAATCTAATATAGCATTTCCACATACAACTTGTGCACACACAATTTCATTTTGTAGATCTAGAGCTCCGACGTATCTGCTGTTTGGAATTATGGCTCCAGAATGTAAAGGTTAAAGAACTACCCTTCCTGGCTTAGAATTAATAACTGCCAGAACACAAAATGTTGTTTTGGAGGAGTTGTTTGCTTGCCCAGACAATTGAGGATTGCACCCCTTGTCTCCAGGACGCAAGATGAAACTGGATTTTGCTTGACAAAGGAATTTCCTGAGCTTGTTCAAGGTTTGCATTTCTGGCATCTGTGCAAGTTCCTTCAGACCCAAACTGTGCATTAATATACACCTCAATATTATTAGTAAAACTAATTACAATATTTCCCAGCAGTGTTGCAATAAAAATAAGTAATATGGAAATTGAATTGAGCATGATATTAGTTGTACAAATTAAATTTAAAAAAGAAATCTAGTCACAGTATTACTAGCGCAGCAAATGCCTTGCAGTTTGATTAATGTTACAGGCAACTATTATCTTGCCTCCTCCAAACAACTTAACATTTTGTGTTCTAGCAGTTACTTATTAATTCTAAATGGGGAAGGCTAGTCCTTTAACGTTTGAGCTCCGGAGCCATAACTCCAAAGAGCAGATATGTCTAAGGTCTAGAATTGGAAAATGAAATTGTTCTGTTTGCTATGATAACATCAACAAATGATGATGCCTTTATAAAAATGTAAGGAATAACACTGCTGTGCAAGAGTTGTTTATAATGCAACATTGGGCTTGTCATTTATTGATACAGTGACTCGGGTTTGTTCAACATTTATTTGTAACTCCAGCAGCATTACATCTGTGGGTGTCTAATTAGAATTTAGACTAATTTTTATTCTTCCTGATCTCTCAATTCAAAATATTCCAAATAGTACTGAAAATAGAGATGTATTAAACATGCTGATGGGTGAGTGAAATAACCAAAATGGGGATGTGGTTTTATGGATTGATATGTATATGGGTAGGCAAAATATTTGGCAATTTAATTCATTCATTGTGTAAATAGGCAGCTTTTTGGAAAATCCATGGAATTACACTATGCAAGGGCATACAATAATTCACTTTCGAAACAAAGTTTAGTCACTTGCAAACCAAGATTAAAAAGTTGTGAGGCTAATGGTCTGTCTAAATATGTTGTGTTTTGGTAGAGTTGTACCCTCACAAAACAGTACTGAATCCCACCCTTAATAATTAACCTAATTTAATATCAAGTGTATGAATTCAAATAACTAGCTTGTTTGTATTGTAAACCAAGTACTTCTCTCATCTAGGTTTATGGTATAGCAGTTAGTGCCCAAAGTAGTTTTATTGTAGTTGGTAGTAAAACTCTGGCTTTTTTCAAAGTGAGGAAAGTTGGGTGCAGGGATGTCTATGGTATTTGGGGTAGGGGGATGGGATGCAGACATGTATCCTTCCCAGAAAAATAGCAAAACAGTCAAAGACCTCTTCCTGAAGGCCTTTCTGTACCTGGGAATTGCCTGTTCCGTGGGGTAAAGCCCAAACTGAGAGTCCAAGCAGGTACAGTGAAATCTTGCTGAGCAGGAAGGGGAGGGTGAAGGAGAGTTCCTAAACCAATGCTATGTACATGTACCTGTATGTAGCTGAAGAGATTGGTGGGGTGTGGGGGAAAAAACCGCTGCCCTTTTTGGGATGGGGGGGGAGGGGCGGGCTCTCTGTTTCATGGGATGGTCAAAGGAGATCTCTTCAGTTACATTTCTCTCATGAGCACTGCCATGAAAGTGAGGAGAGCTTGGATGTTTGAAAAATAATGGGCATTTTTACACACATCTTAAAGTTCTGGATTTTTCAATCTTTTGGGCTTACAAGTCCACAAGTAAGTTCCCGATGCATTCTTCACACAAACACTGCCTGAGGCAGATTCTGAATGCATTCTTCAGACAAACACTGCCCTGAGGCAGCCTAAAGTAGCCACAGCTGTAGACGTGACAGGTTGCCATAGAAACCAAGTGACCACAGCTGACTGGAACAAAGCAGTTTGCCAGGAGAACTTTTTACACACACAAGTTCTGGGAGAAGTTCAATGCAGAAGTTCAAAGAGCCAGATCTGGGTGAGTGAGTGAGACACACAGAAAGTTCAGGATGTAACAGCAAACATTCAGGAGAAATGTGTGTGTAAAAACACCCAATGTCTTCAATGTAACTTACATGTAACTGCATGGAGGCTGTGACTTCCTGTTTGAATCTGAACAAGCTGACCCTTTCCTTTCTGTGGAACCTTACCTCATATAAATCAGTATATTCTGCACGTGCACAGGGATCTGCATATGCACAGTAAGGAGTACTCTGAAGTACTCCTTCAGAGGAGAGTGTGACATTTCTTGAATTGCCACTTGCTGAAGTATCTTTGGGATTCCTTGGAGGCTTCCAGTCCAAGAGTAATCAACCCAACTCGCCTTGGACAGTTTGAGACCAAAGTAGTAACAGTATACTTCATGAAATCAGGTTTGTTTGTTAAATAGGAAAGGAGATATCCAGTGCTCAGTTCTAAAGTTTCAGGCTTTGGGAAGGATTTCAAAGAGTTAGAAGCATAAATCAAATTTCATTGACTGCCTTGGGTCTGACCTTATTCCATCCCTTACTGGTACTGCATTTGGGGAGAGGGATTGTGGGGGTGGGGGGGACTTTTTAATTCCAGTTGTGTTAAGGCTAGCCTGCTCCTATACAGAGTGGTAAAGTAAAGGCCTGATGAACAGGAGTCCAGGTGAACGTTTAGGCCAAGACCAGACTCCGTACAAGTCTAGAGTTCCACATGGATCAGCTTGTAAGCAGAGCTGAAACAAATAAGTTACCAAATTCTTGAAACTGAAATTACTTGGAGGTCAGATTAAAAACTGTTTACAGAATTTATTTTGTTTTTTGCTTCAGTCATTTTATTACTGGGACTTCAGTATTCAATGTGCCATTGGCTTCATTATTTTGTACTTAGTGCATTTGGTGGATTCTTTGAGTTTTTGGAGTGTTCATTTTAATTTGATAGGTCTGTAATGTAGTGCAGAAGAAAACAACAACCAAATACCAGTGCTTTAAAAGCAAGAGATTTCAGAACGGCAATAAAAGTGGATATTCATTTCAGGAAAAAAAAATATCTGAATTGTATTTGTGAATTTCAAATACACACTTGCTACAGCTCCACTTGTAAAAGTGGCAACAAATGTGAGCATTTTTATCCCTGTTGAAAACATCTTGCATAGTATGTCTTGCATGTAGCAGCGTGTACAGTATTTCCCAAAATGAATATACTTGGTTTCCTATATAAAACCATACTAACTAGGCAGTGGGCATATGAAGAATATTGAAAGCAAATTGAAGTATAAACGTACCAGAAATTGGGCAAATTTTTCAGTTGAGCTACTGAGCCTGTTAGCTCTCTCACATGTTTCCTTGAAGTGATTATATCTGATAGCTGTCATCTTGTCCTCAACAGATTCGAAATAATGAAATTAAGAAGCTTTTGGTCATTTCTCATACTGCTGGAGGGTCTCCTATCAACTACATGGGGATGGATGGAATTGGACAGAAGTCGAAAGCTTTATTCGGATGCAGGGAGGTTGCGACAAGAGGTACAGAAAATCAGACTGAGCTTTTAATACCATTCCCACATCTGTATCTGTCTTGGACTCACTTTTTTACCACGCAATACAAAATATGTTGTCATACTATGCAAAAAATATACTTGGAAGAGAAACGAATGATGATACACATGCATTGCCTTTTATAAATTTGAAGCCAGTCTTCCTAAGTAGCCCGTGTGGTAAAGCTATTGTTGGCCATGTTCTGATGAATTGGAGTAACTATGTTAATTTAATTAAATGAAAGTAGCTATCCCTGCTTTGGTAACATTCCGATGAACAGTATAAACCAAAGATGTACTGTTGGTCATCCCCTGCACCTCCCCCAGCTGAGACCTAGGGATGCAAACTGATGTGACAGCAAATTGCTCTGACCCACTTTGTCATGCTTTGGCCAGGACCTCAGGTGCTGCCAGATGTTGGCCCAGGATTGCCCCAGGCCATGTAATCAGCTAGTCTGGGATGTGCCCATGGCCCACTCCCGGGCACACGTCCCAGGACAAGGCCCACCACAGCAGGCTGTCATGTCCATTGCTGCTGGTAGAAATGGCCTGGATCGGTGCTCACCATGGCCAGCTGTCACTGGCTGCCATAGTAGGCAATGGGGGTGCTGGGAGAAGCGTGGGGGAAGGACCTGCTGGCCACACATTTGTGCGTCTTCCCCACCCCCTTGGGCTCCAGTCATGAGCATGTTTGTTCTGTGACCTGACCCAGTCTGGACCGAGTCTGATGCAGTTTCCCATCCTGACTGGTTTCCATGGCAGCATGGTCACGTGTGTGTAACTTTGTATCCAGTGATCACTGGTCCGTGGCTGCCACCCTCCCACTGGTTAAGTATTCACATGTTACTTCAAAATATATATATATAAAAAAGGAGAGTATGTACTCCTGAGTACAAAATTGTCTTCCTGTTCCTGAACGACATTGGTTTAGCACTCTGTAGGGAAGTGCGAACAGAACCGAGTTCGGAAATTTGGTTCGGTCGACCGAACTAGTAGGGTTCGGTCGACCGAACTCCTAAACAATACAGAAGTAAAGCCCAGTTACACTGACTTTACTATTCATAGGAACATGGCCATTGTTTTATTACACCAACAAAGGCACTACTTAATCTCTGTAGATTTTGCTAGGCAATAACCTGAGACATCGTGTGTTTTGAAGTTCTCCCTCCACACACACCCCCTCCACCCCAAAAACTTAGCAGTTTTCTCTTGCAGAACATCCAAAATTAGGTGGCTGCCAAAAGATTTCAGCAAAAGAAGGTTCCTCCTTATATTCCAAAGAAGAGTTCTTGTCTAGAACTCTAATAATATTTGCCTGGACCCAAGGTGGCTAAAAATGATTTAAATATATCTTGAAATGATTAGCAAAAGCATTATGCATGTCATACTGTGGAAAGTGCATTTAAATTCTTGCATCTTATTTTTGAATTGTGCATGAAATTGTTTGTACAAGCCAGACATCTGAGCTTTATAGTGCACCAAAGTTTTCCTCCTTGATCATTAAAACGGTGTAATATTGATCAGCTATATGGCCCTGATCCAAGGTCCATGTGCTTGTGGACCAAAACTGCAATTATATGCAAAACTGCAATTCTATGTAGAGCTCATGCACAGTGTGTGCACATAGAGTAGCCTGGGAAAAGTCTCCTGACCCTGCTGGGAAACGGAGTTGCAGGGATGAAGTGGCTGCCATGGTGGTGCTGAAGGCAGGGCACTTTCCTTGAGCCACCCTGTGCACGTGTACAATTGCAGTTTTGGTCTGTGTGTGTGCATGGACAGACCTTTGATCAAGGCATATATCTCTATTTAAGCTAAATTTGCTAGGCTAAAACATTCTCACCTGCCTTATTAATCCATATCTTGAGAAAAAGACTTTTAGTGGGGGTGAGGAGAAGATGACCTATCCAACAATAAGCTGTCATTTATAATTGGGGAAATAAATCTCATAGGTTTGTTCTACTAATTTTGGTGCTAAGAAAAATATTCTGGTAGAGTGGGGGATAGGAGAGTGAATATAAATAGTTTAGGTCTTTGATAACAATAAGTAATTGCATAGACATAGGCTGGTCTACAAACACCCTTCTTGAAAGTAAATGGTAACTTGCTTCAGTCTATAGGGAAATCAAACTAAAGGGGTTAGGACAATAAATTGACCTATACTATTTCCACTGAAAGATATACATGTGTTCGTTCATCCCTGCCTCTTTGTCTGCCAAGCAGCAGTGGAGTTTGGCTATGGCTCCAGGTCTCCCAACTTTCAATCCTCTAATCTAGCTGCTAGGCAACACAGCTGTGCTAAACTAGAGGGAAGTATAGCTATACGTCCTTCATATTCTATTAAATAAAACTGAGAGCATTCTGCATCTACACCTTTATGTTATGGAACAAAGGTGTAATTCTTACCCCAAAGGAGTCTGAAATTTTTTGCTACATTGAGGCTTCTCCTGGGGACTAGGAAAATGAAAAGGATTTCTAAAGCAAACATTAATAGTGAGTAATGATGAACTAGGACTTCACAGGATGTATGTTACGATCAGCCAAAGCAGTAACTCTATAATGCATAATTTGATCACAAAACAATGACTTCTCATTCATTAGTAATTAATTGTAATGCGATCCTAAACCTGAAAGCCTTAGGCTTTATGGAACTGTGCAAGCAATTTAATGTACAATTTCACTGCTGAAGTTACAATACTGGCTTTCTTGGGATTGTCTCTGATTAAACAGAAATATTATCTTTTTGATAGTTAACATTTAATCTACATAGGATTCCAAGACCGAATATGTCCACATCAATGCCTGCATATCTTTGGGAAGCAATATAAGGTGTTTCTATTTGGCCAGGCATTTTTGCGGGGAGGATAGGCTCTGAAGAAATAGCAAGTTTAAGGCGTGTGTTTATATTTATATGATGTAACTTGCCCTGAGCCCGTGGGATACGGTGGTCTATGGATATTCTTGGTTTAAGCATGTTCATCAGCAACTAGATGGCAAGCTTTTAAATCTAGTTTCTTTTGAAATAATGAGATTCAGGATAAACATGTGGGGATATAATCTGTGCATTATTGAATGTTTATCATTTAAGATGGCACAATAGAAAAATGTTTCATTAGTTTAGTATATATGACACTGCATTTTTAAAATTAATTATGAATTGGCTAACTGATAGCGCTCTACTTTCAAAATGAGCTAGTAAAATTGGTAGGCTCTTGAGGTAGCTATTTAGTGGTAAAATTAAGTATGTTACTTGTTACAAGAGATTTCTACAAATGTTAGCAATTATAGTTGTAATAAGAGCAACTAAGAATATAGCTTCACTTAAAATATTACCTGTCCTCATGGATACACATCATGTGCATAGGTAAAATGTCTCTCGAATTATCTCTGGACATGCAGATTTTACATGCATAAAATATATGCAATGCACTTTAATGTTTATGAATATATATCAACACACAGGTTACACTTTACATGCTGTGCCTCGGGATATACAATAAGTCCACATTATTTGCAGTGTACAGTTTCAAAATCCATTATTCCCAAATTGATGACTTTTCAAAAATCTATTTATTGATATTTGTATCCTGCCCTTCTGTGAAGGCTTAGGGTGGCTGATGTACAAACAGGTTATTAAAAACCAGTAAAAATATTAAACTACTTGAAATTCCAGTTAACACCAGCACCACCCTGAACCTTATCCCCACCTGCAAAAAGTCTGGTCAATTAAGTAGGTTTTGCATTGTCTCTGAAAATGGTTGGGCTTTGCAGTGTGTGTCTCTTTATCCATGTGTGAAAATATATATAATTTTTATAATCTTCCCTGAAATTTAGAGCAACAATAAACTATTTCCAGCTGGATCTCTCTTATCCTGCCACAGTTTGTATTCTAAAATAATAATATAGGGTGCAATCCTGTGGCCCTTGCAAACTGTATCTACGCGAGGCGCTGTGAAAGACCTCAGACACCAGGGGCAGATTGGGAACTTAAAACGGGACTGGAAATTATTCTGCAAGTGGCCCATGGTAGGTGGAGCCAGCCCCATGGTAGGCGGAGGCAGCCCCAAAATTACACACATGATCATGATCACTAGAATAGAACAAGGATAGCAGTTTTAGCAAACAAGAACAGAGCCTCAGCCAAGTGAGTCCAGAGTGCATGAGGTAGGTGGGGGGGGTGTGGCAACCAGGGCTTGTTCTTCTGAGATTGTAAACCCACTGGGCAGGGACCTGTCCCCAATAACCACCAGCAGGCAATGTAATGGCAGGAGTATAGTAGCAGAGAAAACAGGAGTACCTTAGCAGCTAGTCCAGATTACAGAAAACACTCAAACTAGGTTATAAAAACAATGTTTGAAAAAGTTCTTTCAAATTAAACGGAACACATTATGCAGTCATTTATGCCTTTTTTCACTAGCTTTCCTGCAAATACTTGTTCAAGCAAATCGTTTCCCAGTTTCTTCCCTCCAAACCATTAGGGATGTGCGAACAGGTTCCGGTCCATGCGTTCGGGTCGTGCATTCAGGTCACTCGCCAGGTTCAGGTTCGGCCATTCGGTTCGGGCGTTCAGAAAAGTATCGAGAGAGAGCGTGATCATGCCAGAAACCGGAAATTCGAGTGCGTGAGGAGCTGTGTGGCGCGAGAGTGTGTGTTTGGCTGGATGGCTGTTCAGTTCGGGTGTTTTGGCTGTTTGTGTTTGGCTGTGTTGTTTGGCTGGTGTGTGGTGGGTGACTGTGTGTGTTGGCTGCGTGATTTTAAAAAAAAATAATGAAAAAGGCTGCAGTGCTGATTCCCCGGCTGGGGTCCAACTTGGTGGTCTTGGAGGAGGAGGAGGAAGAGGTCACTGCCCCTGGACCTTCAGTGGTGGTGGCTGGATCCTTGGATGAGGAGAAAGCGGAGGGCACAGCTGCCAGGTTTGTAAACTTTTTTTTTTTTTTTTTTTTTTT
>QEPC01008173.1:7824521-7872406 GCA_003113815.1 Sphenodon punctatus
GCAGCAGGATTTGCCTGTAAACAGCACCCATGGAGCCAGGATGGTTGGATTTGCAAGGGAATAGCTCCCATACAGCAGCAGACGTCAGCAGCAAGATTGTGTGTGGGCACATTTGGATTGGCCAGGGCAGATCACGCATGGACCAGCAGACAGCAGCAGTGGGGTTACCAGAGCAGTGGTGCACATCACCCAGGGTTGCCAGGGTAGGCAGACAGGCAGCGTGGCATGAGCAGAAGGTAGGCAGACTAAGGCAGGGCCCAAGCTTTGCAACCTGGGCAGGGAGGCAGGCAGGCAGGCAACATGGCATGAGCAGAAGGCAGGCAGACTGAGGCAGGTTTTGATCTAGACCACCTGGGAAGGCGGGCGGGCAGGCAGTGTGGCATGAGCAGAAGGAAGGCAGACTGTGGCATGGTTCAAGCTGTGCAACTTGGGCAGGCGGGTGGTCAGACACCGTGGTATGAGAGGCAGTAGGGAAGGCAGGCTGGGACCTTGGCACCAAGTTAGCAGGGCACTCAGATAGGCTGGAAAAGACTGTGCAGTGCAAGAGAGAGAGCCAGTCAGATAGGTGGGCTGAGATCATCTAGTCAGAGGCCAGCTGGCAGGCTTACAGTTTCTCAATGTCACCCTGCAGCATGCAGTCAGTCAGATAGGTCGGCCGAAGCCGTGTAGTATGAAAGAGGGAGGGAGGGTGCTGCTGAAGCAGTGGGAGGGAGGGACAGCACCTCAGCACAGCAGCAGCAGCCCTTATTTACAAGGAGCCCCTTGCCAAGACTGCCCCTGGCATGGGATGGTATGTGCGCTGCTCCACCATCACTCCTTGTCCAGGGGCAGCTTGGGGAAACTCAGCAGCGGAAGGCTGACCTTCAAGAAGATCAACTGCTCCACCAACTTGGCCCCCAGTCTCAGGCAGTGCGGGGAGCAAATGTCCCCTGCAACAGAGAACACCCGCTCGCTGGGGACACTGGTTGGTGGGTGTGAGAATAATCCCCTGGCCACTTTGGACAGGACCAGCCACACATTGGTCTTGCTGCCCCAGTAGGCCAAGGGATTGATGCTGGGATCGATGTATGGCTCCTCGTCCAGGTAGGTATCAACTGCTGCTGAGGTGCCGTCATACTCCCTCTCATAGCTGTCCCTGGGCCCCACTGCCCCCACTGCCCTCAGCCACGCTGTCAGTCCCTGCCCTTTTGTGGGCCACGCAGAGGAGGAGCTGCTGGCAGTAGGGGGGCTTCTGCTGCTCATCCTGGTGCTGCTGCTACTGCTCAGGCTGGGGGCAGGGATAGACCCCACTGGCTGAGAGGGGCAGCTGCTCCTATTCCCACCGTCCCCTGGGGCATCTTGCTGCTGTTGCTGCTGCTGCTGCTGACAACGTGAACTCTCCAGAGCCTGGTCTGCCTTCTGGACCCTCTGCACAAGATTATCCTTCCGCCATAGCATAGTGGGCTGACTTGCATGCCATGCTGCCCTTGACCCTGGGGTCCAGCATTGTTCAAACAACATATTCCCCCCACTGCAGAAGCTTGTTGAACCTCACCGTCAGGCCTGTCTTGAGTTTCTGCACCAGCCCAACCCCCTCAGCCCCTAGCTTCTTGCCCCTAGGGCCACAATCCTGCTCCTGCACCATGATGTCCTCCAGACTCCGGTGGAGACTCTGGACCAGAGGGGTCACCTGGCTTATGGTGGCCGTGGAGGAGCTTATGGTCTCTGTCACCTCATGGAATGGTCTTAGAATTATGACCATCTGTGCCAGGATCTCCCATTCTGGCCCACTGAAGCCTGGAGGTGCCCTGCTGTCCATGTCCAATCCCACCTGATGCAAGGCGGTTTTCTGCTCCACAAGCCGCTCCAGCATCGGGAAGGTGGAATTCCACTTCGTGGACATGTCCTGCACCAGCAGATGCCCTGGGGAGTCTTGCTCAGTCTGCTTGGCCCGGAGGATTTCTCTGCCCTTAACACTGTGGTTAAAAAACCCCACCAGCTTCCTCCCCCGCTCTATCAGGGAGCTAAGGGTGCTTGCCCCAATCCCCTCCCCCCCAAGCCCAGAGTAGCCGTGACCACCAGGTGGAGGGTGTGTGCTGCACAAGGGATGCTAGTAAACCCCACATCGTGGACAGCCCTCACTATATTCGCCGCATTATCAGTCACCACACACCCCAGGGTGAACGGTGCACCAGGCGTAACCCACTCCCCCACCATGGCATTCAGGGCTACCTCAAGGTTCTTAGAGGTGTGGGGGAAGTCCATGACATCCGCCTGAAGCAGGGCACACCTATACCCTGATTCAGGACCCCTCCTGCCACTGTCCGATGCCAACTCTGGGTCCTCTCACCAGTGCGCCGTCACCGCCAGGTATGCGTGTTGGGCATTCCAGCTGGACCACAGGTCAGTTGTAAAATGAACAGTGACACCCCCAGTCCCTGCCAGTGTCAGTTGCTCCTTCACCCTCTCCTTCAATGCCCTCTACAGGTCTGGCACCACCATACATCTGAGGGTGGTGTGGCACAGCACTTAAACTGGGGGTCCAGGAACCACATCAGCTGCTTAAGCCCTGTGTCCCTGACAATGGAGAAGTCCTGGCCATCGACAGCGATCATCTCGCCCAACAGGCGCGTGGCTTTCTCTTGAAAGCCACACTGCCCTCCAGCTGCTGATGGCCTGGCAACCTTCCCCCACCCCAGCTCCTTCATTGTGGGGTGACGCTGCTGCTTCTGCTGCTGATTCCTGCCTAGAAGCAATACTGCTCCTGCTGCTAGAGGCAGCTGCTGCAGTGGGATGGTTGCCTGATGGAGGACGAGTGGCCACTTGGATTGGGAACCCACTTGCGTTCACTGACCAAGCCTGCCCACTTAGCAGAGCAGCACTGTGGCACGTTTTAAGATGCCTGGACATGGCGGATGTCCCTAGGTTGGTGAGCACCTCCCTCGCTTCACCACTTTGCTGTACAAAGTGCACCGCACCTCCCAGGAATCCTCCGCCTGCACGACCTTAAAATGCTCCCAGACCCATGATTTCTTAGCCCCTCTTGCCTTCTGGCCTGTACTGGGTGACGCACTCCTGCGAGGGGCAGGACATGGTGGCACTGGTGACACAGCTCATTGAGGTACAGCCATCACCTCAGCAGCACCAGATACAGAGACCACATCCACAGAAATCTCTACATCGCTGTCCCCATCCCCAAACAGAGTGACTAAGGCTGTTGGACTCCCCATGCTGCTCCCACTCTGAGCAGCACTCTCCCCCTGCCCCCTATTGCTGCTGCTGCTACGCTCACACCCAAGCAAAAAGGTATAAAGGCAAAAAGGCTTGCCCCAAGGAACAACTCCCCATATACTCAAAACAAAAAAAGAGAAACAAGCAACAATGTGGAGATAACCACAAATAATATACAAAATTGTTTTATATGTAAAAAAAACTCAATTACAAATATATCAACATCCAACTGGACCATAAATCAAAGAAATGCCGGACTGAAAAAATCAATGTGACTGAAGATGGTACATGCACAGTGGTAGACCCCCAGGGGTGTAAATGAAGTCTCCAATATGAAGCTGCTGTTCTGGCGTCTATAGGGTCTGTCCACGGCTGTAGGTCACCAAACGTGTTTCAGGGGGTTACCCCCCTTCCTCAGTGGCTTGTCTGCTATTCAGAAACAAACTAGAAAGGAAAAAATCCCCAGCATTACGCACTTATATACATATACACCAATGAAGTACATAAGGAATATATATATATATATATATATCAGGGCTTGTTAGTAAAGAGCTTTTTAAATTCGGAAATTCGGCTTATAGTTACCACAGCTTGCTTGGAGACAACAATTTCTATATGTGGACATTCACTTTTAAAACAGATACATGCACTTGCTGTCCTGCAATATACAATTGTACACCATAAGTGAGTCTGCCAGCACCCAAAGGAAAGAATACAAAAAACTCAATGGGGCTCTTTTTTTCACACGAGCACTCTCTTATACACAGACCTCCCATTAGGTTTGCTTTCTTTTCCCCATCATTCTCCCCTACATGTAGTTGACAGTCATGCACCTACATACTTGCATTCTAGATGTTACGCCAAAAAAAAGGTGCTGCAATTCCTATATTGGTTGCTGTCTCATATTCCTCTGCAAATGCTGTTGTGGTTAGCTCTAGATGTTTGAATCTCTCCCTGAGTACATATAGGTGCCCAGACCAATGAAAAAGCCCATCAAGGGAACTCAAAGTAGATGGATCAATTTTCTTTGTCTCCCAGGGCTAGCCAGTTCTCTTTAGTGGGCACACTTGCATCCTCATAGGATTCAGCTGTTGGCAAGAGCACTTAAATGCTATGATCTAAATTATTCTTTTGTCACTCTTTCCCTACTCCCTCCCACTTTTGAGAGGGAGGAGGGGAATCGCCTGCTGCCACAGATGACATAGCCACCACAGCCTCTTCCACTGCCAGGAGGCGACACCCAACACCCTGGCCCTTAGTGCTGGGAGAGCGAGACCCAACATCACCAGGCCTTTGCATCTTGGGGTGTGGGGATGTGCTTGGGTTGCTGCTTCTGTCCACTGCTGGCACTCTGATGGCACGGCCCCTGCCACGTGCCCCGTTGGCTGCCTTACGGGCAGCAGAGTGGCCTCACCCTCTCATAACTCCCTTCTCCATTTCTCCAAACCACACACAAATATATTAGATATATTTTTTTATTATTATTTTTTACAATTTTTATCAAAAATATATATCTATACTACACTAAATTTAACTGCTATTTAACTATCTAATAACTATTATAAAACCTATGGAACTAAATAATGGAATATAAAAAACACACTCTAAAACTAGATCATTATATCTCTATAAACTAAGCTAACTTAACTGTAATCGCTAACTATAATCCTACCTAACAACTACTAAAATATCTCTCTCTTATATATATATATATATACACACACACACACACACACACACAATATTACACAGGGATGGGGGGCGGGGAGGGGACACAGACAGTTCAAAACAACACAGGGAGGGGTACAGAAACTGAAATAAAACCTAAATCAAGGGAAGGGAATGAGGGATGGAATGAGGGATGGAATATGGAGGTAAAGGGAGAGGGAAAGGAATGGATTCAATGGAGGGTAGGGAGATAGAACACAGGGAGGCGTAAAAAACAAAAATAACTGCTAAATCTAACTAAATGATAATAGGGAGGTAAATCTGTTGGTTGGGTGAAATGGGAGAAGGATTGGAAATGGATGAGGGAAGCAAACTGCTGGGAGTCAGGGACCCTTCTAAAAACGCCTGCTGACAGGATCAGTGACTATCTCAGAAGGTGTTGGAAGGGGGGCAGGGCAAAGAGTTTTGTTACTTGCTGCTCCCACCTGACCGCAAGGCCCGATTGGCGCTGTGCAGCCTAGCCCCTGGCCTATTGTAGACTGTGAAGCCAGTGTTCAGTCGAAAAGGAAAGGTGATTGGCCACACTGGCTGCTACTCCAAACCTCTCCCCCCCCCACACACACACCCGGTACCAGGAAGTCTGCTCCTTAGCTGCCTCCCCCTCCCTCGGCCTTCAGTCACATTTTTCCTGCCTGAACTCAACTGAACATGGCCGAACACTAATGAACTATTTGGTTGGTTTGTAGTTCGGTTTGGTTCGGAAATTCGGCTCTGTCGTCCAAACAGACAGAGTTCAGTCTGAACTCTGAACTTCTGAACCGCGTTTGCACATCCCTACAAACCATCCCCCAGGGCCCCAAACTGGTCCCATCCCCTTCTCCCCCTGAAATCTCCAGACAGCTTGCAAGTTGTCTTTACGTACCCCCATCCTGGTGGTGATGGGCCTGGTGGCAGTGGTGTGACAGGCTAGTGGGTTCTTGCAGAGTGAGCGTGCTCTTCACCCGCTGAGCTCCTTCTTCCCAATTCCTTCCTGGCCCCTCCCAGCAGGACCTCCCAGAGCAGAGGTCCTGTTGGGAGTGAGGGGACAGGAAGCAACCATGATCAGGTGAAGAGAGTGCCTGCTCTCTCTCTCTCTCCTGTCTGGGGGGTGAGGGCAGCAGTTGGGGGGAGCAGGGAGATAATGCTCCCACGCAGGACCCTGTCCTTCCACCACGGCGCTCTCCAGTAGACGGGGCAGCAGGAAGGTCTCACACTGCTCCCCTCCGCCCCCCAGCAGCAAATGCTGCTGCATGGTCCAAGTCCAACACTGGAGGAGCTGAGCCCTGAGCTCCCAGGCAGCTCCCTTTTGTCTGGACTGCCCTCCCACCCTGACCAATGACTTCTTGAACCCGGCTGCCCTTAATTTCTTCTTATGACCACTTCTTGGCTGGCCCCTCCCAACGGGGCTTTCTAGAGTGGCGTGGTCAGATGATGTCATCCAACTGTGTCGCTCTTGGAAGCCCCGTTGGGAGGGGCCAGGAAGCGTCCAGAAGGAGTGGCTGAAGAGCATGCTCCTCCGTGCAACAAGCTGCCACAATGCCTCTGCCAGAGTCATCTTGGGCTGGGAAGGGTGGCGGGGAGGCAACTGGCGGCCCCACAACCACCCAATGCAGTCTGGGGTGGGAGGGGAGAGGGAAGCCAGCACACGGCTCTGATGGACTAGCCAGCAGCTGCCCCTGGGCTGACCTATCTCAGCGCAGCTCCATGGGCACCGGTCCTGGCCACTGCTTGACCTGGGCCAGCCCCATCAGCCAGTGGCCCACCGGGATTTTTCCTGCTACTTCCTATGGCCAATACACCCCTGTAAGGTGCACACGCACCCCACCGGCACAGCAAGTCATGCAGGACAATGGCATGATCCATTCAATGTGATCCCCCTGATCCCACACACCCCACAGCCTGGGGGGTGAGCAGGAGCCATGCCTGCTTCATCCCCCGGGCTGTGGGGTGAGTGGGCTTGGGGCCATAACAGCATGGGTCACACCATTGCCCTGTACTGCTTGCTGCATGCATGGGGTGCATACGTGCACCTGAGCATCCGCTGCCCAGATCACCACTGTGCTGGCTGCCAGTCTAAGCTGGCAGCATGATTGCACCCAACACCTTTTATATAGCACCCCTGAAGCGCTTGACATACAACAGTTTAATACAACTTTTAATCCTCACAACAACCCTGTGAGTTAGTTTAGGGTGAGAGAATATTGTGATTGGCCCAAGGTGTCACAGTGAAAGAATTTCTGTCTAAGGTGAGCCTTGAACCAGGGGTCCCCTACCTCCTGGTCCAAGTACTGCACACTTAGCCATTACACCACCCTGGCTCTCAATACTATTCAAGACCAATGTCTTGAAAACCTGTTATGCTGGGCTGTCAGCAGCAGGGATTGTCCTGGAGATCTCTTGTGCCATCTTCATGAACCTCTAAGCTAAAATAAACCTAGCTCTGTAGAGCAGCAGGTTTGTGAACTTGTGGCTGACTTGCTGCCACCACCATACCACTAGAGGAGGCCACTGTGCCAACCGTCTGGACCTACATGTATATAAAATCTTCCCTGCGCTTTAGAGCAACGATAAAATATTTCTACTTGAAACTCTTTCCTAGTGGTGGTACAGTTTGTATTTTGAAGTACTATTCAGGACAATATTTACAACAATGTTACGTTTCATATATGGTCTTTAAGCTCTGATTGTATCGTTTGTTTCTTTCCAAGCATTCATTCTTTTTCAAGATAAATGTATCCTACATGCTTTTTGGATTCTGAAATTACTGAAGGACATGCTTATTAGAAATCTGACTTCCTGAAAGAATGTCACTCTTAGGAATGAAATTCATTACTTAAATGATGTTGTGTAAAAGTTCTATGTTTTACATTAGAACACTTGAAAGACATTCATCCATTTGATCTTGCACTAAAACCATAAAATTACTATTACACCAATTATTTGATTTTGCTCAGGGAAAAATGATCTAGGCTGCAAATGCATTTGTTCAAAGATTTGTAAAGGATTTCTAGAGTGTGAATATCAAATTAAAATATTGAAATGTTTTTATGTACAAAGGCTGTAGTTAAAACAGCTTCAAGGGGTATCGCATTTATAAATGCAGATTAAAAAAAATGCTAACAGTACAGAAAGCTTGTTCAACAAGCAGCTGAGCTTCCACAATGTGGACCGGAATACTAATAGGAATTTGAAAAAATACATATAACTTATCATGGTAGAGACAGCAAGTGGGATTATGAAGTAGCTTTCTGTATTTCTAGCTCTTATTTTTAAATAATATAATATAAAAAGTGGATGTCGAATCAGTCTTACAACAGATAGTCTATGTGCAGATAGTTTTGTTTATCTCAAAAATTATTCAGGAAATGCCCTTTTCTCTTTTTGATGCACCCATCTATTTTTTTCTTTAATTCCTGTCACGAACATAAGTGACTCTCCTGTTAAATAAACAAACATGTAAGATTATTTTTTTTTACAGTTCATGAATTTGGAACTCCTGACAGTCAGTTGCTTTGACATGCTGCTGTTTGTTTGTTGTAAGAAATGGTTATTAATTACCAAACACATGGTTCCTGATTTATGTATAATTACCCTAATTCCACTAGAAGACATTCTAAGCACTGAATGATAAATGGCAAAATTCCTGGGCTGTAACTAACTAAAATTACTTTTTAAAAGTTAATCATCTTGCCCAGAAGAAAAAGGACTGTTTTTTATGGGTCAAAGGATCTCAAGTATGTGTTAGATCTAAAATCCCTACGTGCTTCATCAAAGAAAGGAAGAATAAACTTGGTAAGGGTCACTAGTCTTCACAAATGTTTGCTTCCTATATAGGAGGAAATAGCATACCAAATAAAAAATGTATTGCTTAATTTATGTCTAAATTGATTTCTTCATGGTCTGTGTTAAAAGTTGTTGCTTTTGTGCTTTGCATTTATAAATATCTATTACGATGGTAGTCTGTTTCCTGATGCTCAGCAGGCCACTTTTTAGAAATTATAGGTCATTACAGGAAAGAAACAGAATCATAAAGCGGTTACTTCTATGAAATATTTCCTCTAGGAGGAGTATTTTAATTAGACTAGTGGTAATAAATGTGTTTGTCATGTTGGAAGGACCATGGATGCCTAATGAACTAAAGCCAACACTATCACTTAATTTTAAAAAGTCAACATTATCATTATTTATTAAACACAAATACTGCTCTCAGTGACCAGGATCCAGGGAAGTCAAAGTCCCTACGCTGAAAAGCTTAATCAGTAAGTACTGACTTTAGTAGCATGTACATTATCAAGGTGAAGGTATCGCTCCTTTTCATGAGCTTCCATCTGAGTTGAGGGCATTTTGCATCCTTGTAGGAACAAGACAACCAGCAAAAATCAGATGCCTGATGCCAAAATATACTGAATGGTGTAGTTTCTGGAAGGATTTCAATGGTTTGGTGCTAGATTTGTACATTCTCTTTCTTTTTTATGGAAGAAGTACGTCTTGAAACTTGGAGCAGTAGATAATGGAAGTTGGAAAAATCTTAAAGGTACCCTCTTGCCTTTCTAATACCAAAAAGTAACCATCCAGAAATGGCAGAACTTAAGAAAGCCATAGTAGACATACAGTCCTCCACCCATTGAAATCAATGGCAAAATTCCCATTGACCTCAGTGGTGAAGGATTGCACTCGGTGTCTTCAGTTTCATCCATTCAGATGCTACTAGTGAAACCTGACCTACATTAGTGCAGATATTTAGCAAGGGTGTAATTCTGCTAAATTCCAATGTCTCTGTGATCCTGGATGATCCCCTGATCACTGTGAGTGAATGAGGCACTCTGATTTTCAGCCCCACTTTAAACTCTTATGTGATTTAATAGATCAGATCTAAATGTTCTCATCGTAACCAAGCCAAGTACGTGCACTTGAGACCTCGCATCTTCATGAATGTTAGACCCCTTGTCTCTCCCTCTGTTCCCCTTCCTNCGATAATGGGCTGGGAGACAAGAACCTGGCCTTGCTAATGGCAGAGCAAACTTGTTTGATTGGTAAAACAGTGTAGCATATTTTTGCCCAGCTTTGAGTTCTTTTGTTATAATAAGTGATAATTCCATATTGGCTAGTCCTAATGGGCAGAAGAGAAGAACCTGTCTCTTATACACATCTTTTCAGCCCTGCTTTAAATGTTGGTTCAGAGGTTAAAGAAGGGCTGGAAATTGGAGTGCCTCGCTCACACACAAAACTGACCTGGGGATCATCCAGGGCTGATTATACAGCTTCTGGGGCCCTGCAGACATCTGAGTTTAGCAGAGTTATATGTGAGTTCACCCCAAGCCTCTAATAAGTAAACTCTTAAATAACTCATTGGCTTTTTCCATGTTCAACACTATAGCTGATAAGTCTAGACTATGTTGAACGTTAAAAAGCTGTGGGCCTAAGACATGTGAAGACAGCAGAGGGACTAATACACAGTGTCTTGGTGTATTTTTGAAACAGTGGAATGATGGCTCTCTGTGAGCGGAATGATGGCCCCAGAACCCTGAAGGGTGGAGTAGCCAGCACCCCTACTCAGTCGGGCATTTCAAGCTGGCTGACATTGGTGGAGCAGCAGCAGAGGACCTGGCAACTTCCAGGGCTTGGTGGCTGGCACCCCTACTTGGTCGGGTGTTGCAGGCTGGCACCCTACTCAACTGAGCTCAAGAAGCTCTATTACAAATTGGGCAAGCCTTGCCCACAAGTGCACTCATCCAAGCTATGGCCGCCTACAAGAGTGAGGAGAAAATGATTGACGTGCAGTACCACCAGCAGCAGCAGCAGCAGCAGACATTGGATTGCTCAAGCACAGTAACTGCGGCTGGCAACCCTGCTCGGGTGGGCGTTGCAGGCTGTCTGGCATCGGTGAGCAGTGGCAGAGGCCTGGCCAGGGCTTGGTGACAGCCACCCCTGCTCAGCTGGGCATTGCAGGCTTGCATCCTACTCTCAGGATCTCAACAAACTATTCTGCTAATTGGTCAAGCCTTTCCCAGTGGTGAATCATGTGGCTACCCAGTAGCAGACATTGGATTGCCAGGGCACAGTGCCCATGGCACAGCATAGGCATCAGCGGACATTAGATTGCCCGGTAACAGAACCCCGGCACAGACAGTAGAGGTGGCATTGACAGTAGCAGAAGACATTGGATTAACCAGGTCACAGAACCCGTGGCAAAGACAGCAGAGGCAGCATTTGCAGCAGTGCCAGGGCACAGAACCTGTGGCACAGACAGTGGAGGCAGCATTGGCAACAGCAGCAGACAATGGATTACCCAGGCACAGAACTCGTGACACAGCAGAGATGGCAGCAGCAGGATTTGCCTGTGTGCCGCTCCCACAGAGCCAGAATGGTAGGATTTGCCAGGGAAGAGCTCCCATACAGCAGCAGATGGCATCAGCAGGATTGCGTGGGAACATTTGGATTTGCGAGGGCAGAGCACCCATGGGCCAGCAGACAGAAGCAGCAGGATTACCAGGCCAGTGGGGCACATCACCCAGGGTTGCCAGGGCAGGCAGAGAAGCACCTTGGCATGAGAGGTAGGCAGGCTGGGGTAGGGTTTCAGCTTTGCCCACAGGGCGGGCAGGCAGTATGGCAGGAGCATGGGAAGGCAGACTGAGGCAGGGTTCGAGCTTGGCAACCTGGACAGGCAGACAGGCAGCCTGGCATAAGCAGAAGGCAAGCAGGGGCAGGGTTTGAGCTGGGCAACCTGGACGGGCGGGCAGACAGGCAGCATGGCATGAGCAGAAGGCAGACTGAGGCATGTTTTGATCTAGACCACCTGGGTGGGCAGCAAGACAAGCAGCATAGCATGAGAAGAAGGCAGAATGAGGCAGGCTTTGATCTAGACTACCGGGGCAGGCAGACAGGCAGTGTGACATGAGCAGAAGGCAGGCAGACTGAGACGGGGTTCGAGACTGGCAACCAGGGTGGGCAGACAGGCAGCATGGCATGAGAGGCAGTAGGGAAGGCAGGCTGGGAACTTGGCAGGACATTCAGATAGGCTGGCAAAGACTGTGCAGCATGCGCGAGAGAGAGCCAGTCACATAGGCGGGTCGAGATCATCTAGATAGAGGCCGGCTGGCAGGCTTACAGTTTCCCAATGCCAAACTGTGTCATGAGGTCAGTCAGATAGGCTGGCCAAGGCCAGAGAGAGAGAGAGGAAGAGCGGGCGCTGGGCATTGGGAGGGAGGGACAGCACCTCAGAACAGCTGCAGCAGCCCAGATTGAGGAGGAGTCCTGTCCCAAGACTGCCCCTGGCATAGGATGGCGTGTGCCACTGCCCCATCAATCTTTGTCCAGGGGCAGCTCAGGGAATCCCAGCAGCAGAAGTTTCACCTTAAGGAAGAGCAACTGCTCCACCAACCTGGCCCCCAGTCTCAGGTGGTGCGGCGAGCAAATGTTCCCCACTATGGAGAACACCCGTTCTCTGGGAACACTGGTTGTTGGTCAGGACAAGAGACCCTTGGCCACTTTGGACAGGGCTGGCCACACATTGGTCTTGCCGGTCCAGTAGGCCAAGGGATCGCTGCTGGGTTCTATGCATGGCTCCTCCTCCAGGTAGCTCTCCACTGCTGCTGAGGCACTGTCGTATTCCCTCTGATAACTCTGCCTGCGCACCACCTCCACCACTGCCCTCAGCCATGCTGCTTTCCCTGTTGCACACTGCCCCATGCTCCCCAGAGTGGCCTGCACATAGGAGCTGCTGGTGCTGGCAATATGGGTGCTGCTGCTGCTTATCCTGCTGCTGGTGCTGCTACCGCTAGGGCTGGGGGCAGGGATAGACCCCGCCAGCTGAAAGGGGTGGCTGCTCCCACTCCCATCATCCCCAGGGTCCTTCTGATGCTGCTGTGCACTCTCCAGAGCCCACTCTGCCTGTCGGACCCTCTCCACCAGCTCACCCTTTCAGTGGTCATAAAGGAGTGTCTGACATGCTATGCTGCCCTTGACCCTGTGGTCCAGCATGGTTGCCAAGATGTATTCCACCCGCCGCAGGAGCTTGTTGAAACGCACCTTCAGCCCTGCCTCCAGTTGCCGCATGAGGGCAACCACCTCATTGGCCAGCTTCCTGCCCTGAGGGCCAGATTCCCACCCCTGGAGAATTTCCTCAAGCCTCCTGAGGAAACTCTGGACCAGAGGTCACCTGGCTGATGGTGGTCGTGGATGAGCTGATGGTCTCCAACGTGTCTCTCATGTCCGGGAATGAAGACTGCGTGTGCCAGGATCTCCCATTCCGCCCCATTGTACCATGGAGGTGCCCCACTGTCTGTCACCAGTTGAACCTGATGCAAGGTAGTTTTCTAATTGAGAAGCCACTCGAGTATCAGGAAGATCGAATCCCACCGTGTGGACACATCCTGCACCAGCTGGTGCACTGTGGAGCCTTGCTCGGCATGCTTTGCCTGGAGGAGGTCGCTGCCCTTCACGCTCCAGTTAAAGAAATCGGTCAGCTTCCTCCCCTGCTTGATCAGGGAGCTAAGGGTGCCTGCCCCAATCCCATTCTCCCCCAAGCCCAGAGCATCCCTGACCACCAGGTGAAGGGTGTGTGCGGTGCAAGGGATGCTGGTGAAGCCCCCATCATGGACTGCCTTCAGTATATTGGCTGTGTTGTCCATCACCACACACCCCTTGGTGAAGGGTGTGCCTGGCGTGACCCACTCCCTCACCTAGGCAGTCACTAGGGCTTCCTCAATGTTCCTAGCAGTGTGGGGGCTGTCCATTACTTGTGCCTGAACAGGGCCCACCTATACCCTGCTTCAGGACATCGCCTGTGACTGCCAAATGCTACCTCCAGGTCCTGCCCCCGTGCACCATCACCGCCAGGTAGGCATGCTGAGAATTCCTGCTCAACCATAGGTCTGTGGTGAAGTGGNGGAGGCAGCATTGGCAACAGCAGCAGACAATGGATTACCCAGGCACAGAACTCGTGACACAGCAGAGATGGCAGCAGCAGGATTTGCCTGTGTGCCGCTCCCACAGAGCCAGAATGGTAGGATTTGCCAGGGAAGAGCTCCCATACAGCAGCAGATGGCATCAGCAGGATTGCGTGGGAACATTTGGATTTGCGAGGGCAGAGCACCCATGGGCCAGCAGACAGAAGCAGCAGGATTACCAGGCCAGTGGGGCACATCACCCAGGGTTGCCAGGGCAGGCAGAGAAGCACCTTGGCATGAGAGGTAGGCAGGCTGGGGTAGGGTTTCAGCTTTGCCCACAGGGCGGGCAGGCAGTATGGCAGGAGCATGGGAAGGCAGACTGAGGCAGGGTTCGAGCTTGGCAACCTGGACAGGCAGACAGGCAGCCTGGCATAAGCAGAAGGCAAGCAGGGGCAGGGTTTGAGCTGGGCAACCTGGACGGGCGGGCAGACAGGCAGCATGGCATGAGCAGAAGGCAGACTGAGGCATGTTTTGATCTAGACCACCTGGGTGGGCAGCAAGACAAGCAGCATAGCATGAGAAGAAGGCAGACTGAGGCAGGCTTTGATCTAGACTACCGGGGCAGGCAGACAGGCAGTGTGACATGAGCAGAAGGCAGGCAGACTGAGACGGGGTTCGAGACTGGCAACCAGGGTGGGCAGACAGGCAGCATGGCATGAGAGGCAGTAGGGAAGGCAGGCTGGGAACTTGGCAGGACATTCAGATAGGCTGGCAAAGACTGTGCAGCATGCGCGAGAGAGAGCCAGTCACATAGGCGGGTCGAGATCATCTAGATAGAGGCCGGCTGGCAGGCTTACAGTTTCCCAATGCCAAACTGTGTCATGAGGTCAGTCAGATAGGCTGGCCAAGGCCAGAGAGAGAGAGAGGAAGAGCGGGCGCTGGGCATTGGGAGGGAGGGACAGCACCTCAGAACAGCTGCAGCAGCCCAGATTGAGGAGGAGTCCTGTCCCAAGACTGCCCCTGGCATAGGATGGCGTGTGCCACTGCCCCATCAATCTTTGTCCAGGGGCAGCTCAGGGAATCCCAGCAGCAGAAGTTTCACCTTAAGGAAGAGCAACTGCTCCACCAACCTGGCCCCCAGTCTCAGGTGGTGCGGCGAGCAAATGTTCCCCACTATGGAGAACACCCGTTCTCTGGGAACACTGGTTGTTGGTCAGGACAAGAGACCCTTGGCCACTTTGGACAGGGCTGGCCACACATTGGTCTTGCCGGTCCAGTAGGCCAAGGGATCGCTGCTGGGTTCTATGCATGGCTCCTCCTCCAGGTAGCTCTCCACTGCTGCTGAGGCACTGTCGTATTCCCTCTGATAACTCTGCCTGCGCACCACCTCCACCACTGCCCTCAGCCATGCTGCTTTCCCTGTTGCACACTGCCCCATGCTCCCCAGAGTGGCCTGCACAGAGGAGCTGCTGGTGCTGGCAATATGGGTGCTGCTGCTGCTTATCCTGCTGCTGGTGCTGCTACCGCTAGGGCTGGGGGCAGGGATAGACCCCGCCAGCTGAAAGGGGTGGCTGCTCCCACTCCCATCATCCCCAGGGTCCTTCTGATGCTGCTGTGCACTCTCCAGAGCCCACTCTGCCTGTCGGACCCTCTCCACCAGCTCACCCTTTCAGTGGTCATAAAGGAGTGTCTGACATGCTATGCTGCCCTTGACCCTGTGGTCCAGCATGGTTGCCAAGATGTATTCCACCCGCCGCAGGAGCTTGTTGAAACGCACCTTCAGCCCTGCCTCCAGTTGCCGCATGAGGGCAACCACCTCATTGGCCAGCTTCCTGCCCTGAGGGCCAGATTCCCACCCCTGGAGAATTTCCTCAAGCCTCCTGAGGAAACTCTGGACCAGAGGTCACCTGGCTGATGGTGGTCGTGGATGAGCTGATGGTCTCCAACGTGTCTCTCATGTCCGGGAATGAAGACTGCGTGTGCCAGGATCTCCCATTCCGCCCCATTGTACCATGGAGGTGCCCCACTGTCTGTCACCAGTTGAACCTGATGCAAGGTAGTTTTCTAATTGAGAAGCCACTCGAGTATCAGGAAGATCGAATCCCACCGTGTGGACACATCCTGCACCAGCTGGTGCACTGTGGAGCCTTGCTCGGCATGCTTTGCCTGGAGGAGGTCGCTGCCCTTCACGCTCCAGTTAAAGAAATCGGTCAGCTTCCTCCCCTGCTTGATCAGGGAGCTAAGGGTGCCTGCCCCAATCCCATTCTCCCCCAAGCCCAGAGCATCCCTGACCACCAGGTGAAGGGTGTGTGCGGTGCAAGGGATGCTGGTGAAGCCCCCATCATGGACTGCCTTCAGTATATTGGCTGTGTTGTCCATCACCACACACCCCTTGGTGAAGGGTGTGCCTGGCGTGACCCACTCCCTCACCTAGGCAGTCACTAGGGCTTCCTCAATGTTCCTAGCAGTGTGGGGGCTGTCCATTACTTGTGCCTGAACAGGGCCCACCTATACCCTGCTTCAGGACATCGCCTGTGACTGCCAAATGCTACCTCCAGGTCCTGCCCCCGTGCACCATCACCGCCAGGTAGGCATGCTGAGAATTCCTGCTCAACCATAGGTCTGTGTTGAAGTGGACGGTGGCACCCCCAGCCCCTGACAGCTGTTCCCTCACCCGCTCCTTTAAAGCCCTGTACAAGGCTGGCACCACCTGCCGACTCAGGGTGTTGCATGAGAGCAGCTTAAACTGGGGGGCTAGGAAGCCAATCAGGCGCCTGAACCCCATGTCCCCGATCACTGAGAAGGGCTGCACATCCAGGGCAATAATTTTCACCCAACATGCGCGTGGATTTCTCTTGAAAGACACGCCATCCTCCGTGTCTGGCAGCTGCCCCCACCCTAGCTCCTCCATGGTGGACTGATGCTGCTGCTGCTGCTGCTGCTGCTGCTGCTCCTCCCCCATAGCAGCAATACCTCTCCTGATGCTAGATGCAGCTGTTTGAGCAGGACGCTTGCCCGCTGATGGAGGTGGACAACTGGCTGCTGCAGTCGGAAACCCACTGGCGTCCACTGCCCCTGCCTGCCTGCTTAGCAGCACAGTGTTGTGGCATCCCTTAAGGTGCCTCGCATGGCAGTTGTGTCAAGGTTGGTGAGCACCTGCCCATGCTTCACCACCACCTGGCACAAAGTGCACTGCACCTCCCAGCACCCTCCCTCCCTGGGCACCTCATCCGCCCACACCAACTTAAAATGCGCCCATGCTGAGGATTTTTTGTTGCCTCCTGCCTTCTTGCCCACACCGGGTGACGCACCGTTGCCAGCACTGATGGGAGGGGCAGAACATGGTGGCGACACAGCTCTCGGAGGGACAGACATCGCCTCAGCTCCAGACATCTCCTCCGTGGGACTAGTGTCTGACTTGCTGTCCCCAATCTGAGTGATGTCCCACGAAGGGGAGTATTGGGACCCTGAGGCTGATGGACTGCCCATCATGCTGCTGCCACTCTCCCCGTACCCCCTATGCCACCTGCTGCTGCTCTCCCTGCTGCCATTGCCCGGGCATCGGGCCCTGCCTCTAGAAGTCAGGGTTGGATCCACCAGCCCTGGACTGCTGGGGATCACCTCAACAATGGGGGACATTAGTGACCCTTAAGGAACATCTGACCCTGAAGCACCTGCTCCTGCAGCCGCAGCCTCCTGGCCTGCAGACCTTCTAGTGCCCTGTGTGGCATTGGAGGATGCTGGTAGGAGGCGCCGCCGAACCACCCCCCCTAGTACCACTGCTGGGAGCCTCGGAACCATCCCAAAATCAGGCCTGTGGATTTTGGGGCATGGTGATAGGCTCGGGCTGCTGCCACTATGCTGGCACGGCCCCTACCATCTCTGCCACGTGCCCCATTGCCTGCCTTGCGGGCAGCAGACCAGCCTCTCCATGTCTTCCAACCCAAAGAATGTGCTTTGAAATTTTATGTATTTTTTTAATTAAAATTTTAATCCCACTAATTCTAGTAGCTGCTATTAATTATTCTAAAATCTATGGAACTAAATGGAATACTATATCTACAAAGGCCTAGTCCTACAAACACAGTATAAAATATTAAAACTGAATCACTACCCACTATCTCTATCTATCTCTATAACTAAGCTAACTCCCACAACTATCTCTTTCCATCTATCTATCTATATTCTATACAAAGAGGTTGAGGGGGGCGGGCAGGGGGACACAGACAGCTCACAAAAAACAACGCAGGGAGGGTTACAAAACTGAAATGAATCCTAAATCTAATCCTACTCTAAATAAATCCAAAAACAGGGGAAGGGAATCAGGGATGGAATATATACAGGGAGGAGGGAAGGATTCAATGGAGGGGAGGGAGAAAGTATACAGGGAGGGGTAAAAACTAAAAATAACACCTAAATTAATCTAATCTAAATAAATGAAACCATGGAGGTAAGTGTGTGGGAATGGGTGAAATAGGAGGAGGATGGCAATGGATTAGGAACACAAACTGCTAGGAGGGGGAGACTTCTGAAAACATCTGCTGACAGGATCAATGGCTATCAGTGGCTACTAGCTCAGAAGGAATTGGAAGGGGGGAGTGCAATGACTTTTGTTACTTGCTGTGCCCACCTTACCACAAGCCCCATTGGCTCCGTGAAGCCTAGCCCCGTGCCAATTGCAGACTGCATAGCCAGTGGTCTGAGGAAAAGAGGGATGGTGATTGGGCAGGCTGGCTGCTAGTCCAAGCCTCTCCACCCCTGGCACCAGGATGCCTGCTCCTCAGCTATTCCCCCGCCCCCCTCTCCCCCCCACCCCCGCCCAGGCCCCGGCCTTCCAGTCAGGTTTTTCCTGCCCGAACGCAACTGAACTCACCCAAACATGGTTGAACTGTTTGACCGCTTCCACGTTCGGTTAGGGTGTTCTGTTCGGCCATCTGAACGGACCGAACGCCTGAACCACGTTCGCACATTCCTACAATGCTATATGCATTCAGCCCATAGTCTCGAGCCTCCTTAGACCTTTGTCCTTTTGGTTCTTCTTGCTCATCTATCTTCCCTTGTCTTCCTGATCAGCCGTATCTAGTGTAAGTTTGTAGAAGCAACCTCCCTCCCTGAATCTCCCAACCTACTCACTGGTGATCCTCCATCTGTGTGTTGGGTTTAGCTTTTTGTAGCCTAATGCCTTCAGTTGGTCAGCGGCTTCTTTGGCTCTGCTTCCAGGTATGGTCAATTAGTCAATCCAATCCTGAATTTATGAACATTCTCGGGGGCTCCGCTCCCAAATACCTAGAGGGCAGTTCTAACCCTCCTAGAAGGTGTTCCCTGGAGAAACATGTAATGTCTTCAAACTTCCTTCTCCACAAATAGATATGAAATTTTGTTGTCTTCAAAGGGGTGGCATAATTGCTTATACATTGTTTTTCCATTCTTGAGGTAATGGCAGGATGACAAACTCTATTGAAATGTGGAAGAAGGATACAGCCCAACTTCAAACCATATTGTGGTATGCCTTAAGAGAGAATTCCTTTGGGGAGAAAGTTTGGACTCCTACTGCTACTGCATCAGATGCCGCTTAATTGACTTTCCTCTATTGCCATAACTATTTAAGATAATTAGCTGTTGCCTAATGATAGGCAGAAAAAGGTGGCATTTGTAAGTAGAACACTATTTGGATTAAGCTAGTGTTTGAAATCTGGGGGGGTAAGGTGTATAACCCTTAATGAAAATGACAATCCTCACTTCCTGATACCTTAATATTAGTAGGATGGCCATACCTCCCCTTTAAAAGAGAACACTTATGAAAAATACATGGTGCAGGGCTGCACTGGAACCACTACACCCCTGCAACATGTATTTTTCATGTGTCCTTTTTTTTAAAGGGGAGGTATGGCCTCTCTAATGACTAGGTTACCCCCTAGCCACAGGAGCTCTACCCCCTTCTCTGTTCCCAGATTATCCCATCTTACAGGCGGCAGAGGGACTAATATTAGAGGTGTGCACCAGGAGCCCATGTTTTCAGTTTTGTTTTCATTATTTAAATTGGCTGTTTTCATTGTCATAAATATCAAATTTCTGTCTTCATTTTTGCTTTTGTGTTTGTTTTCCATTGGTTTCAATGGAAAACACATTTTCAGCTGTAACGTTTTTGTTTTCATTATATTTGGCTGAACCATAGGGGGATTATACCTCCAATGGAAGGCATTGCCTTTACCAAATTCCAAAATTATTGGATAAAGGAATCAAATTGTATAAGCAGCTGAATTATATCATTTTGCAAACATCTTCATATACATTCTTTGCTGTAACTTCTTTGCCTTCACATTTAATGTAGATAAAACCTGGCAGGTTTACACCCCTTCCCATATTTACTATTTCTGCCAACTTTCAGAAGGATTGGATAAAGGGTCCTGGTGGTATATGCGATTAACTTATAAATGTATGTCTGACTGTAACTACTTCTTAGTCCAACCAGTGTGCATTAAATTTGGCAGGGTTGTATATCACACTTTCATGATCATTCATTTCTGCCAAATATAATAAAGCTGTGATAAAGGGTCCCAATTTGATATGCATGCACAGCATATGCAGAGAAGGAGCCTATGCCAGGGATTCTCTTATGTGACACTGTGGTATAAGATCGGTTTCCAATGCCAATTGGCCAGCAGAAATGTCAACCAAATATCCCCATTATGTGCTGTGAAAATCCCAACATCTCTCCTAAACAGATGCTTCTGACTTCCCAGTAACGAGTGGGGGAAAGAGCCAATAGAGATTCTCTTATGTTCTTTGTCACAGTGCTGTAGGATGTGATTGTGATGATAATTGACCAGCCTGGATGTGTAAACTATGTCTCCTGATTGCTGGTATGTTACCCCCAAAGTCTCAATTATGTCCCTTCTATGCCCACCTGAGGGCTGCTCCCTATGCCTGCCTTGAAGTCACTACCGATTGGTCCTGTAAAGCTGGAAGCATGCAGTAACTGGCCAGTGCATGTGTCTGTAAGTATTTTGGGTTGCTCCACATCCTCCCTCCTACAGCTTGCCTTCCGCTGCCATGTTAGGTGCCTGCCTCTGGCTGGCACTGCATGTGCTGCTATTTATCTGAATAATGATCTTCAAGGGGACAACTTCAATTGCTTATAAAATTGGGTCCCTTTATCAAATTTTCCTGTAGTTTGGTTGAGATGACAGGGAAGGTATGCGATACATTCCTGCAAAATGTCCTGTAAACAGGATGGAATATAAAAATGTTACAGCTGGAAATGTGTTTTCAAGTTAATGTCTTATACCATAAGGACCCTTTATCCAATATTTCTGAAAATTGGCAGGAGTGTTAAGCTTGTGGAGGGACATAATATTCACAGGTGTCATGAAAACTGGATGGAAGGTAAAGACGTTGTATCCATGAATGTGTATGGAGCTTTTCTTAAAATCACAACATTCAATTGATTCTATAATCAGTTCCCTTTATCTAATCATTTCAAATATTGGTACGCATAGTTCCCTCCATTGGGGGTACAAGTTTCATCAGAACTTAATAAGATATATAGCTCCAGAAATACATTTTTCAGTGTTTTCCCTTTATTGCAAAAACAAAATGTCATTTTTGTTTCTATTTTCATTATTATTATTAATAATAATATTTGTCATTTATGTCATTGTAGTAATAATGAAAATGACAATTTTTGTTATCGTTATTGTAATAACAAAAATGATATGCACACCCCCTAATAGTATATGCCCTTCCAAACAGCTTACCACTTATAGGAATTCATGACTTTTGCACTTCTGGTGTATTCAAGTTTCAAGTTTATTGATTTGCATTGCACATACACAAAGGGACAAAGAACGTCAAATACAGATGAAACAGACAGAAAACAATGCCAAAACGGCATGCAGTCAGGAAAGCATATTGCAAATAAAAACAAGAAAAAAAGAAGAACATATACAAGAACTCTTCCAAAAAAGGTATGCCAACAAACCTCTCAAAAACTCTAATCGCGAGTCTCCTGCATCCACACCAACTCCGGTGGATATCAGAGCAGCCTGGTCTACAGGCAAGGATTTCAAGAACCTATCCCTACTAGCAAAGGCCTGTACTAAAAAAAATGACACTGCGTCCAAACGGTTCTGATTAGTATCCTGAAGGAATATGCAGAGTAATTGGGAGTGAGTCCTACCAGGAAATTTCACCATATGTGAACGCAAGAACTGGATATGGGGCAGATCGTAGAGGTGACAAACGAATAGGACATGTGCCACTGTTTCCGTCTCCAGGCGGTCAAATGGACATGTCCTGTTCCCAAAAGGGATACCAAGATAGCAGCCCTCTAGGAGGCAGGTGGGGAGGACATTAAGCTGAGCACCAAAAAGGAGGGAGCAACACCTAACCGAATATGGGAAGGCTCTATAAGACACCATGATGCCTGGAAGTGGGACAACATGTCTATAGTGGGCCAGTGGGACAGTGATATTAACCACAGCCCTATCCTCCTGATAGCCAATGTCTTTGATCCTGGCAAAGACCTCTCTCCTAGCTCTGTTGGGATGAATACTTAGCAGAAAGTCGGTGAAGAGTCCCCAACCCATAATTTAGTTGGTCACCCTCTTATACCAAGAGGAAACAAAATGGTCTGGTGGGATGAGGGTCAGAAGCCCCAACTGAGGCCCCTGGTAAAGGTGGAGCCAAAGCTGTACAGCCGGTTTCCAGCTTACCTTGGCCCAAGCAAGCTGCCCAAATTCGGTTCTAATTTCTGGGAGGGGGGTCCCATTCGGGATATGGATCAGGTATTGGTAGGACTTATCCTGGAGGGCATTAAGCATGGAAGAGCAGTCCAAAGCTCAAATTGCCCCCCCCCCCATAAAGGAGCTGCACACGGACTTTGGCGTCTATAACTTTAATAGCACTGACTAGCCTGCCGTACCCCTTCTTACTAAACAGGCGTGAAATGGCCGCCACTGCTCCCTTCACTCTGTTGAAGGCCAGGTCCCGATGACCAGCCCAACCAAACTAAGAGTGAAACAGAAGGCCCAGGTACTTGTAAGACTTGACCTGAGCTATGGAATGTGCACCTATGCACCAGTGGTGAATTTTCCTCCCCCTCCAAGACAAGAACTTTGGTTTTCTTGTATTTAATTAATAGCCTATTGCTCGAGCAGTAATCAAAGAGTTCGCGGAGTTGTCTGTCCAACCCCACCTTGGTCTGAGACAGGATGACCGCATCCTCAGCATAAAGCAGACATCCCAATGGGTGTAAGGCCAGTTTGGGGGGAAAAAACTCAGGATAAGACATCTTGGGAGCAAGGTTGTTGAGGAAAAGATTGAACAGTGAGAGGGCCAAGATGCAGCCCTGCCTAACCCTGGAAAAGATTGGAAGCCACTGTGTTAAATGGCCCTGTTCAGATCACCTTATGGCCAGACAGGAGTCAGAATGCAGCAGGCGGATGAGAGTTAGAAGCCTTTGATCCATGGACAAATTGGTCAATTTGTACCATAGCAGGCCCCTGTCTATGGAATCGAAGGCAGCCTTCAGGTCAGCGAAGGCGCAGTACAATTTGGTGTTGGCACTTATAAATTTTTCAGCCAGATGGAATAACACTAGGCAGTGATCGAGGGTCGATCTATTGGCTTGAAAACCTGCTTGCTCCCTATGCAAAACCTGGATCTCAACTATCCAGTTGTTAAGGATGAGGAGCAAGTGCTTGGCATACAACTTAGCCATGATGCTCAGCAGGCTAATAGGTCTATAATTGTCCAGGTCTGACCTAGGACCCCCCTTGTAAATGGGTATAATCACTGCCCTGGCCCAGTCTGGGGGAAAAGCACCAGTCTGATCCAAAAAAAGTGAAGAAGGAAGCCAAAAATGGAACCCACCAATCAGCATGGCTCTTGATAAGCTCTTCCGGAATGTAATCAAACCCAGGTGCTTTCCCGGACTGAAAGGATTTGATAAGCTTTGCCACCTCACTCTCAGAAACAGGGGGCCAGGGAGGAAGATCCTGCAGCAACGAGATCGAGACTGCCTCGATGGGACACCCAGACCCCTCTAGGAATTAACGTTGGCCAAGAAGGATGGGTCTTACCCATAGGGCCATTAACTAGCTGCCAGAAACCTCTGGAATCCTTGTTATGGGCGGCTTTAATCGAAGAGTCCCAGATTTTGATGTTATAGACGGCCTTCTTACATCTGATCAGCAAACGGTACTGCTTTTTGGCATTAAAGAACTCATCTGGCAGTTCATTCACCAGCCCCCTCATATAGGATTTGTATAGTGATACCAATTGAAGCTTCGAGGATCTGCACTCTTGGTCATAAAAAGGTGCTCTTCTACCCGCGCCCCACTGGTTCGCACGCTGCAGGTCTGGAGATCAGGCCAGACTAGGCCTCAGAAGGGAAATAAGCCTGACATAACTCCCAGTCATGTCTAGCGGGGGAGGGAACCATACTACTGAATCCCTAATGTCCAGGCATGGGGCAGAGTTCACTACCCCCCCTAGGTTTCCTTTTAGCTTGCTGGACCATGGCTGGCTGAGGAACCTGGTGCGGTCCTCGTTAGGGACATCTGCAGAGACCTTAATGGCCCTGGAAAGGCCATGTGTAACATATATCAACAGGGGTTGGAGCGGAGAGAGTGAGACTCTGGTTGGTCTGTGGTTACACCTGTGGTGGGTGGAGCTACCTGACGCCTCCCCTTGGACAACCTAATTAAGCAAGCCGCTGCTGGAGGCAGAGTATTGGAGCGGAGAGAGTGAGACTCTGGTCAGGCTGTGGTTACACCTGTGGTGGGTGGAGCTACCTGGCGCCTCCCCTTGGACAACCTATTTAAGCAAGCTGCTGCCAGAGGCATGCACCAGGGCAATGTGCTTAAGGGATACGTGCAGGTGTATTTTGTCCTTGATAGCATTGGGCATTATGGCGGCAAAACTGAGGAGGAGACTGCCTGAAGAAGAGCCGTATGTTCCCCGCCCCCCACCCCCAAAACAACAGAAACTCAATATTTTTTTCCCCTCGTCCTAGGTTTTCGGAGGGTGGACGGGCGGAGCCCATCTGTTTATCCCCCGAAGTGGAACTTACAAACGGCTTTGTGGTTTTGGGGGTGGGGGTTTCGGGGGAAGAAGATGATGGTGGTGGCGTTAGAACAGGGAGGGGTGCCCGGCAGTTAGGGCCGGAGGGCAGGGTCCCATGCAAGAGGAAAGCCCCGCCGGGAAACAGGATTGCCTCCCCCAGTATCTTCATTGGCCAGGGCCTCTGGCGAGGATCCAGAAGACTGCCCCTGGTCCGATAATGGGCTGGGAGACAAGAACCTGGCCTTGCTAATGGCAGAGCAAACTTGTTTGATTGGTAAAACAGTGTAGCATATTTTTGCCCAGCTTTGCATCCTTACTATGTTGCTCAAGGAGCAAAAGGGCGTAGTTGGCAAGGATTGTCTAAGGAAGGGTCAAGCGGGAGGTGGGAGGAACCCCATGTCTGGTGACCTTGCAGTTCGTCGGGGGGATGGACCTTGTGGCAATATCCCTGCCACTACTCCTCCTGAACAAGTGAAGACTCTGCCAGAATGTCGGGGAGATGGCTTCTGCTTTTGCAGACACGCTATTGCCATTTCTGCCTCACCACTTCCCTCTGGACAGGTCCCGCAGTGGTCTACTCCTCAGCTTGTAGCCATGCACATTGAGGCCCTGCTTCATCTGCCTTGCCATCCCAGAGAGATTAAGGATATAAGGATTTTGCACCGATCCCGGGACTCCTTTAAATGTGTTGTTTCCTTTAGGAATAGTACTTTGCCCGAGGCCATTTGGAACGCTAGTGGGGTTTTGTATTCCAAGGGGGTTCATTTTTCTATGTTCTATGTTAGCAATATTTTAGGGGCTGTGCAGGGCTTTGGGGGGCGGGGGGAGGGAAGGGTGCAATGCCAGTCCGGAGATCTCCGGCAGCGTAAGCCTGCCTCCCCTGGTTAGGATGGGCTGACAGCCGGGGCCCCCTCCTAATTGTGGGCAGGGGCACCGGATTGCTAGCTCTAAGATGTCTGTTGGGGCCCCAGAGTGCGAATCTAATATTAATAGTCTTCTTCTGATTGATTTGGAGGAGGAGATGGAGACAGGAGGGTCAGTTCCCCCTGTTTTGGTAAGGGGTTCTGAGCCAATTTTACCCCAGACTGGGGGGGACAATGGTTTGCGGGCTGTTGATTTAAGTGTGGGTGGGGAGGAGGTTGTAGTGTTGGAGAACATCTCTACTTCCAATGAAAAGTGTCCCCAACCCATTGAAGTGCGAGTTAATGTGGTTTCATCTCCCTTTAGCCATTCCCGGGATCCGGGTCAGCCCCAAGATTCTCCCAAAACCATGGGGAGGTGCAACCCAGGGTTGGTGTATGAGGTGAATCCTGGCACTAGTATTCCTGAAGCAACCAGTAATAACTGGGAAAAACTCCATGTTTTGGAGGACTCGGAGTTGGGAGGCTTTACTCCTGCTCGCGGCTATGCAGAAGGAGGGGAGGGGCAGGGGCCAGGGCCCAGTGGGCAGGTTTTGGAGGCTAGGGATATTGGCGATAGACCACGTGAGGAAGAGGGTGGGAAAGGGTTAGTCATTGTCAGCCCATCCCTGGAGGATGGCGGGACTCTCCCTGCTGGTTTAGGGAGAGGAGGTAAACCGAAGGTTGACTAACTGACGAACCAGGATGGGCGTCCTGCCATCAAAATCATCTCCTGGAATGTGGCTGGTTGGTCAACCAGACTTTGTGACCCCAGTACTAAGGACTTTTTGTTGAATTTTGATATTATACTAGTACAGGAAACTTGGGTGGTTAGTACTCTGGTACTTGATAACTATACTGTGTTCTGGCAGGAGGCAGTTGCACTCCAGCAAAGAGGCAAACCTAGTGGTGGCATGGCGTGTCTTATTAAAAAGTTGCCTGGCTTGGAGGTGGTTCCTCTGGCCCAGGCTCCCCCTAGTGGATGTGGGTGCTTGATATTAGCAGACGGCTGGTCACTGCTGATCCTTAGTATATATGTTTTCCCCCCAGGAACTCTCTGTACCATGAGGATTCAGTTTGGACCAAGTTGGCTGTTTTTCTGGAACAGATTCGGGAGTCATATTATGGTGCTGAGTTGTTACTGGCCAGGGATTTTAATGCCCATATGGGCCAGTGTTACTTGACTCTTGGCCAGTTTGGTGGCATATGGATACTTGAGGATAACGTTCCACTCGAGCACAGGAGGTCAAGGGATGGCGGTCTGAACAGAAGTGGGATTGCCCTGGCCGAGTTGGTGCAACAGTCAGATTTGTGCTTCTTCAATGGTCATTATTTGGTGGACTATCCGGGTGTATTCACCTGTTTGTCCCCCAGGGGTTGTAGTGTAGTCGACTATATGGTTATCTCGCCCAATGTTATTCTGCGGACTGGCGCTATTGCAGTAAGTTCCCGCATAGCCAGCAACCATCTCCTGCTTATACTCGAACTGGGTGACTTATTGTCTCCCATCCAGCCACCACCACCCCCGGCTCCCTTAATACCCCGGTTGAATTGGGTGTGGTGAGGAAGTTGTGGACCTCTCAATTGGAACTGGAAGTGATGACTGGGCTCCATAGCCCGGAGGGTCTACGGTTTACCCAGTTGATTAAGGAACCTTGGGGAGCAGCTGAAGGATTTTCAGGGGCTTGTAGAGTGGCTCCAACCTGCTTTGACAGCCATGGAGGGGGATATCTAAGCAGGGTGGGCGGTCTGGTGGCCTGGCTTCAGGTTGGTATGACAGAGAATGCTACCGAGTACGGGCCAGATTGCGGTGGCTGTATAAAAGATTGAGGAGGTTCCATGGGATGAGCCATTTAAAGGGGTTTTTAGTAAAAAGGAGGGAGCATAGGGTTCTCCTCAGTGAGAAGAAAAAGAAATTTAATCTTGCAGCTTGGGCAGCCCTAGATAGGGCTGGTAAGGATTCCAACCCGCTAACCTTTTAGAAGTTGGTTAGGGGTATAGGGCAAGACAGGGTTCCATATTACGCTTTTGCTGTCCTTGGGGAAGTTTGGAAGGCCTATTTTTCCAAACTGTTTATGGCCCCCCAGGGGGGTTCCGCAGCCTCCACTGTGATCCTTTCAGGACCTGAATGGGACCTGGTGTCCAGTGAGACTGTGATTGACTTGCTGACTGGTTTAAAGGCGGGTAAAGCCCCCAGGATTGATTTTATCCCCGGGGAATGCTTGAAAGCTGATCCTGAATGGTGGGCACCGTTTCTTTCAGCCCCTTTTACCGGGATTAATGCATCCAGGGGAATTCCCTCTGATTGGGGGCGGGCGGTGATTGTGCCTATATTTAAGACAGGTAATCCTGAACTATCAGGCAATTACAGGCCTATAAGCCTGTTGAGCATTATTAGCAAACTCTATGCGAAATACCTACTTGGGAGATTTAATGTCTGGCTTAAAGAGCAAGACATCTTGTTAGATGCCCAAGCAGGGTTTTGGGAAGGTAGATCTACGTACAACCACTGCTTCCTTCTGTCGCATCTCATCCGGAAGTTTTCCCAGCCAACTTTGTCTTTGTATGTCGCCTTCATTGACCTGAAGGCGGCTTTCGACACAGTCCCTAGGGATCCACTTTGGGCCAAGTTGGAGGCACTCAGGGTGGAGCAGAGATTATTGTATCTCTTGCATAGTTTATATAGAGACAGTTCGATGTCCGTGAGGCTCAATAAGCAAGGGAGGATGTCAGGTTTGATCCCGGTTCAGAGGGGAGTTAGGCAGGGGTGTATTTTAGCCCCTACCTTGTTTAATCTATATCTCAATGACCTCTTTGCATAACTGTTGGCAATAGACCACCACGATCCCCAGTTGGGGGATGTCGTTATTCCTTATATGTTCTATGCTGACGATACAGTCCTCTTGTGCCGTTCCTGGGTTGATCTGTGGCGTCTCCTGGATACTTTTGGGCAATATTGCAGGAAGAACCTGCTAGAAATTAATTATGAGAAGTCCAAGGTGGTGGTATTTTCTAGAAAGAAATTAGTGCATAGGTGGCTGTTGTACAGTGAGGTTATTGCCCAGGTGTGGGCTTATAGGTACTTGGGCCTCCTCTTTCAATCCAATGGTGTATGGATGGTCCAGGTACAAGCAGCTTTAGCCAAAGCTAAACAGCTGCACAAATCACTGCTATCTTCCTTCAGATCTGGGGGGGGGGGAATTGATAGTTCCAGCAGTTAAGATCTATGTTCATAAATCCATCCCACAACTGCTGTATGGGGCACAGTTTTGGGCACTGGATAAACTCCCGGGCTTGGAACATCTCCAAACTAGGTTCTTACGAGTGTTGCTGGCTGCCCCTCCTGGATCTTCCAACTTGGCGCTGTGCTTGGAGTGTGGTCTTCACCTGATTAGGGGAAGAGTCTGGTCTGGGGCTATTTCTAACTGGGTCCGTCTCTTTTTTTAGTGGAGCTGCTCCTTGGGCACAATTAGCATGGTGCGACAGGATTCCTAATAGCTGGGCGGCAAAGGTGGAAAATGAAATTAAACGCTAGGGCTTTGACCCGGCCTGCCTGGTTCCGCTGGGTTTTAAGGGTGCAAGGAAATTGGTGACCTCTAGACTTTTTGATGTCATCCGTCAGGAGATGTCAGCTGGAATAGGTGTTAATCGAACCTTGGGGTCATATGGTTTGTTGTTGAATGCGGATTGGAGACCTTTGTCCTATTTAGGGGGCAATCTTGCACCCAGGGCAAGAAGGTTGTTCCTTTTAGCTAGATTGAATGCTTTCCCCTCCGTTGTTATGGAGGGAAGATATTGTGGGATTCCACTTGCAGAGCGTTTATGTTCTTCCCACCTCAACCAGCCCGAAACTCTGGAGCATATTTTACTCCAATGCCCTTTTTATGATAGGATTAGGGAGCAATTGTTGGCTAATTTGTTGGCCCCTTTCCTGGGCCACTTACCCCAATTTTATATGGCCCTCCTTTTGAAGGACTGTTCACCACCCACCACGGAGAAGGTTCGTGCTTTTCTGGGCGGGGTTGTCCGGATTCAAAACAAAAACAAGGATCGGTCTAACACTTATGACCTTGCGTCTCTTTAGGACCAAATGCCTGTACTATGTTGGTGAAATAACAGTGTTATCTGTCTTTTCACCTTGTAGCCTTAGCCGACAATTTGTTTGATGTGGCGCCTCTTGTAACTTATAGCTGAATGTAACTTTAATTTGATTGAATGATCTTTGCTTTATTGGTGTTTAAGTAAGGTAGTACTTTGTGAGAGCGCCGCCCCATTTGTGGATGGAGAAACCCAGGGGAAAAGCCATTGTCCTTTATGGCAGCTCTTTATGTCCTGTCAGATTATTTTATACTGTGTATATCTAGTTTTGTTATAGTTTGTTACCTATTCATTTGTTTTATTAGTTGGTTTCAATTATTAGTTGGTTTCAATTATTTTATTTTGTTATAGCAAGAGGGGAAGATGGTCACTATAGATTAGTTGGTTTCAATTATTTTATTTTAATATAGCAAGAGGGGAAGATGGTCACTATAGATTGCTTGACCCACCGTAAAGCTAATTAGCTAAAGAATCAAACTAGGAGAGACAGCAATATAATCTACCACACTGCAGCCTTGGTGTGAAACAAAGGTGAATTCCCCATCGGGATCCACGGGGAAAGCCCCATTAAGTAACTTCAAATTAAGATTGCCAATCAGGGTTGCCCATTTGATCCCCGATGCGTTTAAAGATTTATCCTTGGAACAGCAATTAAGAATCCCCAAACCAGGCCTGAGTGCAGGGCAATGGCTCAGCAGGGCCTCTGGGTCGGAACCCAAATGGGCATTTAGGTCTCCGACCAACAAAAGAAAAGCTAGGGGATATTTACCCTGGAGAGTCTCGACAAATTCCTCCAATGAAGTCCAGGACTCTGCACGAAAACTGGCCGCATTGGCAGGGGGGATGTAAACAGAAATAAGAATGTATAGCCTTAGATCAATTCTCCCTATCATAGCTACAGCAATGCGGGCTAGTACAACAGAATTGACCAACTTAAATCCCAAGCTATTGGCAATTAGGCAAGCTATTCCCCCACAAGCATGGCCACGAGTGGCATAAGAAATGACTGGGACCCCATAGGAATGGAACCCAGCCAGTTCGATAGATTCTTGACACCAAGTTTCTAAAAGAAAGTTGATATCATAGTCCCTAAAAAGCTGCACAAATGACTCGTCCCGACTCCGGGTGCACCACCCTGCAATATTCCACACACAAATACTAAAAGGAACTGGCCAGCCCTGGGCCTGAAATTGGTGTGGAACTTCTCAATGCTGGTTGGACCCATCAACCACTGCAGACTCCTGGGAACACTTCAAAGAGAAACGTGCTGCCACAGAAAAGGTGGACAAAACCTATCTAGCAGGGGGTGCGCTGGGCTTGACAAAATCAGGGTGTCCAGAGCAGCACCCTCCAAAGGATGAAAAGTCTCCCCGAGGGGGGGGGGGCTAGGGCTGTAATCTCAGAGGCGCAATGACCCACCTCTGCATTTCCCCCTGCGTTTCCCCCTGCCAGAATATCCAGCAATAGGCCTCTCCCTCTTTCTATCCCCTGAGCAAGACTCTGTAGTCGAGCCTGGATGGAAGATAACTGGAGAGCAGAATCCGGTAGTCTATTCCCTATTCCTGGACTATTACCTGGGCCAGCTCGCCACCCTTCAGGGTGAGGGCACTAAGGGCCCTGTCTGGTTTTGGCCTAAGCGGGAGGTGAGCGGATGGATGACTAGATCTTTAAAAACTTCACCTACATAAACTACCCATGTAGAGAGTAGGTAGGCCTGAGAAAGCACTCGGGATGCAAAATAGGGCATCCTAAAAAACACCATAAATCTCTGGAGATGTCTGTAAGCAGGAAGTGGCTGGAATGAGCCAATAGCCTCAGGAGGGATCCATCCCATTATTTGTTCTAAGTAATGTGCTATTGCCATTTTGGAATTCCAAGCGGGGAAAAAACCGTTTGGCAGGGGCTGGATTCTAAAGGCTACTGCACCAACAATGGGTACCAGTCTATGGGGGTTATAAGGGGTTTCGTGGTTAAACACCATCCCAAGAGCATGGTCGGGCACTGGGACCCTTTCTCCCTTGGTGCCAGTATTTCCTGGCTTCGACAAGGGGGAAGGGTCTTGCTGGCACAACGGGGCTGAGTTAGCGCTCAGTGCTGGGACTTAAGTTCTGCCAAATTGCTAGAGATGTTCTGCAACTGACCATGTTGCCCCTGCAGCAAGGCAACAATCTCCCCAAGTATCAGGAGAAGTTGTTTATTTGGCGGCTCAAGCAGAGAACACTGTGTATTGGACTGGTCACGGCCTTTCAGATTTGGCATAGCAGGGGAGGGATCACCATCCGGGGCTAAACATGGCATCCCCTGTTCCAAAAATGGGTCCAAGCAAGCTAATTCGGGCTCGGCTCTGCCCACACATAAAACTGGGTCCCCCAAGCCGTCACTGGCCACAGACTCCTCTATAGGGGGGGTCTTGACAAGAGAAGGCCCAGCATTGCCTGCCTGAATTTGGCAATGGGAATGGAGAAAACGAAAATTATCAAGGGAACGCTGACTGAGTGGAGATGGTGCAGGGCCAGGCGAGACCACCTGACCCCTTTTTTTTCTTGGTGGCACCCTTGCCAGCCAAACTAGCCAAGACGGAAAATTGAAGAATCCAATGGCTCTGTGGTGCCAAAATCCCAGCTCAGCACAACAATGACCAAACGAACTTTAAGGCTGTGAGTTTCCCAGCAAGTCCTGCAATATTGCTAGGGTAAACTCTGAACCCTCCTGCGATCTCCAAGTCCAGCTACTATGGGAACTGTAGCAGCCAGGGATTGACTAACCTCAGAGGTCCCGCAAGGGGCTACCCTGCCTCTCCCCCCCCCTTCTGAAAAACCTCTCGACCTCCCTCAAGGCACACTGGTAGATCACAAATTGCGAACTGTAGATGTAACCCGGGATAGATTGAGTTGTCAGGCTTTCCTGTCTGGAGGAGAAACCACAGAGTCTTAAAGTTCAGATAAGTGCCTCCTCGTTCTTCAGCATGGCCACAGCGCTTTTGGTCTACCACTCCTCTGCCAACGTCTAAGGCCATGCACACAAGGGGAGTGTGTGTAGTGATAGTGCCGGCGATAACCCGGAGGTCAGTCCAACAGGATACTCACAGGCACACCACCGGGTAAGGGTCAAACACTCCCCAGAGATTCCTATCGAATTCCAACAGTGGGAGGGGTGGGGCTTCAGGCAGACAGCGGGATCTAGTTGTCTGATCTCCTTCAATCAGGGTACAGCACCGGCACTCAGCATTGCCATGGGCCAATTGCTCGGCTCCAACCGATGGAACTCACAGCTGCTGTCAGTGTCTATTTGTCTGTCATTGGCAGCTCCCTTCACACCCACAACAACATCAAGGGGGGAGGAAACCTGGTTGTTACCTAAGGCTGCAATCTCAGCAACAGCTTCACCTCCACGAATTCCACAGTTTTGCCGCCCTTGGGAGTCGGCTCTTCCAGACCCTGCTTCTTCCCCAGCAGAGTCCCTGGCCACAGCCACGATGGCCCGACCAACGACCTGACCAAAGTCTGACACCCTTTGGGTGGCGCCCAAGGGCTGGCGCCCTCAGGGCCCCGCCTTGCCTTGAGTACCTGTGGGAAGGAGGGATGCAGGCTTGAGTGGCAGGGTGATCCTCCACTGGTGGCTCTCCCCTCTTCTAGACCCAGCAAACACAGCACACCCTCTATACCCTTCTGCTGTATGTATTTATTTATTTATTTATTTATTTAAATTTATATCTTGACCTTTCTCAAAGGCATAGGTACACTTGTTGTGTTTTTTTGTTGTTGTTGTTGTTTTTTAAGTGGTGTGGTGGAGAAATTTGTGGAGGAGGATTTTACATGGAGGAGTAGCTTGAAATAGTAAACACCAATTATAAAATATCAACACTAATATTTTAATTGGATTGAAGAGTTTAAGGTGATCAAAACAACTGAGGTGAACGAAAGCATGCCACTTGTTATAGATACATAGAATTTATTTATGGCTTTAAACCAAAAGCACGGTCACTTGTCATGAAAACAAGTTTTGCACCACCTCATTCAAATTTTAAGCAAATCTGGGTGGAGCCCCTCTTTCTACAGATTATCCAGGGTACTGCTACAATTGCTTGCCCCTTTCCAATGTGGCGTTACCCTTTGCAGAGTGTTCTGACATCATAATGGTCTAAAGGTGTGTAGCCATCATGTAGTTAGCAGTAAGATATTCCCATCACTTCGCTCAGCCACTTCCAGCATGACCCCATCCCTTTCTAGATCTACCTGCAGGATCGTCTCATGCCCCGGGCTGTGGTGCAGCTGTTGCGGTCAGCCGGGGATGCTCAACTTTAAGTTGCAATGATGGGGAGGGCGTTCTCAGTGACTGCTCCTAGGCTATGGAATTTCCTCCCAATGGAGGCCCACCCAGCCCCAGATATCCCTCATTGCAGAGACAGTGTACGACCTGGCTGTTTTGCCAGGTCTTCGGAGAGGGAGGGTGGGAGAGTTGGGTTGGGGGGGTGGGGTGGCTTCCACTTTTTAAAGTGATTTAAATGATTTTATGGATTGGATTATAATTTGTTGAATTGTTTTATGTTTGAATTCGTTGTGAGCTGCCCTGAGCAGGAGGGAGCGGGCTACAAATGTTTTGAAATAAATAAATTAATTAAATAAGGAAGGTGACATGAAAACGATGACTGGGAGCCTTGGGGGGGATCCACAAAGGGTCTCACCAGAGCAAGAGGACCTGCCCTCAGATCCTTCTGTAATTCAAATACTGGGTTAACTAAGCTTGAAGCTCAGTCAAAGCTGGGGTATGATTGAGAGAAATATCACAAGATCAGTTGTTGGACTTCTAACACCCACCAAATAAGGACAAAATGGTGGCAGTTGCTACAATAAACGTTTGCAATTCCAGCACGAGCTGAACTGGTGTGTTCCAGAATCTGATGTGCTGACAATCTGGGTGCCCAATATTCCTCTCCACTGTAGCTTGGATGTGGGGTTTTCTGGAGAGGATACAACAGTTTCCATGTTGGACATGCACAGTGCATCCCCACGAAAAAGTTGATTTCCCCCACTCCCTTCCCATATGTGACAGGAATGTTTGTGCCTTCAGCAAAGGTGTTGACCGTTTACACCTGGACTTCCCTCTACCTGTCTTCTGCATAAAGCCTCTAGGGATGGGTGAACAGAACGTGGTTCGGATGTTTGGTTGTTTGGTTCAAAACCCGAGTTTGGGTTCGATGGTTCGGTTCAGCCGAGTTTGGTTTGACCGAACATTCAAAAATAGCGAAACCGAAACCTAATTTTTGACCCTGGAAAGACATTTTTCCTGCCCCCAAACTCATCCGAACATGACCGAACTGTTCGGTCATTCAAGAGTTCGGTTTGGACGTTCGGTTCAGACGTCTGAACAGAGTTTGGTCCGAACTCTGAACATCCGAACCGCATTCACCCATCCCTAAAAGCCTCCTGTGCTGCTGCTGGCTGCCTGTGGCAGGTGCCAACAGGTGGTCCAAATTAGGCAGCCTGTAGGGACACTGCTCTTTAGCTTATTTGCTGTGACAATAAATCAGCTCTTTTGTGGGAAGAAAAATATTTTATTTCACTCTTTAATAAATTCTTTGTATTGTGGAAATGGCAGGAAAGGGGGGCATTTGGGGATGGCGATGGCCCCTCTGTGACAGATGGGCATGGACATGAAGGGGAAATTATGGGGAGAGGAGGAGGAAGAATTTCCCCAGATGGGGGAGTGGGTGGGGTGGGAAGGGTTATGGATATATGGGGGTTTGGGAGGGGGCTATATGTGATTTGTTTTTTGTTCTAATGTTGGATGCACTTTGTAGGTGTCCAAAACTAAATTTGTTGTGTCCCTTCCAAGATTACATTGTGTTTCTAACTTTCAGAGAGAATTCCAAACCCTGGGCTGTTCATTCCAGCATGGGACAGAATATATTGGTCAGGGGTTCAAAACCTATATTTCCTCTCCAACCATAATTTGGAAGCCAATTGTCTATTTACATGGGAAATTCTCTGTAAAACCAGGGTTAAGATTGTGTGCTTCCCCCCTAAAAAGATACTCTTTCCTCACCTCTTTGTTTTTTAAAAATGAAGTTCTATTTTCCAATCAGTATTACATTTGTGTCTCACTCTCCACATTTTCTGCCTCCTCCTAGGCAATAAAAATATTAAAGTTAATTTGAAATTTAGATTCTTATGAGATGGTCTAATAGGAAATGAAGGGTTCATTGCATTACTCTCTAAAATGTGAGGAGATAAAACATTCTACTGATCTGTGGTACAGATGAGATTAGCACTGCTGATCTTCATTCTGCAGGAAGGACTCCCATCTGCTAACAGTAGTTTTGAAAGACAGCAAGTAGAGAACATGCAGCATCCTGCAGATCAGGAATGAAAATGTTGTAGGCAGTTTTCTGGTATGCTGCTAGCCAAAAGCTCTGGGGAGTATTATCCTCCCTTGGCAACATGAAAACAGAAAACTATTCCTGACAGGTATTTGCTTGTGTTTAGGGCTTGGGGAACACTTGAACACTACTGGATGTTCAATGTCTAGTGAGTAGAATAAACAATCAGTAGTGCTTTTGTGTAAAAAAAAATTTAAAATGAATTGCCAGGGTTTTCAAGCCTGTCCAAGAAGCCACACTTTCCGGCCCAGATTTTGTCTAAGCAGGGGATTGAACCCTAGTGTCCAGCTAGCAACCCAGCTGCTGGACTAATCTGCATCTTTATAGCTGAATATACAACCGGAGTTTTGTGGTTTAATCTATATGATGGCCACATCTGGGGTGGGACAAGAAAAAGATTAATGAAAGCCAAATAAACAATACTGTTTTTTCTTGGCTTTTGTTTCCAACCCTGAAATGGCCAATAGTGGCCTTTTTCTAGTTTTTCACATTTTGAGGTTCACAGTCCTACTTGGAACAATTTCCAGGGCCAATGTTCCTCCTTGAATTTAATTGCTGGGGCGGAGCCCTGGCAAGTTTCTCTGCAAATTAAGCCCGGGCAATTGGTGCTCTTAAATTAAGGTAAGATGATTCCGTTTTGGTTCTGACTGCTCTGGTCTTCGGTGAATTGCTTAACCTCTCTGGCTCAATGCCATCCCCACTTCCCTTGGTAAAATAGGAAGTCACTGAGATCTTTACCAACAGCACAGCCATAGGGCAATTATTTATTATCACCACAGTGAAACTTACCCCAGTATGGAACTTACATGATAAGCCTTTTATACCTGGCCCTTAAATAGAATAGAGGGCCTTGTGTAGATCCACTGCACTTGTGTGATTTCAATTGCAGGATAAGAGTCTCTGATAGATGCTACTTATGGTGGGTAGGGGTTACTGAAATGAATGAAGCTGCGTAGAACCAGGTGTTGCTAAATGTGGGAGTGTATCCGAATCTGTCCCCTGGTCATGAAGCATAAAGTAGCAAATAAGAGATGTCAATGTAACATCCACAGAAGATTGCTTCCTTTATAATTTTGTGTTGCTGATTCACTATGTAGTCATTACCCCATGTCCTACAAACTCCTTTGCTTTGAATGGCAATTCTGTGGTCTCCAAATAATGTAGCTAATTAAACTCTGTTCTTTAAGGAAACTCTTCCTTCACATAAATATAACAACTGCCATGCATTTTGAATGTTGCCATGATTTCCCCCTTGTTGGCATTTGGCAGGCATTTGCTTTCCGGCACACCAACCATCTGCTTTGTTTATTACCTGCTATTTGCATGGCATCTGAACACTTAAAATTTCAGGAGGCAATAAATGTCACATTCGTCTTCAGCACAACAATAAACAGCTCTGTGTGCACACTGCACACCCAGCACTTCACTGACACAATAGGGAGGAGAAATTGTCCATCTGGAACCTACATTGTAACCTAAATTGCAGTTGTGAAAGCTTCTTGCTGCAAAAAAACATCAAAGGGATGGAATCTTGGCTTAGGAATTCCAATTTTTATGGAGTAGTCTGAAAATCTCAAATTGCTTTTTAGGGGAAATGAACTTCAGACCCTAATATTTCAGATGGAAACCCCTGTTTGATATTTCAAAAAGGTTCGAGACCTCATTCCCTTTGGCAACCTTCCAGTGTTATTTCAAGATTGAGGAGTATTGCGCTGTTACATCTGAGCTAATTCACCCCTGTGACAGACAGAAGCTAGGACAGCAGGCTTCTCTGTGAAGAGGAAATGAAGTGGCAGTGTGCAGGCCTTGTACTGGTCCTTTACAAAGGCATGAATATTACCCTTTGGGGAAATAACAACATTAAATTATAGGAGAATAGTTAGAATGTATGAGTGTGGGTGACAATATATCGCATATAGCTGTAACTAGCTCCAGACTTAACAGAACAGCTACACAATGGGTGTTTGCAGAATGGATTTGAAGCTACATATCCCTGGAGCTGCTCCTGTGGTGCATCCCCGCATCCCCCCACTCCCAGCTACTCCAGGGACCCAATTGGATGAACCCGGCAGGTTCCCCAGCCCACAGTTCACCTACACAGTGCCTCCCCACCCACACCAAAGTTGCGGGCTAGAGCATTTACGATGCTGTGGTGTTGCCGGGGCAATGGGCAACTGGAAGTGGAGCAGCAGCATGAGTCTGCATTAGACTGACCACTCCTCCATTTTGGGCTGGTGTCCTGGGGTTGGCCAGCCCACTCCGCTGTTCAGGCTCTCCGGGATGTTCCAGATTACTGCATTTAATATATTATTTCCCCCTCAAACTGAATGGAATTTGGGGGTTTATAGCTTTAAAATTGTACTAAAATCATCATCTCACTGTTCATTTCCCCCCCTAACACCCAAGTTAAAAATAAAAGACAGTTGTATTTTGTATTAAAACTTTGCCCAGGCTCTTATTTTGACTAAAATAAAAGAAGAATTTTTAAACAGGTGTCCTGTTTACTGATATCTAAAAGTGTCTGCTCAGCTGTGCAATTTGAGAAACGCATTCTAAAATGTGGTGGTCTAGTTACAGTTAACATTTATTACCTACTCAACATTGACCTTGCAGTAAAAATCCAAAATGTATAAATCTTAATGACCGTGACCAATAGCAAATCCAGATGCTGTGCGGGTTCCGAGGTAAGAAGAACCCTGCTTCTGCCAAAAGACAGTGTCAGAAGGCCAGCCTTAATTGTTCTGAACAGGGGTGTCTGTTACTGAAAGGGAAACCTGTTCATAGGTCCCCTCCTGAGCGACATACTCTTGTTTTTAAATCAGGCATTTATAAAAACTTCTTGCTCCCTCAATCCATACACACATCTGTCAGTGCTTTCTACTTCCCACTGTTTTTACTTGGGCTATAAAAACATTCCATAGTCAAAAAACCTCCAGTTTACAAGAAGAGTTAAGTCTCTTGAAAACTCAATCATGCACTAAAAAGCATGGAAATTGCAAGTTAAGGCTCCTGCCTTAACTTCCATACCATGATACCACTAAAAACATAGTACAGTCTCGCATATTGTTCTGACTTACAACTCAGACTCCATGCACCCAAACTTTGCCTTCGCCTTTCAGCCCCAATCCTCTTCCTCTCCCACACCCAAAGTGTTCCCCTACCCTAGCTTCCTTGCCCCCTACATCCAAAGCACCCTCGCCCTTGCTCCTTTGCCTCCCCCACACCCAAAGTAGGGGTGTGCAATTTGTTTTTGTTATTATGACAACTAAACCAAACATTTACATTTTCTTTTTTGTTGTAATAACAAAAATGACAAATAATAATGAAAACAAAAACTAAAACAAATTTTAATTTTCAAAATAATGGGAAAACACTGAAAAACATATTTCTGGCTATAACAATCTTGTTTCTTATTCAATTGTAATGAAATTTGGTGATATTGTACCTCCAATGGAAGGCACTACGTGAACTAATGTTTGGAAAAATTGAATAAAGGAAACTGATTTTAGAGGCAATTGAATGTTGTGATTTTTAAGAAAAGCTGCATATGCATTCCTGGCTGCAACGTCTTTATCTTCCATACATTTTGCATGAAACCTGGGAAGATTATGTACCTTCACACGATTACCAATCCTACCAAATTACAGAAATATTGGACAAAGGGTCATGATGTTTATAGGATATTAACTTGAAAATGCATTTCTGGGAGTAATATTTTTATATTCCATTCTGTTTACAAGATATTTGGCAGGAATGTATCACACACCTTCCCTGTTATCTCTGCTTAACAACAGAATAATTTGATAAAGGACACCAATTTTATAAGCAATTGAAGTTATCCCCTTGAAGACCATTATTCAGATGAATAGCAGCACATGCAGTGCCAGTCAGAGGCAGGCATCTGACATGGCAGGGGGAGGGATGATGGAGGAGGGAGGATGGATAGTAACACAACACATGGACAGATACATTCACTGGCTAATTACTGCATGCTTCCAGCTTTACAGGACAAATCAGTGGTGGCTTCAAGGCGGGGATAGGCAGCAACCCTGCAGTGGACTTAGAAGAGAAATAACTGGGACTTTGGGGGAATAGCATCCCAGAAATCAGGAGACATAGTTTACACATCCAAGCTGGCCAGTTATCATCATAATTGCAATCTGCTGCACTGTGACAGAGGATATGAGAGAATCTCTATTGGCTCTTTCCTAAACAGAAGCTTCCAACTTCCCAGTAACAAGTGGGGGAGAGAAGATGGGGGTGGTCACAGCACAGAATGAGGATCTTTGGTTGACATTTCTGCTGGCCAACTAATTAGCATCACAAATCGATCTTATACCACAGTAACCTATAAGAGAATCCCTGGCATAGGCTTCATCTCTGCATAAACTGTGCAGGCTTATAAAATTGGGACCCTTTATCAAATATTTCTGGTATTTGGTGGAGATGATCCTGAAGGTGGGAGATAAAGCCCTGCCAAATATCATGTACGCTGGTTGAAATCCAAAGATGTTACAGTCAGACATACATTTTATAAGTTAACTGCTTATACCACCAAGACCCTTTATCCAATCCTTCTGAACGTTGGTATAAATAGTCAGCTTGGGGAAGGGTATAATCTTGCAAAATCTCATCCACATTAGATGGGAGTCAAAGACATTACAGTGACGAATGTATATGCAGATTTTTCCAAAATAACATAATTCATCTGCTTATAAAATCTGATTCCTTTATTCAATCTTTCTGAAATTTGGAACACATAATGCCTTCTACACATAACTCTTCAAGTTTCATCCAAATATAATGAACAATTAAAAGGTTACAACCAAAAATGTGTTTTCCACTGAAACCAATGGAAAGTGAAAACAAAAGCAAAAACAAAAATGAATGTTTGATGTTTATGAAAACAAAAATGAAATATTTAAATAACAATGAAAAAGAATAACAACATGGGCCCCTGTTGCGCACCTCTAATCCAAAGCGCTTCCCTGCCCTCGCTCCCTTGCCTCTCATGCTCGAAGCGCCCCCTGCCCTCGCTCCCTGGTGCCCCGAGCTCCGCTCAGGGAAGGGAAAGACAGACGAGGCAGCGAGCAGTGCTCCTCCATAGGCTAACATGGGTTTTTTCACAACCCTATAACTTTAAAAGTACTAATCAGATTTACAAATAAACCCCCAAAGGCACCCCCTGGCAACTTCCTTTTATTTTATAAAAGGCTAATTCCTCCTCCCCACCAACATTCAACTCCTCTACCCTGCCCCAATTGAGACGGCCTGACTAAATAAAAAATCAGTCTTGAAAGGGAAGTTTCAAACTGTGATATCTCGGCCTTATCCAACCAATTCAGCTGAAACTTTCATAGCATGAACCAGCTACCCCAGGGATACTCCACAACAGATTTCAGAATCCTAACCTTGATCATCATACTGATTTTAGAATAAATAGAATGTTGGGGCTTATAATGTAGCATGCAACACAACTTAACTATTAGAGCACTCCTGAGCTCTAATAATGACCTGCCCTCCTGTCATTTCCTGACCAGTGCATAGGCCTGACTACTGTATTCTAATGTTAGGCCCACCCCCTGAAGGTGACTTCCTTTACAATTTGTGTACACATTACTTCATGTCCTAGAAACCTGTTTATTTGGAGGCTAAAATTTGGCATGAAACTGTGTGTATGTACACACTCGTGCTTTGGAGCAGGGTACACAACATTTGTTACTATCCACTGAAAACGAGCAATGTTTTCTTTTGTAGCAATAGGAAACTTTTGTGAACTGAAATGCACAAATGTGTAAGATCCTTTAATAGAAGAGCTCTGCTCTGGTCAGAAATTTTGACTCCAAGCTGGGCCTAATCCTGACTGTATTGGGCTCTCTTCTGAGGTGAGGCACAATGTGTCTGGGTGGCCCTGCCTCCCATGGAGTGCTTTAATGTCACAGTACCAGCAAGGGGAGGGGCTAGGCCAGAAAAAGGGTAGAACTAAGGTATTCCCTGCCCCTTTGTAATATGGCCACTCTTCTTTATGAGGTGCCATGGCATCATACCCCATTATGTAGGAGCTAGAGAGTCAACCATGCTGGTTCCCACTCTCTTCTCCACTTTGGGAGGGTTTTTTTTTCCTGCAATGGCTTCCAATTTCACCAGGGCAGGGTGCAAAGCCCCCACTCCTCCCAGCAGGACCGTAAACAAGACCATCTCTAGGGCTCTGCAGAGGGTGCCTCTGGTTTGGGGTCATGGAGAAAGGGGTAGAATGCCAGAGGCCCTGTATTTTATCTTTTCCCCTGGGCCCTGCAGATTCTAAGGTCAGCCCTGGCTCAGGTAATCTTGACAGAAATATTTAGCCAGGAACTGACTGCTAGAATTGGGGCACTAGCTTCAAAAGAGTGGACCTCTTTTTACATTTAAATTACTCCTGCTCAGAATATACGTGCAGAACTAGGCCCAATACTTCCCCTGAAGTAGCTTTGTAATTAAACTATTCACTACTAGACCTGAATTTTCATGAAATTCTCCCCAGCAAATTCTACCAGGCTAATTATAGATAATGGCAAAAAATTAAAACAATTAGGTTGTGCTAATCAATTGCACATGGCAGGCGATTATCTGCAGTAAGGTCTTCTCAGCAAGGGCTGATGCTGAAAATTCTCTTCTCCACATATACCGTGGAGAGTTTTTGAGGAAGCAGAACTTCAGAGATGCAGTGTAGACCTGAGACTAGAGCAAGTGTTTCCATTCTGAAGGGAAATACTGGCCTTTCCAGAGTGCTTGCAAGTGTATGTTGGTACTTCATCAGTTTCTGGTGATTCTACACTTCTGCCATTATTTTTGTCCCTTTCCAGGAATTTTATTACCGTTTTAATGGAAATTTTACAGCACTTTTGGCAATTTTCAGCACTCCCCCCCCCCCCAATGCTTATCTAACAAGTTTCCATCTCCACAGCCCCGGGCGGGGGGAGGGGCATACGAGGTGCACACAGACCTTGGGACCAGCCCGCGGCAGTCCCATTCAATGTGCAAGAAATGGCAAAAACAGTGTGAAAGCCAGTACGTTTCCATGTTACGTGACTGTCAGCAAACACCCTGCTTCTGGCAGAAGTAGCACTCACCAAGGTTTTTTGTCTTGGGTCTAATGTAATCCACCCTAAGTCAATTGGGAAAGGAGGGGTAAAAATTGAATGAAATAAATAAATAAAAACGCAGTCTGCCTTGAAGACCTGGTAGCAGAGCCTGTTTAGCTTGTGCACATTTCCTCATACTTGGGCTCAAATTGTAAGTGAGAATTGTTAGGGTGGATAACTGCATTTGCAATTTGTGCTTATAAAAAATTGGACCAGTAACTGACATTGGTTTCAGCTCATGTCTACTCTATTCTTGTCTATGGGTTAGATGGTTGGAGACATAGGGCATCTGTAGACATAACAAAGATTGGGCATCAAAACCCCTAAGCATGTGTTTGGCCATTGTGTGTAAGCACCATAACAATCCCAACACCAATTTGACCACTCGTTGAACATGCAATGTGAACACCATTGCATCACAAGGACAATTTTTGTGTTCCGGCTAAACATGTGGCCAACATTGTCTAATGATATTGCATGGCATGTTAGCAGGTACAACACAGGGAACGAGGCAACCGCACTTATGTGCTGAGATCAGGGGGGTGAGCAAAACAGCTATTTGCCCCAAGATGGGCTGTGTGTCTAAGCAGCACCACATGGTGAACACAAAACCAAACCGGTGTTCAAATCAAGGTCAAAACACACATTCAGACACCCATTGACATTATGTCTAAAGATGCCCATATGTTGCAATCCCAGCCCTACTGAAGTCAAAAGAACTTTCTCCACTGACTTCAGGGGGATTAGGATTACACTAAGACTGAACCACGTATTACGAGGGGTTATGATCTTGCCCACCAACATACAGAGGCACTTGGGACAATGAGGGCAGCCAGTTGTGAGTTACATCCTTGTCTGTCCTATCTGGTGCAAGCCAACTGGGAGATGTTGGGGCCGTTGTTGGCTGGGGTTGTCAATACCGCCCTATGAGAGGGGAGGTTCTGGGCACTCTTAAAAGTGCAATAGTCTGGACCATGCTTAAGAAGACATCTTTAGATGCTGACCCCTGAGCCAGCTATTGGCCTGTCTCTAGTCGTCCCTGTTTATGGAAGGTTATTGAACGGGTGGTTGTCTGACAGCTCCAGGCTCCTCTCGATGCTCAGATCCCTGGACCCGTTTCAGTCAGGTTTTCATCCTGGGCACAGAGACTGTGCTTGTGGCTTTGGTTGATGATCTGTGCTTTGAAATGGACTGCTCCTTGGTAACTCGGTGAATTTTGGGGGACTGGGCATGGTGAGAATGGAAAATGAAGGGGACAAAGTGGTAGAGAAGAGGGCAGGGAAGGTGGGGCAGGGGGCAGTGGGCAGCAAACTCACCAGAAAAAAGAGGGAGCTGGCACACTGCTGTGGAGTGGAGTTGCTGTTCTAATGCTCTCTGCATGCTGGACTAAATTTCCCAGCATGGTCCCAGAGAGTATTAGAGAGCATGTTCCCAGAGAGCATTAGAAAAGTGGCTACACTTCACAGTGGCGTGCCAACTCGCTCCACTTTCTGGTAAGCATGCTGCCCCTTGCCCTCCCTTCCCTACCCCTTGTTGTTCTGCTCTCTGCCCTGTATTCATTGATTGAGGAGTTAGCAAATAACAAGTACCAGAGCCAGTTCCTCAGATACACAGAACTCAGCAAAACAAATCAAGTGTCAGGATTCTCGATAAAAAACAAGTAATCCCAAGTATCGAGGTCAGCCCTAGATTGCACCTATAGACCTTTTAAGAGCCAATTAATTGCAGCCACAAATTTGAGAGTTTTCTTCCTTTTAATCCCCCCCTCTAAACAACAAGGCCTCGACCAAAAAGTCTGTTGCACTTGCATATCCTGAAAAACATTGCACAGAGATGGAGTTTCAGAAAATGCAAATCATTCTATTACTAATTTCAGTTGAGCCTGACACAGTACCTGATTATGCACTGAACCCAAACATTAGAAGTATGGTAAAAGGCTTACATATTATTGAAAGCTGAGTAGGCTACCACCCACACTACTTGAACAAAAGTAACTCAGCATCCATTAAATTCTGCTCAGTTACTCGGTTTGAAGCAAGAGTGCCTTCAGACACACATTTCCATGGCCTGGAAAGCTGCAGAAAGCATGAGATTGCCACAGCATGCTTTCTGTGGGTGAGGTCTCACTTAAACCAATGAGACTGGAGAAAGTTGGCAGTGAAGCAATGGGAATCTAGACCATTTAAAAAAAACCCCATATCTTGCAATTCTTAGTTTCTCTGCAGTATTTTTTTTCTCATGGAAATGAAATATAGATTGCTACACTTGATATTGCCTTCCTTTTTGTTAGTTTTATTTTTGGTTACCAATGCAAAAATTGAAGTTCTTAAGTAAAAATATTCCACCTACACATGATTTTCAACTTATTAGGGCACTAGCGTTTTTTGGCTACTAGTAACTTGAACTGCACACTGTAAAATGGATTGTCTCTGTATTGGTGACTGCTTGGAGTCTAATGACCATGAATATTAATGTTCTTAATCAAGGTAGCAATTTCTTGGATACTCTTTCTCCTCTGGGAATAAATAAAAAGCTTTGGAGGCTTCCAAATTGCTCTTGTTCCAAGCTGAGGAACAGCACAAACATACAGTTACAGGAATGACTGTTGGTAAATTCCAGCAAAGTGAGAGTCGAGCAGCTGTAAAAAATAATATCTATTGTGGTTAATATTGGTAGCTATGCTTAGATGTGGTTAAAATCAGATTGAAAATTAGTATTCTTTGGAATGAGTAGGAATAAATGCCATCCTAGATTTAGTTTTTGGCAGGAATGTGATGGAATGATAATCCCACTAATAAGCCACTTAACCTTGCCAGGCTAAGAATTGCCTATTTATTTCTGAAATGTAATCTCTGCCTAGTCCCATAACAAGTTCATGGAAATATGTTGGCTTTTTTAAAAAGAGGGGAAAGACTTCTTGCATTAGTGTATCAAGATCTTTGTGTTATCCGGAAGAGGCATTTTAGATGCTTCAGATTAGAGAGGATCTATTTGCATTTTTACAGTTCCTAAAACAAGTTTACAACGAGCTCTCCTATGATGATAGAGAGATGTACTGAGCTATACCTGGGTTTATAATCTGAAGTACAGAAATAGCAGTGAGTAAAATCAGAAATGTAACAATGATCTCAATTAGCTACCGTATGGGTGAACAGATGATACTGTGTGATTTCAGCCATTAGTTTCAGTGTTTATAAAAGATAGGACCAATTTTAATTTGCCAGATTCTGTGCTAAAACAGCTTCCTACAGTCAGTAGAAAGGGGCTTATTTTCCTTCTTCGCTCAAAAATATTGAGTGATCATTTATGCCTCATTAGCACCTTTTATGAAATAAAATATGTTCCTAGAAGTAAACAACAAAGATCCTAATGTTAAAACCAAAGCTATGAATTAAACCCAGACAAACATTGTGGAGTATACATTACAGACAAAGCACTTGGCAAATAGCCATTACTTGCACTAGGGATGTGCACTTCATTTTCATTATATTGATAACAATAACAACATTATTTATTTTTGTTATCATTATTGCAATAATAACAAAGAAAAATAAACAAAATCGATAATGAAAGTCGTTATTGCCTAGCAGGTGCATTTTGGAGGGAAATGAGGAGAGGAGGGAGCAGACATCTCTGAGCCATAAACAGTGTTGAACTCTTCAACTGGGCCTGTGATGGGGGGAGGGGAAGGATGTAATCGCTAGCCAATGAGCTGTACAAGCATCTCCCAGGCAGTTGCATGGCACCCTGTGATTGCTCAATGACTTCTACCTCCCAGAACCAATCAGGGGAGCTCTGGGGAGGGCACTGCAACTCTTTATGTTGCTGGGCCAGGCTGCTTGGCTCTTGTTCTGTGTTAGCTTTTGATGTGTCAGGTTGCATTTACAGAACTCTGGTGCCGCTTGCACTAAAAATCTTCCCCAGCCCTCTGTGTTATACATTACCTTTCCTTATACCCTTTATTTTACCTTTTCCTTTCCCCTGTCTGTCTCCCCCTGGATGGATAGTTAGACAGATTAGATGTAGGTTTAGGTATATAGATAGATAGATATAGATATAGATAATGTAGATAGATATTAGATGGATATACCCTATTGTTTTTTTTTCTTTCCTTTTCCCCTTTCTATCTCCCCCTGTCCATATTTAGATAGATAGATAGATACTAGGCTTTTTATTATATATATTACAATATAGGATAAGAATAGGCTAGCTAGTTAGATAGATGTTTATTGCTATAGATACTTAAATAGGAATATATTGCATATACTATAGGTTATTTTCAGGCAGCGGCAGCTGCCTGAATACTTAAATGTACAGCCACTCTTCATTATAAACAGGTGACTGCTGAAACCCCAATTTTGCAAAAACCGCTTGACCTACGTTTCTGAAAATTTCATCATGGCTGTAAATTGTGAGGACCATCATATCCACAAAGTTTGAAAAATATCCATCAGGAAAATAAAAAGTTATTGCAGCTTAAACGTTAATTGCTTGTGGTCAAAATTCATACTGGCCT
>QEPC01008173.1:7874875-7886677 GCA_003113815.1 Sphenodon punctatus
TATGTTTTTTGGAGTTTATGTTTTGTTGCAATGTATGAAGTGGAAGGTGTTTTGAATTGTAATTGTACTGAATTGTGTTTTTGTGTGTATTTTAAGAAAACTCTTGTACATTTAAGTGTCTTTTTAAACTGTTAAGTTTTTTGTTTTAGTGAATTAGATGTAGGTTTAGGTTAGACATACATATTAGAAATTTTTCATATTGTCATTGCGCACTTATTATTACTACTGCATTATAATGAGAGAGGGAAGAGGGAGTTCAGTTTCTGAGAAGTCTGGGGCAGGTGTCTGCTGGCACATCTGCCACTGGTGGCAGCCCACAACGGAAACGATACCAAAAACAAAATCTTTGTTAGAGCTCAAAATCAATACCGATAACTACACCGATAACTAAAAATGAAATTTCATTAATAATAACAAAAATGACAGTTTTTAATAACGGAAAATGAAAGTTGATATGGATCCTTGGTGGATATTCCTAGATGGAGCACTGTGGGTCTGCTCCATCACAACCCCTAAAGTCTGCCAAGAATGACCTTCTGGTAATTGTATAGGTGCGTCTAGTCCATATGGGTGGGTTTTTGTTTTATGTTTATATTTTTATGGCTTCACCCTAACTGTAGTTTTATATTGGTGTTTTATATTTTTGTTTTACTGTAAGCCACTCCGAGCTGCTTTGCAGAATGGGTGGGGTATAAAATTGTTAAATAAACAAATAAATATGATAAAGGCACATAAAGAGGTGTTCACAGTGGCTGCATCACAGCTTTGGAATTCCCTTCCCCTTAAGATTCATTGGAGCCCAAGCCTGAGCATCATTTGGAAGAAATGCAAAGCTTTCTTATTGGGTCAGGCATCTAGTGGGTGGGGATAGGTTTTAAATTAATGTTTGTATGGATTTTATATCTTCTTTTTATTTTTATACTTGAATATCCATTTTAGGATGTTACCTGTGCTGAGCCCTTGGGATAAAGCAGTCTATAAATATAAATATGGGGGGGGGGGGGGATCTATAGGAACGCTCTATTATGCTTTTGTGGCATAATGTAATGGCGAATTTTTTATCTGACCACTGAAAGTGTTTACCCAATGTTCCCAGCAGAGCGGGATCAAGAGCTCTAATTTTGGGACTGGAACTAACTCCAGCAAATTTCTTTCTTTTAAAAAACTGACACAGGGTAACCCTATTGAGAATCCAGAACAAATCGCAACAGGTTCTTTGATATACTACTTAAATGAGTACCTTAATTCTTTCACATAATAGGAGATAAAGTAGTTCAGGTGACAACTTTTATTAGACCAACTCTGGTTGGTGAGATTATTTTGGATCACACAGGGGCCCTTCTTCAGGCATGCAGCAAGTCAGAACTATAGACTGCCTAGTGCCTACCCAATTTAAAACTGGATTTGAACTAAAACCACATTTTTAAAAATAAAAACGTGCACACAAAAACTTGCAATTAAAAAATAGGGAAGTGAAAACTGTGGAAACCAAAAATGTCTCGGAGAGCTTATTAACAGCAAAACAGAAATTTAATTATGTGCATGGTGGTCTTCTCCACAGACTTACAAAGACATTTGAAGCTCCATTATGCCAGGTTCTGTCTAAACTAGGGTTGATGTGCGCTTCTCAGATTCTTGCTTTTCTCAGTGAGAATCAGGGGTTGAATTGCCCAGACTCTTGCTGGGAAAAGCAAGAATCTCTCCCTCCCTCTGAACTTGTTTTAAAATGAACAAACAAACATTTACTCATCTGGCTTCCTCTCTCTGAGTTCACTGTTGCTCACCTCTCTCTGCTTCTCTGCAGGGACAGGCGAGAAGGTGCTCCCTTACAGCAAACAAAAACGTAAACCGCTGTGCATACGCAAAATGGCTGATGGGGCCATTCTGCACATGCACGGCCCTTTACCAAAATGGTGCCAGCAACGTCGGCATCATTTTGGAAAAGGGCAGCTGTTCTGCAATGGTGTGATGCTATGGTGGCCATTACGCGTATGCACAGAGAGGATTTTTTTAATTTCTCAAGATTATCTCATCTCTGAATGTGACCGAGATCTTGTTGAGATCTCAGTAATGTTTCCTAATTCTTGTGGGAACCAGAAATGGTTCTTAATCCAGCCCTAGTCTAAACAGACAGCAGGAGTCCGTCTCTGCCTCAAACAGCTCATAACCTAAACAGACAACACAAAAAAGGAGAGGGAGGGAAAAGGAAATTCAGCCAAACCTCACTATAACAAAACTTTTTAAGAACAATCCCACCTTTTTAAAGAACCATTTCTATTAATTGCATATTGCAAACTCCTTTCAAGTAAATACCCTGATATTATGAACATTTTTCTCTGGTCCACAGGGGTTTCTTATATGGAAGTTGTACTCTATTATCCCCACTTTGCAGGTGGAGAATTAGCACATAAGCATACCCTCCAATGGTACTTTTTTGGCCAGTACATTACAAGGTTTTGTTACCTTGTACGGAGCTCCTTGCAGTGTAAGTTTGTGCCAGGTTCATCAGACAAAGGAGGTTATTAACACATCATTAATCTAGCAGGTGAAAGTGCTGTGATTCCCTTGTCTTAAGTTAAGAGCCCTGACTGCTGCTATTGTTTGTTAATTGCTGGGCAGTGGGGCACCTTTTCTCACTTTCCTTGGGATAAACACGGATATAAAAAAAACAAAGAAAGGTAACACCCAGGCAGGAGGGAGCCGTGTGCCTGGGATCAAAATGAAAGCTAAAAAAGGTAGGAGGAATGAGTGTGTGAAAGATGATTCTTTAGTACGCTGAAAGGGACTGTCACTGCTTCCATCTGTGATCCTCTGAGATCTCTGAATAACTTAAAAGCTACAACTTGAGAATCAAAGTCAATGCACATATTTGAGAATTTTGACTTTTAAATAGGCTGAATTGTAACTTAAACCATTCGTCCTGCACATACAAACACGTGTACACAGAACCTCTCACATATGCTTTTTTTCTTCTTCTTCTGGCACAGCCCCAAAGTTAGTGGGCTGTTACAAATGTTCATAAACACATGCAAATATATGCAAATTAGGGGTGACATGAAGTGTACTTATTTTTCTCTGTCAACTGTTGGAGGTTGTGGGTAAGGCCATACAAGACGTTGACTCACCCCCAGGGTGACTTTATCCCACGTTAGGCTGTAATGCACTTGATCGTCAGGCCAGCAGCTTACAGTTGTTCACCCACTTCCACCCTGGGGGTGGGCAGCCAATTGCTGCATAATGCATCTGTTGGTGATGCATTGCAGACTACTGTTGCCCCAACCAGGCCAATATGGGTTAACGGGTTTCCTCTCCTCCCATCAGGCCAGTTCTGTGCAGCCCCACCCTGTGACAAGTTCTACCCACTGGCATTGTTTGCCATTCCCGCGTGTCTACATCACAGCAGGGGATGGAATGGTGGGTAGGCCAGGGTGGTGGGTGGGGTGGGGTGGGGTGGGGGGGTGAGGCACCTGCCCATTTAGATAGCTCTTCAGCCCACCTTGAGGTGTGACTGGACTTGGGATGGTGGCCTGCCTGTCCAGTTTCCCCACAGGGGGCACATCTTTTGGACTGCTCTCCCCACTGGTTCAAAGTGTGGTTACTGTGTTTGCCCTCCCCGGGGCAGGCGGGTGGTCCACCCGATCCTGTCTCATGTGGCTTTACCCTATGAGTAAGTGATCTGCCCAAGGTTACACAACAAGTCTGACAAAGCTTGTAAATTAACTTAAGTCATCTGAATCCCAGTCCAGTATCTTAACTACACAACATTTTTTCCTAATTTCCTCCACCCTTTTGCTTGTGGTTTCTTTGGATTTGTTTCACCCCAGGTCCAGTTATGTAGTCTACTAGCTATAGCATTTTTTAAAAAACAATTTTTTTTTCCATATTACCCTGTTTTGAGATTAAGTATTATTCTGCAATTGCAGAAAGCAACAAAGCATCACAAAATGTATCAAATATCACCAAGGATAGCAACCCCACCTACATAGGGTATGACCTTCCATTGGGAGACCTTACCCATAGTCTGAAAACCTCTGAATTATGTGCATGAAACTGAATATTGGGCTCTGACATCTCGAATATGCAAACTTTACAACTTGCTTCCTCATCCCTGTCAATGCAATCTCAGGAAAACATGCAGCCAGATTTGGTAACTAAATTTAACTTACCTCAGTTTTTGGGTGTCCAGCTGGAGAAATCTAGGTCCACATTTGCATAGTTGTTGAAGGTCTGCACCTTCTACGGTCACCAATGGCATGTGGCATGCTATACAGCATGAGGCTTGGAGACACAAATGTATATTGAAGTCCACTGAAATTTATGTTTTTCTAAACCAGGGGTTCTCAACCTTTTTTCATTTGTGTACCCCTAAATTATCGAGGCAGGACATCTTTGGAAATATATTGTGTAGCGAACATTATGTTACTATATTGTAATAATGTTCTCTCCTGCCCCTGGCCCCTCTCCCACCACCCACAAGCTAATGGGGAACCTGTTTCTGGTGCAGTGGACTCTCGGACTCCACCACCTCTGCTAAGATGGTGACCTTCATATCTCCCTGATCTGCATGCACCTCACCAGCACTCCCTCTTCTGTCAGAGTCAGGGAGTGTGGAAAGGCTTCCGGAGCCACAAAACGCTGGTTAGTGGCTTGGAGCCTCCTGTAGGGGCAGAACAGAGGACTAGCGGCCAGGAGCTGCAGCTGTTGGAAGTTGAACATATTTTTAGCAGCCAAGAACAGGGCAGGCAGAACATCAGATGATTAGCGGCTGGGAGCAGGGCAGGAAGAACAGACGCAGCTTGATTCTCATACTGTCCCTGGACATGCACCACAGACCTGATCACAGGTTGAGAGCCGTTGCTCTAAATGGTTAACTGAACTGAGGTAGCATATTTGCACAGCCCAGCTCTGCAGGTGTTGTATTATATCTGCCACTGCCATGATTTTCAGCTTGACTGGTTTATCTGCATCGTAAAATTACCTAGTGCCAATGTACTACTTTTTGCAAGTGATCTCTTATAAGAGGAAATGTCCTGAAATACTCTTTTTAACTTATTCTCCAAGTGTTGTCCCAAACTCGACACACAGTTCTGTTTGTTTTGTTCAAGAAACACTTCAATGGCAAAGAACATTGAGGCTTGGCAACATTTTCCAAAACATTTGTAATTGAGCACACTTTAAGTTGAATGTGTGTTTGTGCACAAAACAGCACTGCGTACGTACACACACACACACACACCACTTCTATCATGTATATCATGGATACCAAGTAGGCAACAGATTTTACCCTAAAAATGTTCCTGTTTGTATACCATAGCTAATTGGGTTAGATACTTACTGGATCAGGGTAGCTGATAGTTGAGGGTGTATGATAAAACCTAATATATAAGGGAGGCCAGGGTTCAAATCCCATCTTGGCTATGAACTCACTGGGTGACCCTGAGCAAGTCATTGGATAAAAACAGACATGACCTTGGGTCCTGCTGTAGCCCAGAATCTACCTAAACTTGTGTGCAGGCACCACCAGATGTTGGCCCGAAAGCCAGATTTTGACTCGGGACTGCCATTGATGTGTTGGCAGCTAGCCTGGGCTGTGATCCAAGAAAACCTAGGTGTGCAGCTGCCACCAGATGTTGTAGGCACCGCCAGAGGTTGGCCCAAAAGCTATAAGTTGGCCTGAAAGCCAGTTGTTGGCCCGGGATTGCCTTGGGCCATGTTAGCACCTAGCCTGGACTGTGAACCTAGAAAAAACATGTGTTCAGGTGCCGCCAGATGTTCCAGGCACTGCCAGAGATTGGACAAAAGCCAGATGTTGGCCTGGGATTGCCCTGGGCCATGTTAGCAGCTAGCCTGGGCTGTGACCCCAGAAAATCTGAGGTCACAGTCTGGGCTAAGGCCCATCCAACCAGGCCACAGTGGGCCAGCACTTCTGTTCCATGTGGTCAACCCAGCCTGCGTGCCACCATAGCCAGCAGCTATGGCTGTGCCTCATTGGCTGCCATGGCTGTCTGTCATAGTGGGAGGCGGAGTGTTGGGAGCACTGCATGAGCATGACCAACCACCCGCCTGCTGTGCTTCTGGCCCTAGCCAGGTCTTGCGGCCGGCAGAACAGCTCCCTGGTCACAGGCGCATCAGTTCAGTGTCCCCGGCCTGACCTCTGGCTGTGTCGCCCATGATTTTCCGGCCCAGGGAGTGATCGCACTGGCCGCAAGTCTGTTTTTACCCACTCGCTATCAGTCTTGGTTTCCCATCTGTAAAATCAGAATAATCAACCTCACAGAGGTGTTTGAGGGTGAACTAGGCAAGGATTGTCAAGCACATTTCACACTGAAACTACTATATAATTGCTCAATAATAAAGAATTCTGTACAAGTTTTAGAAAGTGCCATGTTAAAACAGGAGATTGTAATGTTGACAAAACATAAAACTTCCATCTTGGACTGCATATTCGCTCGGGAAAACCTGCTATGGATTGTAATCTGCCAGTGTGTATTCTGTGCTGTAAATGTCACCTCGGAGATTTGCGCCTTGAAGACAGCACTGGTTTCTGTTGCGTGTGTGGAAAAATTGGAGTACCACGTCTGCGCCACCTGAAGCTGATAATATTTTGATATAGACAGCTGATAATATCTTACTTTCAAATTAAACCTTGCTGATATTTGTGCAAGGTGTGGAAATGAAGAAGAAAGGTAACCCAAGTGACAAAGAAAAAAACCTCCGCACCTAATGGGAGGACCCCTAGACAACTGGAAACAAAGAAGGTGGAAAGGAGAAAATAAAATCTATTCTTTAATGTATAATGTACAAAAAATACACAATGGTCTCCTAAGGAGATTTAATATTCAAAATAACTATATGTTGTACAGCATCTCACAATTTGTTCTAAAGACAGCCAACCAATAACAAGATGTCTAATACATACAACACACACACACACACACACACCCATGGGGGAAACCCAAATACATTTCGGGGGCCAGCCCCCTTCTCAATGGGATAATAAAATTAAAATTTGATGCATGTATTTGTGCGTGAAGAGCTACTACCTAAAAAAAGAAAAAAAAGAAATATGATGAGATGCAATTGCATTGTATACACAAACAAAATAACATGTCTGAAAATATAACCTAACTTCACAAATATCCACTTACTGTTGTCAACCACACTCGAATTCTTATATTTCCAAATGGGATTTCAGGAATATCTCCTAAAAATTAAAGGCATAAATTGTCTCCATGTTTGGCAATATATTCCTATGGAATATTTACAATAATTATTTGAGGTATGGATCCCATAGAGAGATCTCACCTTACCTCAGTTTGAAAGAGTGCCTAGTTGGATTTGCAAATGCTCATATGGAGAGTATTGTAATATCCTCCAGAGTGGTGTTCTCAAATTCGTACTATATAGAAACAAATATTGCAAGTCAGTGGCAAGTCCTTCCTACACTGACAAATTCATTCCCATGAATATCTATAATGCATTTGAAAAATAGTTTACGTCAATAAAATGTTTTGCCCCAAAACAAGTTTGGCAAAAAGTTGACCAAATTTTGGCAAGTTTGACCAAACAAGTTTGGTCTCTTTTTCAGCAGACCCAGTCTCGGCAGTCTCGGTGCTGACTCGGTGTCTGACAGCTGTGGGGGACTGAATGAGGGCTAATTGATTGAAGTTAAATACTTCATTGTTGTATTATTGCTTGTTTCTAGACACAAGCAATACAGGCGGAAATGTATCTTTTATTATGGTTTTTATCAACCTAATCTGCTTCACACATTAATTTAAATGTTCTGCAATTGGGCTCATTTTCAATAGTATGTCTAGAGTTTTCTTTTCAAAATTCTGCAATCTATGTGGGCAAGTGGTAATAATCCAGAGTAAAATGTTTAAAATAATGGGGTCTATGGCTACCATCGAGAAACCACTTATTCTGGAGTGGTCCCATTGACACCCACCGTGTTTACTCCAGACTATATAGAAAAATTCTTCTCTCCTCTTACTTGCTTCAAGAAATACTTCAATGGCAAAGAACATTGAGGCTTCGCAACTGCATTATTTTCAAAACATTGGTTAAATTTAACACACAAGTTAAATGTGTGTGTATGCACAAAACAGCACTGAACACACACATACGTCTATTGTGTATATCATAGATACGAAGTAGGCAACAGCATTTACTAATTTAAACTCCCCTTGGCTCTGTATTTGTGTGAAAGACTTACGCTGCAGGGTACACTGAATGTAATGTGCATTAACTTACAAAACATTAAGCTGGAAGCAAGGTTTAACAATCATCCCAAATCCCTGACACGCATTTCTTGTAATGTGTGAAGGGATTAATCTACTTGTCAGCTGCCTTAATTGCTGTAAGAGGGGACTGAAGTGTTTTTTAGCGATGTGCGAACGTGGTTCAGACGTTCGCAGTTTGGACCGAACTCAGTCAGTTCAGACACCTGAACTGAACGCGGAAACCTCAGAACAGTTCTGGCATGTGGGGGGTGGGAAAAACCTGGCTGGCAGTCCTGGGGAAGGGAGGGCAGCTGAGGACCAGACGTCCTGGCCCCAGGGGTGGAGAGAGGCTTGGACTAGCAGCCAGCCTGCCCAATCACCATCCCTTTTCCTCAGACCACTGGCTGGGCAGTCTGCAACTGGCTACGGGCTAGGCTGCACAGAGGCAATGGGGCTTGTGGTAAGGTGGGCGCAGCAAGTAACAAAAGTAACTGCCCTCCCCACCCTTCCAGTTCATTCTGAGCTAGCCACTGATCCTGTCAGCAGGTGTTTTCAGAACTCTCCCTCTCCCAGCAGTTTGTGTTCCTCCCAATCCATTGCCATCCTCCTGCTATTTCACCCATTCCACATATTTACCTCCATAGTTTCATTTATTTAGATTAGATTAGATAGATTTAGGTGTTATTATTATTTTTTACCCCTCCCTATGTTGTTTCTCCCTCCCCTCCATTGAATCCTTCCCTCCTCCCTGTATATATTCCATCTCTGATTCCCTTCCCCTGTTTTTGGATTTATTTAGAGTAGGATTAGATTGATTTAGGTTTCATTTCAGTTTTGTACCCTTCCCTGTGTTGTTTGTTGTGAGCTGTCTGTGTCCCCCCCATCCCTGTGTGTGTGTGTGTGTGTGTGTGTGTGTGTGTGTGTGTGTGTGTATTAGATATTTACTATAGGTAGATAGTTGTAGGATTTAGCTTAGTTATCGAAATAGATAGAGATAGTGTGTAGTGATTCAGTTTTAGTATTTTATAGTGTGTTTGTAGGACTAGGCCTTTGTAGATATTAGATAATCCATTTAGTTCCATAGATTTTAGAATGGTTAATAGCAGTTAGAGTTAGTGTTGATATATATAATATTAGATTCCAAATTTGAATAAATAAAATTTAAAAATTATAAAATCTTCCTCTGCATTCTTTGTGTGGGAGAAATGGGGAAGGGAAGAAGGAGAGGCTGGTCTGCTGCCTTTAAGGTGGGTAATGGGGCATATGGCAGAGGTGGCAGGGGCTGAGCCAGCAGAATGGCAGGCATCAGCAGCAGCCCAAGCCCATCACTATGCCCCAAACTGCACAGGCCTGATTTTGGGAGACAGGCTTCAGAGGCTCCCAGCAGTGGCACTAGGGGTGTGGTTCGGCATCGCCTCCTGCCAGCATTGTCCACATAATGCATCAGTGGAAGGTGCCATACTGCATAGCACTCACTCATGGCCATGCACAGATCGCTCGGCAAAAATCCAAGCAGCCTGTAATGCCCGGCCAAGTAATTGGTGCCGGCCACCAAGCCCTGGCCAGGCCTCTGTTGCTGCTCCACCAATGACTGGCAGCCTGAAACGCCCGGCCGAGTAGGGGTGGCAGTCACCAAGTGCTGGCCGGGCCTCTGCCACTGCTCCATCGATGCCTGGAAGCCTGCAATGCCCATCCAAGTAGGGGTGCCAGCCACCAAGCACTGGCTGGGCCTCTGCTGCTGCTCCGCTGATGCCTGGCAGCCTTCAATGCCCAGTCAAGTAGGGGTGCCAGGTCATCCCCCAAGCCTTCCCGGGCTCTGCTGCTGCTGCTGCTGCAGGGTCTCAGATGGCCATCCATGCCCCCAGGGGCCAAGCACCAAGCCTGCCTTCCCAGGCAACCCGGGGTGCCAAGCTCCAAGTCTTCCAAGTCTCTGCTGCTGCTGCTGCTTCTCCGAAGGCCTTCCATACTCCCACAGGCACCCCTGGAGTGCCCCAAGCCTCCAGGCAGTCGAATTTTCTGAACGTTCGGGGGGGTCTGAACTCCACAGAACCGAACCCATGAACCCGAACTAAGTTTTTGGTCCAAACAGCTGAACATCCAACCCCCATTCTGTTCGCACATTCCTAGTGCCTTTCTTTTCAGGGAATGAATCCTACAGTGTCTGAATAGGAAAATACATTGTTGACAAGAAAAAAAACACCACCTTGGCATAATGGGATACCTGCTAGCAGCCATGGAGGTACACAACATAACTTTTGAAGCAAGAATATGGGAATAATTGAAAATGTGCAAATGCAAACTCCCACAAAAAGCAGGTGGGAGAAAAGTCTAATGTGAATGTAGTGTTGGTGTTTTCTGAATTGTGACCTACATCTTACTGAGAGTTAATGAGATATCATCTCTATGTAGCAAAGTCACTCTTAGAAACTTTACCCCTACTGACTAAGCAGTTGTAGCTAACATTTTCATTAACTTGTTCAAATAAATGGCAGGACTTCCATGTATGGTGTGCAGTTCAGAATGATATTCATTTTGTGAGCATAAAGCTATTTAGGGCATTGGTCTTAGTGGTCAACACTGCACTATTCTAAACTGCAGCAATGTTATGTTAGAAATATGTCAGTCTCTACAGTCTATCTCTACAGTGACTCTGCAGATATGAACTGTTTTATATTTTCTGCTACATCCATTGGGGCTGATCCCGCATGCAACTCACCTGCACATGTCCATTGGGAATGCATTGTGCTGCGTGGAATCCACATGTGACCCATGTAGATTCCAAAAGGAGGGGTTTGGGATTGTGGCCATTGTATCTGGTAGCAGATATGCTGTATATAATTCTTGAAGACAATGAGCCTGCTACTACTTTTGTGGTGTGATTCCATTGGCATGAATTGCTTGCATCAAAGAAAGAAGAATCGGGTTCTACCTGTGGTGTAAAGTTTCTCTAGTAAATGATGTGTCTGAGGACATTTGGTCCCAGTGAATGATGTATTTGAAGACATTCAGTCCCAGTGTTTGTGAAAAGATCTGTCAGGACAGTCCTATGACATTCATTAGAGATTTCTGGCAGAGAGGGAGTGGTAATACTTAGCCTTAGACAACACTTCACTTCAATGCCAGACACTTTCCAGCAGAGATAAGACTCTACACACCCTTTACAAATATCTCTTCAAGACCATGACATTTCACATGAATTACAGCACATTTCTACTGCCTTGACTTGAAACAAGGAACTGTGACTATTCTCTGACTGCAGGCTTATGAGGAGAAGGAAAAGTCAAAGGCTTACAGAGAAATGTGTCATTGGTATACAAAGGAATTTTAGTTCAAGTAGCTGTTTCACTTACCTCATTTTCAATGGCGACCAAGTAGTTCAGGTACTATCTTTTATCAGGCTAACTTCTGTTGGTGAGCAAATACAAGCTCTCAGACCATGTTGGTCCCTTCCTTAAGCATTTAAAAAGTCAGAACTATAAGCTGAGTAAGCATAGGTCAGGTAACTCTGTGTGTGTGTGTGTGTGTGTGTGTGTGTGTGTGTGTGTGTGTGTGTGTGTGTGTGTGTGTGTGTGTGTGT
>QEPC01008173.1:7888385-7923575 GCA_003113815.1 Sphenodon punctatus
TTCAATGGGGACACAGTGCCCCATTGAACTCAATGAAATAAATCCGGTACCGGTATACCGGATTTAATCCGGGAATCCGGTTTTCAGAGAACCGGTAACCGGTAAATCCGGTAGCCGGTAATGGGCCCGGGGTCCCACCTCTAGTATATAGAGAGATAGATAGATAGATAGATTAGATATATGTAGGAGTTAGCTTAGTTATAGAGATAGTTAGAGTTAGTGTGTAGTGATTCAGTTTTATAGTGTTTTTTGTAGAACTAGGCCTTTGTGGTGTTAGATATTCCATTTAGTTCTATAGGTTTTAGAATAGTTAATAGCAGTTTGAGTTAGTGTAGATATATAAAATATAAGATAAAAAATTTGAATAAAAAATGATATTCTATCTATCTATCTATCTATGTGTGCATTCTTAGGGTTGGAAGACATCGAGAAGGGAAGTAAGAGAGGTTGGTCTGCTTCCCGTAAGGCGGGCAATGGGGCACGTGGCAGAGGTGGTAGGGGCCGTGCCAGTGGATTGACAGCATGCCCCAAAGTCCACACGCCTGATTTTTGGAGACATGATGTTCCTCCAGGGCCACCAATGTCCCCCATTATTGACGTGATCCCCAGCTGTCCTCCTGGGGGGCTGACTTCAAGTTGATACCCTGCTGGCACATCTTGGGGCTAATTCGCTACATGTGCTGCTGCTGTCAGGTAGGGATCTGACAAGCTGTATAAACAAACATACAATGAGATTCTGCCACCTGCCAGAAGCAGCACAGAGGAGTAAAAGATTGGACAGGTCAAATTCAGCTGGTAACAGATATAACTTTTATAATAACTTTTTAAAAACCAAACATTAACAATATAACAAGACATAAAAATAACAAACAAGTGTCTTAGGGCCAAACAATACTGATACTGAAAATAAAATCTTTGAAATTGGTATTGATATCGATATTGGTACCGATATCGATACCGCTTTCTGAATGTTCAGCCAAACCGAATTCCGCCGAACCAAACAACCGAACCTGAACTTGGTTCCCGAACCAAAAAACCGAACCCAAACTTGGTTTTAAAACTAAACGGCCGAACATCTGAACCGCATTCGGTTCGCACATCCCTACCCAGCAGGTCACCATGTGCTGGGAGGAACCTTCCTCTCAATTATTGCCTTGGGGAAGGAAAGTGTGAATATCTAGTGCCTGAGAGAGTGTCTCCAGGGAGGAGACAGTCTAGGAAGGCTCTCTCTAAAGGAGAGGGATCCTTCCCTCTCCTGAGACCAGTTGCTATGGTGCCCTAGGACTGGGAGCCAGCAGGAAGAGTCTTGGTAGATCACCCGAGGCTGATATCTGGATCACGTACACCATAAATCTAGCTGTCCTTAAGTTATATCAATTAGAGGTGTGCACCAGGGATGCATGTCATTTTAAATTTTCATTATTTAAATATTTCTTTTAAAAAAAAAATATATCAAAATTTCATTTTTGTTTTTGCTTTTGTTTTTTGATTTCCATTGGTTTCAATGGAAACCACATATTTGGCTGTAACCTCTTCTTTTTTCTTTATATTTTGATGAAACTTGGGGGTATTGTACCTCCAATTGAAAGCATTAAGTGTACCATACTTCAGAAAGATTGGATGAATGAATCTGATTTTATAAGCAGTTGAAGTATGCTATTTTGCAAAAATCTGCATATACATTTCTGACTTTAACTTCTTTGCCTACCATCTAATGTGGATGGAAGTGGGCAAGTGTATACCACTCCCCATGTTTACTATCTATGCCAACTTTCAGAAGGATTGGATAATGGTTCCTGGTGGTATAATAAATTAATTTATAAATGTATGTCTTACTGTAACATCTTTGTAATCCAACCAGTGTACATGAAATTTGCAGGGCCATATCTAATACTCTCAAGATTTTTTCTGCCAAATATCAAAAAGATTTGATAAAGCTTCTCAATTTTATATGCCTGCACAGCATATGCAGAGAATGAGCCTATGCCAGGGATTCTCTTACACGTCACTGTAGTATAAGATCAGTTTGTGATGCCAATTGGCCAGCAGAAATGTCAACCAAATATCCTCATTCTGTGTTGTGACCATCACAACCTTTCTTCCCCACTAACTGGGAAATTAGAATAATATGTTTAGGACAGAGCCAATAGAGATTCTCTTATGTCCTTTTTCACAGTGCTGCAGGATGTGATTGTGATTATAATTGGCCAGTCTGGATGTGTAAATTATGTCTCCTGATTGCTGGTATTCTATCCCCAAAGTCCTACTTATGTCCATTCTATGCCCATCTCAGGGCTGCCCCCTATGCCTACCTTGAAGCCACCACTGATTGGTCCTGTAAAGCTGGAAGCATGCAGTAATTGGCCAGTAAATGTGTCTGTAAGTATTTTGGGTTGCTCCTCATCTTCCCTTCTGCAGACAGTCTCTCCCAGCCATGCCAGGTGCCTGCTTCTGATGAGAACTGAATGTACTGCTATTTATCTGAACAATGGTCTTCAAGGGGACAACTTCAATTGCTTATAGAATTGGGTCCCTTTAATAAAATTGTCCTGTAATTTGGGAGAGATGACCGGGAAGGTGTGTGATAAATTCCTGCCAAATGTCTTGTAAACAGCATGGAATATAAAAATGTTATAGCTGGAAAAGTATTTTCAAGTTAATAGCTTATAACATTAGGACACATTATCCAATATTTCTGAAATTTGTCAGGAATGGTACACTAGTGGAGGGACATAATTTATCTGTGTTTCATACAAATTGAATGGAAGGTAAATAAGATGTAGCCAGGAATGTGTATAGAGCTTTTCTTAAAATCATAAAATTCAATTGCTTCTAAAATTTGTCCCCTTTATCCAATATTTTCTAAACTCGGTATACGTAGTTCCCTACACTCTATTTGGGGTACAGTCTCCCCATGGTTCATCAGAATAGAACGAGAAACAAAAAAGGTATTGCCAGAAATATATTTTTCAGTTTTCCCCCCATTATTTCAAAAACAAAAAATTGTGTTTTGTTCTTGTTTTCATTATTATTTGTCATTTTCATTATTACAATAACAAAAATGAAAATCATTTTTTGTTTTCATTATCATAATAATGAAAATGGAATGCACACCCCTAGCAATCTCTTGCAAGGGAACATAAGAAATGCCATAATGAGTCAGACCAATGGTCCATCAAGCACAACATTCTGTCTCCGACAGTGACCAATCCCAGTTAATGGTGGTAGGGATGGACAAACAGAACTGAGTTCAGAAGTTTGGTTCGGTTCAGTTCAGAAATTTGGTTTGGAAGTTCGGTTAGGTCAACCGAACTTCCGAACAAAGTTCGGAAATTCAAACCCCATTGAACTAAATGGAATATTATCTTTTAGGGATGAGTGAACAGAGCTGAGTTCCGAAGTTCGGTTCGATCTGGTTTGGAAATCAAGTGAGTTTCGGAAGTTCGGTTCGGTCGACCAAACTAGTCGAATTTGGTCGACCGAACTTCCGAACGACGTTCGCCCATCCCTACATGGTAGAAGTACCAGCTGTCACAATGGGTAATCCATTCCCTTCTAATCACTTCCTGCTCCTGACAGTAAGAAGTTTCCATCTCATAATCTACTTGGCTAATAGCTGTTAATGGACTTATTCTCCAATAACTTAATATCCAGTCCTTTTTTTAAAAAAAACCCAGTCATACTACTAGCCCTGACAACTGCCTCTGGCAACAAATTCCATAATTAACAGTGCGTTGTGTGAAAAAATACTTTATTTTTCGCCCCCTCCCCGATTCCCCACCGGGATCCCCCAGCACGTCTGTTAGGGCGTTACGGGTCATCCCGGTGGGGGGATGAATTCATTCATTTTGTGACGGGGCCAAATGGCCCTGTCACATCTGAAAACACCCTCTGTCTCTAACATTTGGGACTAACACAACAACCACACTTTCTCTAGACTCATTTTCAGTGTTTCATTTAAGAGGACACATTGTTTGGGATGTCAGGAATTTTTTTTGCAAATGTTCCCCAAGTAAAGACAAAGCGCACATAAGATAACTTTCTTGCCAGCGGGTACTCTCATACGTGGTCTGCAATAAAATCCTTCACAAAGCAGGCTAGAGATGGAAAGTAAGGAACAATGAAGGCATGCTGACTAATGACTCTGTTGCAAACCTGCAATTGTTGTTCCCCTGTTTCCCTGTTATGTGACTTTGAAAACAGAAAAAAATACAAGTCTATTTTTTGCCAAAGGCTGGAGGAAGTAGAAAAAACAGCATTTTGCCTTCTTCCTTCCAAGCATAGTCCTGACCTCCCAAAACACAGGCATCTGGTACTTTCAAATAAAGACCAGGTTGTTCCGTGCACAGCCTTCTACATTACTTTAAACGATGTAAAGGAGAGCAACTAAAAACCCTGCATTGAAAGAAGTTTCCATTACCCTTGGCATTTGCTTGGGCACATCATGTATGGGATTTTTGATATACACTTTTAATTTAAAATGTAGTTGTCTCTTTAAGAGCACATCTATTTATTATTTCATATTTATTAAAGGTAATACCCACATTACTGCTACTACTTTGCAGACATTTGAAAAAGGAATACTTTCTTAGCCAGAAAATCTCAATGTGAGTACAGACAGATAGGAAGAAAACAGCTGGAAAGGAGCAACAACAACAATAATGGCTCACTCTTGTTAAGGTGTCAAATGTGCAATAAAAATTATTTTTAAAAATAATAATTTTTATTACCTGGCAACCTTAACACCTCAATAACATCTACTTTTTTCAGTCATGCTTTACATCAAGCTCATATTAATAAATGGCATATAAAGAACTAATACATTAGTATAAGACAGACAGCCAATTGTGAGGCTGAAGGTGCAACAGAAGGAGGGGGGAAAGGTGAGAGACTGGAGAAAGGAGAAAAGACTGGAGAGGGATCTGGTCTGTGGTGCAAAGGGAGGTTAAAGAAATAGATACAGATATGGATTTATAAAATACAGTAATGGCTAGTGCAGACAGAAAATGGTACACAGCAGTAATGAAGGACTATGTTAACAGTAGATAGCAAAAGTTAAATATGCAGTAGACTGTCAGATGTTTACAAGTTTTTGTAGTGGTGAGAAAACTAGCCCCTACAAAAAGTAACCACTGCAAAAACCTGTAAATAAATATCTTACGGTTTACTGCATATTTAACATTTATTTTCCCGCTCCAGTTGCCATTGTCCATTACATCCCCCCAACTGTGCTATGCTTATCTTCAGCTCTACTCACATCTTATTTCTAGTGCTTATTCACTCACTGCTTTCCTGTATCTTCTAATGTACCCCAACCTCCCTCTGCACTCTTCCCCGTTGTATTGCTTCTCTCTGTTCTCACCTTCTCTTTCTATGGTTCGTTTATCATGCATTTTCTTTTACCTCTCACTTGTGTCTCCCTAATACCTAATATCACACACCTTCTCTCCCCCCACCCCAACCTCTTCTGTTACATGATATATAGTCACTTTACGTTGCTAACATCTTCAGTTCTGACTCCTACTTGCCTAAGGAAGGACCCTGTGAGGTCCGAAAGCGTACACATTTCCATGAACAATAGTTAGTCCAATAAAAGATATCATTCAGACAATTTTGTCTCCATCTCTGCCACTTGGGACCAACATGGCAACTGTCGCCTACTCGGGAGTCTATTTTAGGGAAGGAAATATTCCATGGGTGTGATTTCTTTCACTTTTAAAAATTTGCTATTTTAAAAATAAAAATCCACACTGGAGAGAAACCTTGTACATGTCAGGAGTGCAAGGAAAGCTGCAGGAAAAGATGAGGCACTTAGAACTTACCAGAGAATCTACATAGGAGAGAAACTTTACATGTTTCCTCCCTGGGAAAAGCTAAATGATTAACTGAGCTATCACAACATAAAAGAGTAGCCAATCCCTAGGCAAATTCATTGCCTCCCACTGTTTCCAATACCACCTATACACTGATGACACTCAACTCTATCTCTCCACCCCTTCCCTCTCCCCCTTTGTTCAAGCTCGTCTCACCAACTGTCTCTGATATCTCCGCCTGGATGTCTCAATGCCAACTCAAACTTAACATGGTGAAAACTGAACTCCTTATCTTCCCTCCCAATCCTTCCTCTCCCTCTTCCCTGTCAATTGTCATTGACGGGGTCTTCATCAACCCTGTCCCCCAAGCCCGTAGCTTGGGCTTCATCTTTGACTCACACCTTACCTTCAAACCCTACATTGACTCAGTTGCCAAATCCTGCCGCTTCTCCCTCCACAATATTGCTAAGATCTGCGCTTTTCTGTCTGTCTCCTCTACCAAAACTCTCATCTATGCCCTAGTCATCTCACGCCTCAACTATTTATTTATTTATTTGTTTTATTTTTTTATTGGCTGCCCCCTCATGCCTATGGCATCCCGGGGCAGCTCACAACAGATAAAAAAACATAAAATACATAAAACATCAAATATAAATAATTTAAAATACCCCTCCCCCACCCCAATTCCCCACCTCCCTACCCTACCCTCCCACCCTACCCTCTGAAGGCCTGGGCGAATAGCCAGGTCTTACCAGCTCAGCAAAAAGCTATTGTAACCTCCTCCTCGCTGGCCTTCCCCACTCCCAACTCTCTTCCCTCATCTCTGTTCAAAACTCTGCTGCCAGGATCATCCACCTAGCCATTGCTTTGACCATGTGCAACCTCTCCTCTCCTCTCTCCACTGGCTCCCTGTTCCTGAGCATATTCTGCACAAACTCCTCATCTTCACTTACAAAGCCCTTCACAACCTCACTCCCCCCTACCTCTCTGCCCTGATCTCCCTCCGAACCCCTGTTCAAGCACTCCACTCCTCATCCATCCCCTCCCTCACCCTCCCACGCCTCCTCTGCTCCCCAAACCACCTTTGTCCCTTCTCCCTCACTGCCCCACATGCCTGGAACTCCCTCCCTGTGTTGTGTGTGCCTTGCCCCCACCCGCCACACCTTCAAGTCCTTCCTCAAAACCCGCCTCTTCCGCTCCGCCCTTCCTAACTCCTGCTAATCATCCCCAACCAGGTTTATCCCCCACCTGTTATCTGTAAACTCCCAATTGACTGTAACCAAGCCAAGAACATGTACCTGATTTCTTGCATCCTCATGAATGTTGTTTCCCTTGTCTCTCCCTCTGTTCCTCCTTCTCTGTCTCCCCTCCCCCTGTCTTTCGATTGTAAACTCTCGGACAGGGACCATGTCTATCTTATTTTCTGTAAAGCGCTAGGTACATCGATGGCACTACATAAATGCTTATAATAATAATAATTAATAAATAATTAAATATAGTTGAGTATAAGGAACCATGTTCTTCCAGCTGCCTCCACTGGCCACAGATGTAGGCATATAGAGTTCTCTTGATTTCTTTCAACATAAGGACTTACTCACATGGCTTAGGGCAGGGGGGAGGAACCTATTCTGTACCAGGGGTCACATTGAAAATTAGTACAATCTCCAAGGGCCACATAGTGGGTGGGGGAGGGGGTGCTTAAAGGGTGTATTCAAGAGAAGGAGGGCCCAGATCATAGATCTGAGCTGTGGATCTGTTCTCTACCCTTGGGTGCATGCCCTCCTCTCTGCTCAGTGCTCTAGAGCTCAGTTTTTCAGTGCTTGTGGGTAGAGACTGGATTCAGGAGCCAGATCCAGGCACTGGAAAGGGGTCACATAAAAACTTGCTGAGGGCTGCATCTCGCCCCCGGGCCTGAGGTTCCCCACCCCTGGCTTAGAGGTATCTCTCTCTTAACTCACTTTAGTCCCCGTGCTTGTGCAAGCATGGATGAGGTTAAAGTAAGAATAAAGGGGGCTACATACTTCTCCCAAAATTCCTGGATTAAATGCTTCTACTCCGGAGGTCGTGCTCATGTTTAACAATCAGGGGAATTTCCCTTGGTGATACAGTCCTTTGCTATCCAAGCAAGCCTAATTAGTTTCTCCTTTGTATGTTCTTGCACACTAGCATCTCTGCCTCACTCACTGTTTGCTATTCCAGTTCCCGGTTGCTGGAACTTCTAAGGGAGGGAGACTGGGGCGGAGAGGAGACTTTTAACTCCTGTTTCCCCAGAAGCAGATGGACAGAACTCCCCTGGAATAAATACTATGGATCAGGTATGCTTCTGAGAACACACTTTTCAGGATCTTTGTTTTTTTTTAAAAATTATGATTATTTCTATTTTTGCCCTGCCCTTTCCAAATAGCTTAGGGCAGCTTACAAAGCAAATAACAATACATATAAAAACTGCATAAAAAACCACCCAGACACCCAGTCTTTCCTCACCCCCTTCCCAATCCCCTCATTTCGCACTCCTACATCAACGTGCCCCACCCCATTCCTTATTGCCTATCCCTGCCCACCAAATGCTATAACAAATAGAAAGGTCTTGCACCGCCTCTGGAGGATGCTTAGGCTCAAACAAACCTCCAAGGGAAGGGAGTTTCATAGCATTGGGGTAGCAACCAAGAATGGGTGTCTTTAGACATTGGGCATCTTTAGACATAACAAAGATCAGGTACCCAAACCCCTAAGCACGTGTTTGGTTGTTGCGTGCAAGCACCATAACAATCCCAACACCAATTTGGCCACCCGTTGAACACGCTATGTGAACACCATTGCATCACAAATACAATTTGCGTGTTCCAGCTGAACACATGGTCAACGTTGTGTCTAATGATATTGCATGGCATGTTAGTATGTACAACACGGGGAACAAGGTGGCAGCTCTTGTGTGCCAAGATCAGGTGGTGAGTAAAACACTGATTTGCCCCAAGATACAGCTGCATGTTTCAAACTCTGATTTGGCCACCATCATCCATGCCTTCATCACCTCTAGACTGGACTACTGTAATGCACTCTACATGGGGCTACCCTTGGTGACGGTCCAGAAGCTGCAACTTTTGCAGAATGCGGCAGCCCATCACCTTATGGGGACAGGCCATCATGACCACATTACACCAGTGCTCCATTCTCTGCGCTGGCTGCCTATTGTCTTCCGGGCCCAATTCAAGGTGTTGGTGTCAACCTATAAAGCCCTAAACGGCCTAGCCCCCGCATACCTGCGGGATTGCCTCATGCCCCGGACCATGGTGCAGCCCCTGCGGTCAGCTGGGGATGCCTGACTTGAAGTCCCCTGGGTTTCCTGTCTGGTGACAATGTGGAGGGCGTTCTCAGTGGCTGCTCCTAGGCTGTGGAATTCCCTCCCGATTGATGCCCACCTGGACCTCCCTTCTTTCTGAAGATAATGTAAGACCTGGCTGTCCCGCCAGGTCTTTGGGGAGGAAGACAGGGAGGGGGGTTGGGTTGGTTGGGGAGGGAGTTCATTCTGCCTTTTTAAATGTATTTTACTGATTTAATGAGTTTTAACAAGTTTTAATTTTTATAATTGTTTAAATTTTTTTTATGGTGTGAGTCACCCTGAGCTGCCATTGCGAGCAGGAGAATGTGGGATATAAGTGTATGGAAATAAATAAATAAAAAGATGGGTTGTGTGTCTAAGCAGCACCACATGGTGAACACAGGGTCAAACTGGTGTTCATATCAAGGTCAAAACACACATTCAGACACCTGTTGACATTATGTGTAAAGACACCTATAATGTCAACAATGTGTGTTTTGATCTTGATTTGAACACCAGTTTGGCCCTGTGTTTGCCATGTGACGCTCCTTACACACAGCCCATCTTGAGGCAAATCGGTGTTTTGTTTGCCACCCGATCTTAGCACACAAGTGCTGCAGCCTCGTTCCCTGTGTTGTACCTACTAAAATGCCATGTGATATCATTAGACACCACGTTAGCCACATGTTCATTCAGAACATGCAAATTGCCCTTGTGATGTAATGGTGTTCACATCGCATGTTCAACAGGTGGCCAAATTGGTGTTGGGATTGTTATGGTGCTTACACACAATTGCCCATCATCATCACCTTCACCTGCTTTTTATTTCTATCCCACACTCTCCTGACCTTATTTCTATCCCACACAGGGGACCCAGAACACGATAATATATTAATAAATAACATTACTGGGTTATATCCCACACAGGGGACCCAGAACACGATAATACAGTATAACAGCTCAATCAAGATCATGTGCTTAGGGGTTTTGACACCCGATATTTATGTCTAAAGATGCCCAATGTCTCCCTGTGAGCCCTCTCTGTACAAACTAATAGATGGTAGCCACAGGGAAGCGCTCCTAGCAGATCACAGGGGCCGCAGTGGGGTATGGAAGGACGGGGGGTGTGTGTGTGTGTGGTGTCTCTGAGGGCCTAATTCAGTGAATCCCAAACTTTTTGTGGCTTTGTGGCTCCATTTTGAGACTTAGCTGCTGTATAGGGTTGTGAGATTACAGTTAAGACATGGAAAAATCAAATATTGATCAGGATCACAACCCCATTCTCAGATGGTGGGACTCCACTTGAGGTCACAACCCGCAGCTTAGAAATCTCTACTACAGACCATACCTCTCTAATAGACCAAACCATGAGTCCAGATCTGAGCTTCTGGAAGCTTGCATCTGAATCGTTTCTGTCTGTTCGACCACTTCTGTTCAAAGTATGCACAGAACCGTTATGCTCACTAATGGACCAGGTTTTGATGAGTTTGAGTTTGTTTCCAAATGAGTTATTTAAGGTGATATTGTGATTGTCAGTTTATGCATGTAAGCAGTTGCACTCATAACTGTCCTATTTCAGTCAAGATATTCCCTAGGTGTTCATGGAAATTTTGACATTAATGAAGAATTCCCTTGAGGGTCTGGTTTTAGATTACCATGTTGCTAACAGTTATGACAATTCAAGTCATGTTGATTACTTGTTCAGTATGTTAGACCAGCAATTACCTTCCAAATCAAAATGTTAAATAGTTTTTTGTTTGGTTGGTTGCCAGTAGATAAAACTGTGAACCTCTGTCCCTACACTCTTGTTGGTCTCATTATTTATTTATTTAGATTTATACCCTACCGTCTCCTGAAGACTCAAGGCTTTTGAATTGTGTGCATATTAATATGACTTGTGTGCAAGATAACGCCCATAACAAGTTGAAAGGATTGATTTTAATTAGTACTTGTTCAATAAAATTAACCTGACTAGTAATACAACTAATTCTAAGTAACATTAAACTTTGTACTTAGTTTTCTTACATCTTTTTGTGCTTCATCTTCTAACACATTCAGATTTTAACTGTGACTCAGATTTGCCCTCACTAAGGAAATAAACAAAATGGAAAGCATGAAAGGGATGGTGCCTTCTTCTTCTACCAGGTTCTTGAAGTCACATTGGTGTCCCACCAAAAATCAATAACAAATGAGAGGCTAAAAGTCCTGAAATGCAAGCACTTTTTGGAAGGAGCTCACCAGCTCTATCCATTATTATTGGCTTCAGTAGGAGCTGAGGATGATGAGCGATTTCTTGGATGCAGTCAGGCCCATATTATTTACATATGTTGATAACATCCTTAAGGATTATAGTTAGCCAGGTGCTCATCTTTTGATGAGTTAGATGGGTGCAGGTGGGTTTTATGTGCAAGTCAGAGCGGGTATGTAGTTTTTATATTATATACATTTGTATTTATATAAGACTCTCTGGTCTGGTCTGGTGCTGAATGGAGTACCCAGCTGGAATGACGTCAGCCAAAGTCTGTCCTGAATACTCATCCAGCCAGGTCTCCATCACACACAGAAGGCTGGCTGAGAGATAGCATCATGGATTACTGATGATTTGTTGACAACCAACCTCGCATTACACAGCACCAAGGACAGACCTGAGTCTTCTGAGACCTCGAACACCTGGTTATCTGGACCTGGGGGCAGATCGAGCAAGGGACCAGCGCTAACCACCAGTCCCTATGCTCAAAATGGTATCCACTCCCTAGGGCCATAATTCCCCCATCACATGATGACCCCTATATAGCTGCCGCCCCTCCCCCTGGGGGATGCCACCAGCCCAACCCACGCCTCCCGACGGACTCTTCATCAGGGTGGTAGGGGGAGGGAACCCCCACTCAATCCCATTCTCTCAATATCTATGTATGGCTTACCTTTCTTTAGTTTGGGTGATAGCATTTGTATATGGTACTATAAAATAATCCATTCTGCCCAAAATAGGCTTTATTTTGTTTTTTCTCTCAGGGAAAACTACAATGCTTTCTAAAAGTTCTCTGCTTATCTGCAGAAGCCATACTTCAACATTAATCAGGTGACGATAACATAAAGGGGTCATTGTTGCATAGCGTGACAGCTGGAGGCACTCTTTTATAGCAGCAGAATGGCTGCTTGTGGAGGAATGTTGTCAAGTTGTATAAAGGTTCATCCAGGTGTCTGACATGCTTCTCTGCTGTGCAGCAGCACAAGTGAAATAAAGCTGGGTAGTAGCTAGGGAAGAATATAGTTGCCATATGAAGAAGTGTGATGTTTTCATAATATCTTTATAGTCTAAAGAGCGTGTGGTTGCCATATTGGTCCCAAATGTAAGAAATGGAGACAGTAGTTCAGGTAATTTCTTTTTATAGGACCAACTACTGTTGGTGAGAGTGTGCAGGTTTCTCCCTCAGGTATATAAAAAGTCAGAACTAGAAACTGAGAAAAGCAGGATATTCTCTCTCTCTCTCTCTCTCTCTCTCTCATTATTATTATTATTTTATTAATTTATTTATATAGCCCCAGTAGCGTACCTGGTACTGTACAGTCAGTAGTTCTAGACCAGTCCCTACCCCAAGGGGCTTACAATCTTAAGAGAGACAAGGAAGGGAGAGATGAGGGAGAGATGGACATTGGGAGAGACAAGGAGACATTCAGGAGGTTGAGAAAATGCAGGTGCATGTGCTTAACTCAGGCCAATTTCATACATCCCCCCCGGCACATATTTGGGTTGCGGGGGGTGGGAATGAGCAGCTCGAATGTGCGTGGGGATCAGCCAGTGTGAAAGGCCCCCTTGTGCGGCTTTGCTGGCAAAGCCACACGGGGGGGAGGAGGGCTTTCGCACCAGCCGATCCCCATGCATATTCAGGCTGTGCATTCCCCCTCACAGCCCAAATATGCGTTTGGGGGGGGGATGTATGAAAGTGGCCTGAGTTACATGGAAGAGATTCTGAGTGTGGGAGGGAAGAGGACACAATATATATATTGTGCGCGCACACACACACCTGTCTCTTATACACATCTAGATGTGTATAAGAGACAGCACACACACACACACACACACACACACACACACACACACACACACAGAATAGCAATCACTTGGGATGGAGCAGATTTTCAGAACAGTTGCTTATTGTATATAAATGTTTTGAAATGCTAATGATCTTTCTTTCTTACAACCTTTTTTCCTAATAGACCCCTCCTAAGGAATATATATATAATTATATATATTATAATTATAGCCTAAGCTTGCTCAGTGTCTAGTTCTGACTTTTTATATGAGGAAGGGCCCTGTATGGCTTGAAAGCTTGCCTACTCTCACAAACAGCAATTTGTCTAATAAAAGATAGTATCTGATCTACTTTGTCTCCATTATATTTTTTGCCAGCACATGTATTAATAGCTAGACACACTTGATAGCACTATAGGCACGATCCTCGAATGTTTTGTGGCAGCAATAGTGTTTAATCTCAGCATGGTTCCCATTAAAGTGGGAAGTGGGCATGCACCAGTGCTAAAGCAAAGGCTGGTGCTAAGCTGCCTGATGATCACTCCCTGTAAGTCTGCCTTCCAATCATAATGTTGGTAGTCCGTAAGTGCAGCTCTAAAATATATGAATGCCTGCGGATGGGCGAACGTGGTTCAGAAGTTTGGAGTAACTTGGCTTGTTCGGATGACCGAACCGAATGTCCGAACTAAACGCTCGAACGGCCGAACAGTTCGGAAAAGTTTGGATGAGTTCAGGGGTCGGAAAAACATGACTGGAAGGTGGGAAAAACGTGACTGGAAATGGGAGGCAGCTGAGGAGCAGACTTCCTGGCACCGGTGTGGAGACCAGGGGTGGTTTCAGGATCAAACAAAAAAACCCACCGAATTCGGTTTCGGTATCAATAGTGCTATTTTTGGTTGTTCGGCCGACCCAAACTCCGCCAAACTGAACAGTCGAACCTGAACTCGGATTTCAGACTGAACATCCAAACATCCAAACTGCATTCTGTTCGCCCATCCCTATTAATGCCTCATGGACAATGTTACTTACAGAAACGTATGACAGTGGGTGTTTTTACACACACATTTCTCCTGGATGTTTGCTGTTACATACTGAACTTTCTGTGTGTCTCAATCACTCACCCAGATCTTAAACGTCCAGATCTTTGAACTTCTGCGTAGAACTTCTCCCAGAGCGTTTGTGTGTAAAAAGTTCTTCTGGTAAACTGCTTTGCTCCAGGCAACTGTGGTCACTTGGTTTCCATGGCAGCCTGTCACATCTACAGATGAGGTTACTGTAGGCTGCCTCAGGACAGTATTTGTGTGAAGAACGCATCCAGGAATGGCCTCTGGACAGTGTGTGTGTGAAAAATGAATCTGGAACTTACTTGTGGACATGTGAACCTGGAAGATTGAAAAATCCGGAATTTTAACGTGTGTGTAAAAATGCCCATTATTGATTTTGGCACAAAATGATTATGCAGTTCAAATACATAGTTAAATTCAACCTATCAGAGAACTGAATACTTTTTTAAAATTTAAGTTCAATTAGCTAACATTAAAAAGGAGGATAAGAGGTGCTAAAAATAAATGCTGATGAATAAAACTGTATTGTATTAAGTAAATCGCATTTAAAATGATTTGCAAGCCACATTCAAAAAGAATCTGTAGAGTGAATGAAAAATCTAAAATAAATTCTCCCACTTCAAAACATATGATTTATGCAGTCATACAATTAGATTTTTATTTAAAGAAATTTGCAGTCATTAAATGGTGCCCAAGAAATAAGACTCATTTATAACCATCTGCTTAAAGCTTCAGTAGAAAATTATTCTTCCTGAGGCGATGCATCCAAGTACTTTAGTGTCATTTCTGTCAAAGCAGTTTGGTTCTCGATCAGTATGTTACTAAAGCTCCTTGTCCTTCTGCATAAGGGAAGCAATACTATGTGCTTTAAACACAGAGCAACTGCTCTATTTGCCAGGAGAAGGCTAAACACCTTACTCAGGTCTTTCTGTGATCTTGGCTACACTGATGTAACATCATCAACTTCATGGATTTTCAGTGCTGCAGCTGAGGTTGTAATATGTTCACTATGGTTCTGCATCAGCAGATTTGAGACTTTCTACCGTTGATGGCACATCTTGATGAAATTTGCTAACATGCTGTATGCAAAGTCAGTCCTAGGTATTTTGCCATCCCTCTGCTCTGGGGTGCTCCTTTTCCCAGCCAAATTGCTGAACAGCAGCAAGCAGGATGATCAGGAAGCAGGTACCAAGTGGGTGGCACTCAATGGCGGCTGGTGGGTTTTGAGGTTGGTGGATCAGTGGGTGGGGTCAGTATTGGGCAGAGCCAGCTCAAACGTAGGTGGAGCCAATCCCAAAATTGCTAATGATGTGCAAACAGAACTGAGTTCAGAAATTCGGTTTGGTTTGAAAATTGAGTTCGGTTCAAAAGTTCAGTTTGGTGGACCGAACTATTCGAGTTCGGTCAAATTCTGAACTTCCAAACTGAGTTCGTACATTCAAAACTGGGTTTTTTGGCCTTCCGAACTGATTCGAATTCGACCGAACAGTTCGGTCAAATTCGAGTTCGGTTCAAAAGTTTGGTTCGGTCGACTGAAACTATTCGAGTTCAGTCCGAACTTCCAAACCACGTTCGCACATCCCTAAAAATTGCACACTTAAATGATCAAGATCAATGGAATAGAACATGAACACATGTCTTGTCTTGAAAACATACAGAAGATGCTAAAAAAACCAACAGGATTATGTGAAATCCTAAATGGCACACCATAAATGCTGCATAGAGTTTTTCAGAGGACAAGGAGGCATGCACAGTTCAGGAGAGGGCATGAAACACCCACTATGTGGGACATTCAAGGAAAGTCACACCAAAATGCATGGAAAATGGAGAAAAACCTAGCAGTATTAAGTGGAATCCTAAAATGCACACCTTCCATAAATGCTACGGTTCCTGGGAGGGAAAAGATACCCCACACCTGATATTATTAGAGTGCGGGGGCACTCTAATAGTTAAGGTGTGTTGCACTCTTAATGTTAAAGTCCCAACATTCTATTTGCCCTAAAATTGAACTGATCCAGATTAGGATTATGACGTTTGTTGTTGAGGATCACCGGGGTAGGCGGTTCATGCTCAGCTCAATTGGTTGAGTAACAGCTGTGATATAGTGGTTTGAAAACTGCTCTTTGAAGCCTGTTTTTTTTTAAAGGCTGACCGTCTCGATCTGGGCGGGGTAGAGGGGTTTAATGTTTGTTGTGAGGAGGAATTAGCTTCTTAGAAAACTAAAGGAGTCTGCTGCCAGGGGGTGCTTTTGGTTTTTTTTTAAATCAGTCAAGTAGTTCTTAAGTTATGGATTTTTTAAAAAAACCCATGTTAGGCTAGGGAGAGGGGCGGGACTGCTTGGAAGAGAAGTGGTACTCGCTGCCTCTTCCCCTAGTTATCCCAACCACCCTCCCGGCCCTACCCCCCGACCACTTGCCACCGCTCAGTGTCCCTACATGATTGTCCCACTGCTGCCAAAAATGGCCATTGCTGCCGTTCACCACCACCACTTCACCCTGCTGCTGCTGTTTCTGCTGCTGATCTCACTGCTGCCACCACCAGGGCCGCCACCAGAGCTGCTGACAGAGCTGCCGCCAAAGCTGGAGCCACCGCTAGAGCTGGAGATGCTTCTCCCTGCAGCAGATTGTCCCACTGCTGCTCATAGGCACACGGGACCCCGGTCTTTTCAAAATGAGGGCGGGAGCAGCAGTGGCAGTAGGGGGAAGTGGTGAGTGGCAGCTCCGCTCCAACTCCAGCGGCGGAGACGATGGGAGCAGCAGCAGGAAGTGGCCTCCTGCAGGTCGTGGTGTCCGTGTGTGAGTGTGGTGCGTGTGTGTGAGAGTGTGGTGTTTGTGGAGGGTGGAGGTGTGTGAATGTGTGTGTGTCAGTATGTGCAGCAAGGCATTCTTATCCGTCTCAGTGCTGCCATTTAATCAATTTTTGTTAAAGAATAGCAGGGTGGGGCAGAACTTGCTCTAACACAGGGATATTACACAGATTTTAAATGATGGCTCTTTCTACCTTCTGTTTCATTTTATCACCCAGTGTTATCACACACAAAAAGCTGCTTGTTCTTTCAACTGTGCATGATCTTAGGGTAGTTTTCATAAAAGGTTGTTAGCCTTTCTGTAAATTGGACCTCCGTGCCCTCTCTGAAGCCTGGAGTGCACCAAATGTCTGAGAAATTATCCACGTCTGTGTCCAAGTAGCAGATAACATGGCTTTTTCTGTAGGGGAATGATGAGCTATTTCTGCCTGTTCCTCTGCAAATACAAAATTGTACAGTAAAATTGTACAATTGATCTGGTCCGATCCCTAGTCAGAAAATATTTCCTTGCTGTCTCTGATGGTCAACTGCAGCCTTTTCAGTAAATAATTCTCCATTTTTTGGAGTACTATTTGTCAGATTCCTTTAAATCAGCAGAAGAGCTTTCAGCTTTTCTATGTAATTTTCTTAGCAGTATTTATGCTAATAAATTCCCTTTTCCCTTTGAAACTTAGTAGACAAGACTCTTAATGACACACAGTGACCTAGAGAAGATCTGACCTTGTGTTTCTTATGTGGGAGTGAGTGTGAGAAGTCTTGTCTAGTTCGTATTTGGCAGTGTGCATTGTCCTCATGACAGGAAATAATTTTCACTCTACAAATTTGCTATAAAGCATATTTAAATGCAGACCTTATGACTATAGTAGGTCATAATTGTTAAGCTTGTTTCTAGAACTAAAAAAGTGTCACAAAGGTCTTCTGAAGAGAAAATGTGTCAACATTTTAAACTGATGTATCTGAACTTTAGCAAATAGTAGGTATAAAAAAAGAACAAGTTCTTAATGGGCTGTTACCATAAGGAGTTTGCTCTCTCTTTTCTGAGGTTTTTGATGTGCTTGTGCAGTGTGTGTGTGTAGTCTCTGTGTGCACAGTCTGTGTGTGTATAGTCTCTGTGTGTGTGTGTGTGTGTGTATTGTCTGTGTGGAGGCATGGGGGTGTAGTCTGTCTGCAGTCTGTGTGTGTGTGTGTATGGGGGGGGGGTGCGCGCGTGCGTGCATGCACTGTCTGCGTGTGATATCTGTCTTGGGTGTGTGTGTGTGTGTAGTCTAGTCTGAATGTGAAAATGGTCAGAGCCATCCCAAAGAAACTTGTTTACAAGGTAGCAACCTTCTGATCCATGTATAGTGTTTACAAGGTTGTAGCCTTATGTTCTTCGAGAAAATCAGATCATTCTCACCACTGGTACACTGGAATGACAACCAATGGGAGTTGATTGATGTCCCTAGTACTTTAACAATGGTTCTTGGGACTGGAATGACTGCTTCTGGATGCAGTGGAATGACAGCCCCCTGTGAGTGGAATGACGGCCCGAGAACTTTGATGATCATTCTTGGGACTGGAATGACAACTTCAGGTACAGTTTAATGACAGCTGTCTGGGAGTTGAATGACGGCCTAATATTTTTAACGATGGTTCTAGGGACTGGAATGACCACTTCGGGTACAGTGGACTGACAGCCCATGGAAGTTGAATGATGTGCCTAGTACTTTAACAATGGTTCTAGGGACTCGAATGACTGCTTCCAGATGCAGTGAAATGACAGCCCCCTGTGAGTGGAATGATGGCCCCAGAACCTTTCATGATGGTTCTAGGGACTAGAATGACAGATTAAGGTACAGTGGAATGATAACTCATGGGAGTTGAATGATGTCCTTAGTACTTTAATGATGGTTTTAGCGACCGGAATGACAGCTTCAGGTACAGTGGAATGACAGTTTCAGGTACAGTGTCTGCTGACATGACAAGCTGACATACCTGAGGTTAATTGACTCACTTGTTAACCATAGAAGATGTCTTTGAAGGGAAGATTATTTTAGTAATTGTTTTAGGTGGCACAGGACTCTGTTGTGCTACAGTGTCTGCTGGGGAAGAGGGATCATCTCTTCTCCCCCATAACCATGTAGTGCTCATATCCACTTGTCAATCTAAGAGAGATATGCTTGAGAGGTGTGGGGAGAGTTCTTTTGGGCTTTGGAGGAAGGAGGACCTGATAGGAGTGTTACAAGGGCAGGGGGTGTACTGAGGGATCGCAAGACTGTGCAAAACTGCAGATTTGTATTCCCAAATACCTTGCTGGGGTTCCTCCTAGAATCAGGACCACTGCAAATTAGTGCACCCAGATAGCCTGGTTTATTTGTTCATTTTATTTAAATTTATATCCTGTCCATCCCACAAAAATAGGTTTAGGGTAGGTTACAGTAATATAAAAACAGATGCATGCTTAAAGACATTAAAAGGAAAAAATAAATACAATTAAAAAATATACACATCCCTAACCCATCCTTCACCCACTAAATGCCTGCTTAAACAAAAACACTTTCCAGTGCTTGTTGTTTGATAGGGATGGGCGAACAGAACCGAGTTCGAAAATTCGGTTCAATTCGGTTCGAAAATCGAGTTGGTTCAGTTCGGTCGACCGAACTATTCGAGTTTGGTCTGAACTCCAAACTTCCGAACAGAGTTCGGAAATTCAAACCCCATTGAACTAAATGGAATATTATCTTATAACAATGGGCGAGCGGAACAGAGTTCGGAAATTTGGTTCGGTTCAAAAATCGAGTTCGGTTAGGAAGTTCGGTTGACCAAACTGGTAGAGTTTGGTCCGAACTCCGAACCGCATTCGCCCATCCCACCTGTTTGAAGGAAGTAAAAACCTTCTAAACTGAAGGGAGCAGCGCTTCCATCTTAGTCTCCCCTAAGCTCTGCTTACAAAGTGGTTATGCTGCTCATCATTCTACTGCGGCAGCAGGACAAAGTTTTTCCATTGCATTTTATTTAACAAAAAACTTGGATATTCCATAGTCAAAAACCCTCCAGTTTACAAGAAGAGTTAAGGCTCTTGCAAATTCAATCCTGAACTAAAAAGCATGGAAATTGACAGTTCAACCTCCTGCCTTAACTTCCGTGCCATGTTAGCAGTAAAGACATTGTACAGTCTCACATATTGTGCTCACTTACAACTTAGACTCCATGCACCCACACTTTGCCTTCATCTTTCAGCCCCAATTCTCTTCCTCTGCAGGTTGGGGGCAACACTGAAGTTGGGGGACAGGAGGGTGTGAGCTGGCCCCTCATCCCCTCTGATTCCACTCTAAGCTAAGAAAGAGAGATCTTAGGAGTCTTGGCTCCCTCCCCCTTCAATCTACTTGGTACCAACCCTTTAACAGAGAACGTAGGACTCCTGTCTTCCAGCCTCTCCACCCCACTCTAATCCAGTAGGCTGCATTCCCTTCAGAGGCAACTCAATAGTCCTGGTTCCCAGCCTGTTCTCTTCTCCCCTGCTCTCAACCTTGTAACAAACAACTCAGGAGACCTGGGTCCAAGTCACTCCTCTAACCCTGTAGCTCCCACTTCCCTTACGAAGAACTCAGAAGTTCTGGGAAATACAATGTTAACTGTATGTGTCGTATGGATCAGAACTCAGGCTGTGTGTGAGAATGATAAAAAAACAACACCACCAGGAGAGGAAGTGGAATAACAGGGAGGGAGGCTATTGGGAGTCAAAGGATAGGGAGTCAGCTATGGTAAGTGAGTTAAATGATAGGATTGACTGCTCAGATATCCCATCAGTCTTCCGAATCAGATATTTAACTCGGAATCCTGTTATAACTATTTCTAATTCCTCTTGTCATTCCACCCACTTACTTAATCCTGCACACTCTTTGTATTTTTTCCCTATTATTCCAACCATTTCACTTACTGCATCTGGTACCTTCCTCATTATTTCACACCTTCTTGCCTTTCCCATGTACTCCCAAAGATGCAGCTGTCTGTGTTGTATTATTTCACAGTCACTTAATTGGATGTTGGAATGACAATGGTATTTATTTAAAAATTGGCATTGCTGTTGCCTCCATTCCTTCCAACGGCCATTCTATTTTATTAATTTCAATGTGTACCCAAATTAAAGTTTAAATTAAATATTTGTATATGACTGTAACCAGCTTCACTGTGCTCTGGGAGGGCAGTGGGGACTAGTGTGAAAGAGGGAAGGTTGTGAGTCATTAGTCAGCTGTCCCATTCTCCCCAACCAAAATGAAAGGAGAGAGGGGAAGAAAGCAGGAAGCAGGGGAAGGCTCATGTCCTCCTGTCCCCAGCTTCAGTGTTGCCCCCAACCTGCAGGGGAAGAGGATTGGGACTGAAAGACGAAGGCAAAGTGTGGGTGCATGGAGCCTAAGTTGTAAGTGAGCACAACACATGAGACTGTACAATGTCTTTACTGCTAACATGGTACAGACGTTAAGGTGGGAGCCTTAACTTGCAATTTCCATGCTTTTTAGTGCATGATTGAATTTGCAAGAGCTTTGACTCTTCTTATAAACCAGAGATTTTTTTACTCTGGTATAGCACATTCAGTCCTTCCTGCAAGCTGAAAGCTCCCAGACCAGAGCAGTGAACAAGTGATAGTAATTCATTCACGAAAAAATACATGGAAAACTCCTTCTTAAGATACCAAGTTCAAACTTCAAAGTAGAGTGAGGGGCAAAATTCAAAGTGGCTAATGTAGCTTCAATAGCACCAAAACCACACAAGGCTGGCTGCATGCAAAATCAGCAACTATTGTTTAAATGCTACAAATAAATTATTTGGAAAAGTTTCTATATTTTGTCTGGGATTTTTTTCCACTACAAGCATATCAAAATTTCCCAACCAGTTTAAACATTCAAAGTTCAACTTTCTCAAGCATTATTACACAGCAAGAGGGACAAAATTCAAAGGGGCTGCCACAGGAAAGTTCAACACTGTAAGGCAATATAAGGTCATGTGAAAAACAAATATATTTGAAGCACTGCTGTATTTTTATTTCTATTAATTTTGCTTTCGCAGTTCTAATTTTACAGTCTGGCTCTGGTGCATTGGCAGAGACCTGTGTTTTCATTGCATTCCCCCACTGCAGATATCCAAATTATTTTAGCATGGTCTCTTTACAAAACAACTCAGTAACAAAATTAATAAGGGACCCAATAGTTAAAACTTTTCAAATGCAAATATGTTGCAAATACTCAGACTTAAAAACAAACCCTCTTCCCTAGTGTCTAAATACTCCACAACACAACTTTTATTTCCACAATCAAACCTTATTAAGCTTACCAGCTTCATAAAGGAGTCCAGTTAATAGGAAACTATGAGAAGTTTTAAGGGCAAGCATTTCTAATTGTTTGCCTGTGAAAAATCAACACCAATATTTAACTTGCCTCACTAACAAAAGGATGACACACATTCGACCTGGACTAATGTTTCTGCCAGGCTAGACATTGGGTATTTTCAGATGTTACGGGTGGCCGGTTCACCACAGTGAACCACTAGGGGGGGTGAACAGCGCAACCACGCCTGGGGGTGGGAAATCGGCCCAAACAGACGTGCCGGGAATGGGACCATGGGCCGGAACCGGGCCGCACCATCGCGGGCCGCGGCAGCACAACAGACGTGCAGCTGAACCCCCGCCAGGCGCTAAACCCCCACAAGGCACCGGGCAGGGGCGGGACACAGACATGGCCGACTGAGGGCAAACGAAGCCACAAGGCACACAAGGGAACGCCCACACAAGGGAAACGGGAAGGGAGGGGGGAAGAGCGAGAACAGGCTGACAGCCGGCTCACACAGCGGTCCCGCAGCAGGGCACAATGCACGGCCACACGCCCACGCACACACACACACACCAGGGAAAGGCCGGGAAGGGGGGAAGGGGCGCCCGGAACACCCCACCCGGAACACCGGCAGGGAGGGGGGGGCACCACCACGGGGCAAGGCACAGACAGCAGCAACCCCCACCCCCACACCACCCCAGTCCAGTCCAGTCCAAGGAGGTGCCCCCACAGGAACAGAGGCAGTCTCGGGGGGGGGGGGCGGACCCCCGGAGCAAGGCACGTTGGGGGCCCCCAAAGCACAGCGAGGCCGGCGGAGGGGCGCCAGGAGGAGGAGGAAGGGGGCCCCACAGTCAAAGGCTGGCACAGGCAGGGCAGCCGGGTCCAGCGGTGCTCCTCCGCAGCACCAGCGACGCTCAGGCAGCACCCACGGAGTCACGGGGATGGAGGGGGCCCAGGACCACGGCCAGGGGCAGCAGCAAGCAGCGAGGCGGGCGGGAGCTCACCGAGGTGGGGTCCGCAGGTCGGGAGCGGCCAGCGGGGACCAGGGCCCCCCCCCGGGCCGGGGCGGGAGCCCACACGGGGGCACCACGCCGGGGGGGGCAGGCCAGCGACGCGGGGCTCACGGGCCGCTGCCGGGGGCCCCGCTGGCCCGAGGGCCCGGGTGGCCCGCCCGGTGGACCAGGTGGGGCCAGTGCAGCATGCCCCGGCGGTACCCCTGCAAGGACATGTAGTGGGCGATCAGGTAGTAGGCCTCGAAGGGATCGGGCATGGTGAGGGCCAGCTGCACATCCACACGCGCCCACACCGCCAACAGGGATGACATCTCCACCGCGGAGGGCTCCGGCACACAGCAGGCAGCAGAAGGGGGCCACGGAAGATGCCCCAGCTCCAGAAGCCGCTGGAACGCCGCCCCACGGGTGCGCTGGTACCCACGGGCCCCGTGAACACAGGAGAAGTAGCTCACGGCCAAGGCAGGGCCACCCTCGGCCAGGCACTCCGAGTAGGCGCCCAGACCACACACCACCAGCGCTGACACGGTCTCCGAGGCGCTCCAGGGCACATGGGCGCACAGCACCTCCGGGATGCGCCCCTCGGGGAAACGAGCCAGCCCCAGGGCCTCCGCATGCAGCCGGCAATCACGGGCGCTCACCACATGGCCAAAGTAACGGAGCCCGGAGCTCAGGCTCTCGTAGGCACCTGCACGGCTCCCCGGCCCGGCCAGGAGCAGCTGCACGGCAGGGGTGTGCCACAGGTCGCACAGAGACATGGTCTCGCGGAAGGCCCAGATATGGGGGGCCCCTTGGGGGCCGGACAGCGGGAGCCCCATGGATGGGCAGCCAGCCATGGTCCAGCACAACAGGGAATGGGACACGGAGCCCGGAGGGCACACAGACTGCCCAGGGCCGGGAGAGGCTCGGCCCGGCCCCCGGGACAGGGAACACGGGCCCGCACCGCAACATTGTAGCACAACAGAGCGAGGCGTGGGGTGCGGGCCCGGCACAGCTGCAGAGAACAACAGCGAGCTCTCTGTCTGCCTAATCGCACCTTCAAGGCCATCCCGCTACAAACAGCGAGGGGAGGGGGCCCGGGGTGCTGGGGGCGGGAGCAGCCGGAACGCACCGGCACAGGGCGCGCGCAGGCCCGCGAGGCCGACCCCCGGGCGGAGCCACCAGCACCGGGCCGCCATAAGCGCTCCCAGCCCCCACCGGGGCCCCAGCACCATGGAGCGCGATAGGGCAGGTGGGAACTGGATGTTCCTCGCGCTCGCGGCTGAGTGGCACCGTGACCACACTGAGCAGCTGTGCCTCCTGACCGAGAGGGTGCACCTGGCCGTCCGCCTGCGCTATGTCCTGGCCCTGCGGGCTGGCGTGCGCCTCCGGGGCCAGCAGGCCCGCAGGAGAGTCCGTGCCCGGCTCAGGGCTCGGCGCCGGGCCTGGGGGGCGTGGCTGGCCGCCTGCCGGAGCCTCACCCGGCCCGCTGCGCTCCGAGGGGCCGCGAGGCGGTTCCGCTGGGCAACGCAGACCCTCCGCCGGGCAGCGCTGCTGGCTATGCCCATAGCGCGGAGCCTATGGGTCACGGAGCGGCCCCAGGCCTGGTGGGAGCGGGCCCAGGCCCACTGGGGGGAGGCCGAGTGGGGGTCCCACTTCCGGATGGGCAAGGCCACCCTGCTGCGCCTAGCGGAGCTCCTCACGCCCTGGCTGGAGCGGCAGCACACCTCCATGCGGGAGCCCATCCCCATGGTCCAGCGGGTGGCCATAGGGGTCTGGGCCCTCGCAACGCCCGACTCCTGCCGCTCCGTGTCCCAGCACTTCGGGGTGGGGCTCAGCACGGTCGCCTGCATCGTGCGGGATGTGTGCGAGGCTGTGGAGGGCGTGCTCCTCGACAGGACCATCCAGCTCCTGGACCAGGGCGCTGTGATGGCTGGCTTCGCGGCCGGGGGCTTCCCGAACTGCATCGGAGCCGTGGACGGCACACACATCGAGATCCTGCGCCCGGCCGCGGGGGAGGCCCTGGAGTATGTGAACCGGCACGGATACTACTCCCTGCACCTGCAGGGGGTGGTGGACCACCGGGCCCGCTTCATAGACATCTACACGGGCAACTCCGGCCGGAGTCACGACGCCAGGATCATGACCATCTCCCCCTTCTATGCCCGCATGTACCGGGGGGACTTCGCGGACATGGGCATGAGGTGGATCGAGGGGGTTCCCATGCCCCCCTGCATCCTGGGGGACCCCGCCTACCCCCTGACCCGCTGGCTGATGAAGGTCTACCCTGTCCCGAGCACCCCTGCGGAGCAGGTATACAATACCCGCCTGTGTGCGAGCCGGACCGTGGTGGAGCGTGCCTTCGGGGCCCTGAAGCAGCGCTGGAGGAGTATAGCTGGCCGCCTGGACTTCACCGTCCCCACCTCCGCCCTGGTGATCGGTGCCTGCTGCGTTCTGCACAATGTGTGCGAGACCGAGGGGGCGGCCCTGGAGTACCCCGAGCCCCACCGGCCCCCCGGTCCTGTTCCCCTGTACGTGAACGCAGGGAACCCCCGGGAGTACCGGTATGCCAAAAGGATCCGGAACGCCCTTGCAACCCACATCGCCCGGGGGGGCCCGCTGTGAGGGCCTTCCCGCCCCTGGGGGCCCCACCCCCCCTTCCGTGCCAATGCCCCTGTACACGCGGTCCCACAGCCCTGTCCCCCCCACAAACGGGCCGGGGACAACTGTCTCTTTACAACACTTTATTGCCCACACAGTTCACACAATCACCCTGTGCCCCCTCCCCACCCCCGTGCCCGTGACCCCGTCCACCACCCGCCCTCATGTGGCCCTCCCCCTCCCCCCCCTTCCCACCATCCCCCCGCGTTTCCTGGGCCGACCCCTCGTGCGGCCGCTTGGGCCCACCGAGCTCTGGGAGCTCCCCTCCCCCCCACTGTCCGTGTCCCCTGCCGTGTCCTGGGCCGGTCCCGGCCCCGGCAGGGGGCCGGGCGGCGGATGGGCAGCTGTGCCCGGTGCCCCGGTCGCGCCCCGGGGGGGCTGGACCCTCCGGAGGCCCGGGGGCACTGGGAGGCGCATGCGAGGGCCCTGGGGCCGGGGGGGCGCCAGGGGCGGCAGGGCTGGGCCCGGGGGCGCCGAGGGGCCCGGCATGGGGACCTGGGCGGGCAGGGCGCCCGGAGGTGCGCCGGCCATCACGTAGGCACACATGGTGCCCGCATGCAGGAGCAGGGAGGTCCCAATGTCGTGGGACCTGTCCATCTTTGCACTGTGCTCCCGCACCATGCCCTGTATGTCCTGCCGGAGGCCCCTGAGCAGCCCCTGCTGCCGCTGGTGCTCCCGGCGCTCCCGCCTCCGCTCCAGGCGCACCTCCGCCTCCAGCCGGCGGTCTGTCTCCAGGGCCTTCTCCATGGACCGCTCTATGGCCGCCTCCATGCGGTCCACGGAGGCGATCATGCGCTCCCCCTGTTCCTCCGCCCTGCGGACGATGTCCTCCGCTTGCTCCTCCCTGCGCCTGCGGACCCGCGCCCGGTACTCCCGCATCCGCTGGGCTGGGGCCGCGGCCGGCGGAGGCGCCGCGCGCGGGGGCTGCCCTGTGGAAATGGGCGGGTGGGTCAGTGCAGGGCCCTGTCCCCTAGCGGGGTCGGGTCCCGGGGCCCCCTGCCCCCCCTCCCCCACTGAGGCCGGAGGCCCCCCTGGGCTGGCGCCCGGGGGGCCCTCCCGCCATCCCAGCCCTCCCGCCTTACCTGGGTCCGGCACCTGCTCTCCTGTGCCCTCCGCGGGGGCCTGCACCGTCTCGCTGGCCCGGTCCTGGGGCTCCCCATGTCCTGCGGGCGGGAGAGGGGGGAGCGGGTGAAGGGGGCTGGTTGTGGCCCCTGCAGCAGGGCCCCCACCCCCGCCCCTGCCACCGGCCCCCTGGTCGTGCCCCCCCCTGCCCTGGGGGCCCGCATACCCTCGATGTCGGTCTCGGAGCCCTGGGAGCCCGGCGCCTCGCCCTGGGAGTGCTCCCCCAGGGACCACAGGCTGAGGGTGGTGAGGGTGCCGACCTCTGACTCCGCCTGGCCGGCTCGGCATTGGGAACTCTCCGGGCTGCTGCTGGGGGGGGGCCTTGGGGTTTCAGCGGGTCCCGGGTGGTCCTCCTGGGGGTGGGGGTCCCCGGAGCTCGTGTCTACCGGGCGGGCGGCGAGGGGAGGGGGTACCTCGGCCCGCTCCCTGCCCTGGACCACAGCGCTGCCCACGAGGCGTGGGGCAACAATGGAGCCCTTCATGTGAAGGATGCGGTCCAGGGCATCGTAGTAGGGGGCGGTGCGGGCCCCGTGCCCGGAGCGGCTGTTGTTGTCCTTGATGGCCTTGTACCCCCTCTTGAGTTCCTTGGCCTTGGAGCGACACTGGCTGACTGTGCGCTCGTGCCCCGCCGCCTCCATGTCGCGCACGATGTCCCGGTAGACGTGCTCGTTCCTCTGGTTGATTGCGAGCTCCAGCTGGTACTCGAGGGTCCCCCATATCCGGATGAAGTCCCGGGTCTCCTGTAGGCCCCACTGGCCCCCTCTGTGGTAGGCCTTCTTCCGGCTCGGCCCCTGCTGTTCCTCCTCCTGGTCCAGCTCCTGCTCCACCTGCACCTGCTCCTCCTCCACCTCCTCCTGGGGGTGCGCCTCCGGGCGCGCGGGGCCGGGCTCGTCCTGGGGCTCGTCCGCCCGGGCCGTCTTTCGTGTCTGGGGGGGAGGGGGTGAGTGGTTGCTGGGTGCGGGTGTGGCCCCTCTCGGGGGCCCCCTGCCCCCTGCCTGGTGCCTGGGGTCCCCCCGGCCCCCCCGGGGGGTTCTCCCGTGCCCCCTGTTCCCCTCCCGTTGGGTGCCCTTACCCTTTTCCTGGGTGCCTCCTGTGGGCCCGTTCCGGCCGCTGTCCCCGGGGTGGCGCGACCCGGCTGCAGCTGTGGGTGTTGTTCCCGGGCCGCCTCCCTGGTCGGGTGCTCCCGTGTGCCCCCTTCCTGCGCCTGTGCCCCCTCCGCCTGCATCGCTGGGCCTGCCTGTACCTCCTCCGCCTCCTGGCCCACCGCTGTCGCTGTCTCTGCCTCCGCTCTCTTCCACCTCCCTCCTCGCTCCATCCCACCATGCTTGCTTTCTGCTGCTCTCACTTTAAATCTCCCTCCGGTGGTTGTGTTGTTGCTGGTTGCCTGGCAGCGACGCTGCATGCCTTGTCCCCGGCTGGGGCTCGTTTAGTTTGGTTCCGCTCGGGGATTGGCGTCCAGACATTACATTTCCTTGGTTCCCTGTGGGGGTTCGTTTTACCACGCTTCCCAGGACCTTCCCCCGGCTAACCCGGGAAGCGTGGTTGAAACTGACCCCATGTGGGTATTGGGCGTGGTGAACATCTGGCGCGCGCCGTTCAGACGTTCAGGGCCCTTTGGCCCCACAGGGGGGTTGAGCGTGGTTCAGTGTGGTTGAGTGTGATCTCGTAACGTCTGAAGACACCCATTGTTGGGTAGAATTTGTCTATCCTACCTTAGTGTTCCACCTGCTTTTTGTTTATTCCCTTGTCCCCCTTCCTTCAAACAACACACCAAATACCACCATCATGCACATAACTATCAAATAAAGATTAAATGAAGTGACAAATGCTTCAACAGTAGAGAATAAGGAAACAGATATGGAACTTGGACATCTCTTGTTGCCGAATTGTCCCCTCTGAAAATAAGGCAAAACTCAAATACTGTAGTTCACAGCAGTTCCTGTCTTAAGCAGAGATAATGCTGACAAGCACACAGGTTAAGTGTCACCAGCCTTGGAAACAAATAATCCATCCTTACGCAGCCATTTTCCTCATGGCAGTCTATGCAGGACCTCACCTCACAGCCTTTTGGCGGCTGGTCCTGCAAACCCAGCCAGCCCTTTCCACTGTCCCCTAAAGACTCTCTGAGGTGGAACCCTGACCTCAACACAAAGCTCCTATCCCTTGATTCTCCTCTCCAAATGAGCTCTATTCATTGTATTTTTGACCGGCAGCAGCCTGTCCCTCACCACAAAAAATGGCATCAGCACTCACAAGCCACAGGCAGCCAAGTGACGAGGCAGAGAGAAAGCTAGCACATTGCAGGATGTGAAAAGCCCGCGTAGCTCAGCCTCTCATCTTTAGGGATGTGTGAACGTGGTTCGGAATTTCGGAGTTCGAACCGAACTCGACCAGTTCGTTCGACTGAACCAAACTTCTGAACCGAACTCGATTTTCTAACCGAACCAAATTTCCGAACTCGGTTCTGTTCGCCCATCCCTACTCATCTTCCTAGGCTCTTGCATTGCTTGGCTCCACCTCCCTCCCCCAAGTACCCAGCAGCCCTGGCCTGCCTACTAGCAACCATTGTTTTAATAAATATTTGCATGCTTCTTCCTGAGTGGCTGTGCTGGGCATAGACTCTGCCTATGTCCAAGCTGCTGCTAGTCTGGGCGCTTATCACAGCCAACCAGGCACCCTCTAACATTGTGACGTTTCTACCCCCATAGCGGTTCTCTATACACTGCTCCCAACTGGGCTAAGGGAAGAACTGTTGACCCCCAATGTTTGTAGTATGGACGGCAGAGCCTACCGCCCATACCACAAAATGATCAATTTGTCCCTCCTAGCACTCCTTATAGTGTGGCAGAGCTCAGTGCTGTGTTCCACCTCCATCCAGCTTCACCTCCAGAGGCACGTGACAGCAACAGTGGTGCAGCACAGCACACGCATTAGGGCCTGCCCTGTCCTGCAGTCTTCACAAATACTGCACATGCACAGAAGCTCATATGAGCTTGTGCATGCACATTGCCAGTGTGCCCCCCCACACACACACCTGGAAGTGTGGCACAAAGCCGCTCCGCCACCTGGCCCACAGCACAGACGGCATAGTTTGGGAGGTAGAGACAGTGACTCAGAAGAGTCAGAGAACTGTGTTTTTATTACTTGTTTTAAAATTTGTAGATTTATTTTAAAATGTTTTATTATTGAATTGTTTGTGTGTGCACGTTGTTCGCTGCCCCGAGCTGCCTTTGGGCAGGAGGGGCAGGATATAAGTTTTGAATAAATAAAAAATAAATAAATAAACTGCCTAATGAAAGGTTTGGGGCTCCGACAGGTCAGGAGGGGCACATCCCAGGATGCCCTGGAGTATGCACCACGCCAAGTGGCACTAAAGGTGCAGCTACACAAGATGCCTAGGGTAGGCTACCACACATTAGGCAGCCTTAACCCATACCTTGGGCAGCTAGACTATGGCCCTTTTCAAATGGATGCTTCCCCCCTCAGCCCACGTGTGCGGCTGCGGGGGTGGTGGGAAGGGGCATCCATGGGAATGCTGCGTCCAGTGGGTGGGGATACGTGCACTCTCCTCTGATGCGCACACATCCACCCACCACCCACGCATGGAGCAACGGGCTCCACTGGTGGATGCTCAATGGGTGGAGGTGGGTGTGCATCCATGGGAATGCCCCCCTCCCATGCTCCACACACCACACCGCAGTGTCCACCCATCCATCCACACACTACGGGGAGCTGCGGTCAGTGTGAAAAGGCCTAAAGTGATGCAGCGTATCATGCGGCTGCCTACCACCAGACGTTCCCCCCCTGCTGCATGGCCACAGCTGGCTGCTATGCAATGTCCTCAGAAAAAGGCCAAAGACACATTGCATAGTAGTCTTACCCCAAAAGGGGATAGGGCTGCCCAATGCATGGCGGCCTGTGTTCCGGGGCCCCTTCTACCGCACCACATGGCAAGTTCTGTGTTGGGATTTTGCACAGCGGGGGCTGTCGCCTGTTGCAGACTGCCATGTCACGGCCTGGGGTGGAATCTTGGTCAGACTGGAGGAGGGAGGCGGAGAAGGGCCCATGTGCGTGGCTGATGTCTTGGCCCACCCTGGCCACGGCAGGAGCTCTGACTGCTGCCTGACTGTCCAGCTGCCCTGTGGGGGGAACCATATGCCCAGCTCCCCCAAACTGGCCCCATAGTGTAACAGCTGCATTTACCCACCACAGTGCTGCACAGGGATCGGGCTCTCCACAGCTCACGTGGCTTCACCCCAAAGGGTCATCCCCGGGTCCTGGGGCTTCCTGGTACCCCAAGAGTTCTGAGATCACTTGTATCCCTCAGTACTGCCCCAACGAGGCATTTACCTTGTCCCCTAGACAAGATGGCCTTGCTCATACAATAATGTTACCTCTTTGTCGAAATAGGCTATGCAGAGTAGTTTCTATTTGCATGAGAAACTGATGAGGTAGAGTCAGGTGTAATCAGAAATGTTGTCTGTTCATTCACACAAATCTACACAAATCACACAAATACATATTGTATTTTTAAATTGTTTTAATTTTTTTAAAATTGTTTTATTGATTGTTGTTCACCGTCCCAGGCTGCCCTGTGGGCAGGAGGGGTGGGATATAAATTTTACATAAATAAAATAATAATAATAAAAAATACACAGGTTTCTGTTTCCCCAGACAATGATAGGAATGCAAATCACATGCAGGAGTATAGGGTGTGTGTGCGCGCGTGTTTTACAAGCATACCAAATGAGCCACACTGTCTCCATCCTGAGAAGTTGTTTGCCTTTCTTTAGACATAGTGTAAGTGCTGGCTCACAGCATCTGGGAAGAATTTAATCAATGTGCTCTGCAGTGGTGTATTGCTAAATTGAGACATGCAGGAGCGCTTGATGCCCCTCCAATCCTAACCACCCCCCCTCCAATCCTAGCCACGCCCCCTCCAAACTTTATGCTACAAAATATAATGTCATGTGCTGCTCCTATGATTTGAAAGTTGGGGAAAGTTGGGAAAGCTCATTTAAATAATGCTTAGTTACTTACCTTATTGCCCTTGGAACGAGGGGTGAAAAAGATGAAACCAGGTTTAGGGTATGTGATATCCCAAATTGAACCCCAACTGGGTGATTATTCTTGGGATTGTGCCACAAGGCAGTCATGTATAGCATTAGCTTCCTAACCCCACTGTGCTTGAACCCGATGTGATAACATAACTCTCCCAAAAGGTGTGGGTGATTAATCTTTTGTTAATCAGTACAATACCTGTTGCAGCAACTTCTAATATACATAAAACTAAACTCTAGTGTGCAGGCTTGCTTCAACTATGTACTATTGTACTATTTGGCTGTCCAGAAAAGACGTTGCTTAGTTCTTGGTCTAAACTTAGTGTGGTACTAGAATACATATACATGAGAGCTGAGAAATAGAATTCATCAATAGGCACAACACTCTACTGGCTCGATTTTCCAGTACATGTAGAATCATCTTTAAATACTCAATTCACATTGATACCCAGGTATTGGCATTACCATCTCCAGGAATGAAAGGCAGCACAGTTGATGAAGGTGCTCTATAGGTTAATTAAAACAACAGAGGGCATACATTATTTCTTCCATAGTACTGGAGCCAGGTAAATAGGCCCAAATGCCAGGCAGGACTGAAACAGAATTATGCTCTGTATCACTACCCACAAAAAGGTGTGAGAAAAAGTAAAGAAAGTCACTCTCTTCTTCTCCCCACCCCCCATCAGTGTTCCACAGTAAAACATTTTCAGGAAAGTATAAAAACAGAACAGAAAAATACACACACTAAACAAAAGCAAGTTTCCACTAAATAACCTGAAGAAATATTTAACAATTCGTTTGTATGCAAGCACTGTGTCTGTGGAGCTGAAAAAGGCCAGTGTCAGTTTGGATTATTGGAGGTATAAAATTACACAAACACAAGTTTTATTTACACAAACAAACAAGTTTTAAAACACTGTTTGAAGACTGCTAAATTTATTCAGTGACAAATGTATGGCAAGCCCCCCCCCCGGCACCAAATAATGCAGCGTGTACACATGGGGCAACTAGGGTGGCCATACCTCCCCTTTAAAATAGGACACTTATGAAAAATACATGCTGCAGGGATCCACTGGAACCAATGCAGCCCTGCACCATGTATTTTTCATGTGTCCTCTTTTAAAGGGGAGGTATGGCCACCCTATGGGCAACCCCCCCACCCCACCCACACAAATAAAGATGCACAGCACAAAGGGGCAACCTACACCCAGACAGAACCAGAGCCAAATGACAAGACCCACCCCCCCCCTCACACACACAAATAAAGATAAAGAGCGCACAGGGGCAAGCCAACCCCAGCCAAGCCAGAGCCAAATGGCAAGAATCCATCTCCCCCATCCCCATCTAACGCAGAGTGTATACATGGGGCAACCTACCCCAAGCCCAGCCAAATGGCAAGCGCCCCCACCACCCCCATAAAGATGTCCCAACACACACAGGGGCAAACCAACCCCAACAGAGCCAAATGGCAGGCATCCCTCTCTCCCCACACACCCCACACAAATAAAGATGAAGAGGGCACAGGGGTAATCCACCCACAGCCCAGCCAGAGCCAAATGGCAAGCCGCCCTCTCCCCCACCCCCCACATAAATAAAGATGAGGAGCGCACAGTGGGGTTGTCTTATATGAAAAAGGTTCGTCTAGGTTCTCACCTAGAGTACCCCCTAAGTGAACCATCCCCCCCCCAAGGCCAAATAAACACGCACAAGCACGCTAGGCTTGATTATAAAGAATATATTGAGTATAAGGCTGTGATCAGATAGTGCAAATCAATAAATCAAACATAAAGTACACGCATTCTAAGATACAGTGGTGTTCCCTAACTGTCCTCTGCTCTTACCCCTAAGGCCTGGCTCAGTCCAGGTCATCCAACAGTCTTTCGTAGCCTTGATGTTTAAGGCTGGACACAATCCCTTGAGCGAATTGAAAGTCTCTAGTTCATGGCTGGGGCAGTTTCTCCTGCATGCTCTTGGCTCCTTCAAGACCAAGATGGATGTGTCTCTAGAGATCTTCTCTTCCTTTTCCCTCTGCAGAACTTCCTGTGTCCCTGATACTATTGATATTTTGATCTGACCTGGGCGTTACCTAACAACAATTGCTCACTTTGCTTAACAATGACCATCCCCCCTTGCTTTTGCTTTCAAACCAGTTTTAGCAAGGTGGTTAGGCAGCTTACAATCTGCTAACACTTATCTTATTCCCCTGAGTTCAGTGAGGACTGAGAGTGCAGCGCAGGCAGCTGGGGCTATGTTGGGGTGATTGATGGAGGGGTGGGGCCGGACCCTGGGATCATTCCGGGTGTGCTCTGGGTCAGTTGGAAGTCCCAGAGCTGAGCTCCGGTGCGCTCCCCCTCCACTACACCCCTGGTGCTCTGCCTTTGGGACTTTAGGAAGACTAGTTAGCTACACCTTGCCCCAGGGACGGATTGGCCATTGAACCCACTGGGAGGATTCCTGGTGTGCCGCTCCGGTCCGGTCCCGCTGTCTTTTTCTTTTTCTTTAAAAAATAATAATAAAATTAAAAAATTGTTGGTCCTGACCCCTGTCGGGCCAGGCTGGAGTTGGGGGGAGGTCTCACCTGCCTCTCTCTCTTAGGAGCATAGCAGCAGAAGCAGCAGGGACACTCGATCGGGCTGGGAGATAAGGCTGTTTGTTTACAAACACAGCTCCTCCTGATCAGAAGGTTGCTACCTTCTAAAGAAGGTTCTTCGAGATGGCTCCTGCGCTTTGCATTAGGGGTGGGAAACCGGTAAAATCCGGTATCCGATAATGCCGGTACCGGGCGTACCGGCATTATCGGATTCGACCCGGTAATCCGGTCCGGGGTACCGGATTCCGAATACCGGATTTTTTTACATTGCAGCCATTTAAAAATGGCTGCAATGTAAAAACTTCAAGCCCCAAGTTTAAAAAAAAACAAACCCTCCCCGAGTCCAGGCTGCGCGGGTGGAAGGGGGGACACCCCCCACCCACCCTGCCCAGCCTGGATTTTTGTTTAAAAACAGACTGAGAGGCGA
>QEPC01008173.1:7940697-7969204 GCA_003113815.1 Sphenodon punctatus
CCGCACATGGGGTCAATTTGAACCACGCTTCCCGGGCTAGCCGGGGGAACGTCCCGGGAAGCGTGGTCAAAAAGATCCCCAGCGGGGACCAAAAAAAAGTAACGTCTGGCCGGTTGCCATGGCACATCCGGCCCGACGCGGCGGCCGCAGTGGCCCCGCCACCCGCCCATCTCCCTGGAGGGCGGGCGGCGGGGTGTGTGGAGGGAGCGGGGCCGTGCGGCCACACGTTGTGCCGCACGGCCCCGCCCCCTCCCAGATTCCCCGCCAAGATCCCCCCGGCACGTCTGATATGGCGTGATGGGGTGACCCCGGCGGGGAATGAAAGGGTTGTTTTCGGTACGGGGCCAAGTGGCCCCGTAACGTCTGAAAACACCCAATGTTTGCTTGAGCCCTGCCAGATGTTCACCACGGTGAATTCCTGGCGGGGTTCAAAGCTAACCATGATCAGGAATGGGGCAAAAGTAACATCTGTCACCTCGTCCCATTCCTGACCGTGGTCCAGACCATGGTACGAGATCGGGCACAGCAGCCTGATTGGCCACTGCACCCGCCTGTCTCCCCGAGGGCGGGTGGGCAGAGGAGCATGGGGGGAGCAGGGCTGAGAGGCCACACATCGTGCCTCACAGTCCCGGCCCCTCCCCAGTTCCCCTCTGCGATCAGGCTGGCACATCTAAAGGATGCCGGTCTGATCCATGACCGTGATCCGAGATGAATCCTGGTCCAGGGTTCAGTGTGGCAGGTCGAAAGGCCTGTCACGTCTGAAATTACCCTACGATAAAACTGTAAATTTTAAGGCCTTTAACTGCCACACTGGGATGCTCAGGCAGTGAATTCCCTCACAACTGCTGTGTAAACCTTCTGACTATAAGGCTCTATCTGCCACAAGAGAATCCTAGCTCTCCCCATCACAGTTTCCCATTGCCATATTACAGGTGCTTCACAATCTTTAATGCACTTTTTCCTTGCAAACTGCTGCACAGTAGGAAAATAGTAGGACTCCCATATTAAAGGTGTTGTGAGGCAGGTGGAAACTAAGTGGTTTGTCCAGATTCTTGGTTTGCTTTCCCAACCACTAGATAATCCTTCCCTCCTACTTTTGCTTGATAATAGTATTCCTCAAAGCAGAGATGGTTCATTAAAATTGTGTTATTACTGAGGGAACCTGATTTTAAAAATAGGCCATATTTATACTTGGCACTATGTAAACATGCAATCCAGAATGGCTGCTCCAGAGAGCTTATTTTAATTGTATGAAACACATAAACAGACAATTGAGCTGGAGTATAAATTAAAGATGGAGATGTCTGTGCTTGTGCTAATACCCGGAGCAGTGTCAGAAGTAGCAGATAGCCGTGGCCTAACCAGTCTTCAGATCTGAGCCACTGGTTTCATCAAAGTTCAGAAGATTTCAGCTGAGAAGTTCCGGCTTTGTTCCTTCCCTATAACTAGTAAACTGATGTAATCTCAACCAGTGCTTAAGTCGTAAAAAATAAAATGCCGGAAACCAAGCCTGTCCCAGAAGCTACATCTCCTGCCCCAGAAACCATACTCCCTGCCCCAGAGCTTGTCAAAACAAAGAACTGAACCCTCTTCTCTAGCTAGAAACCCAACTGATGGACCACCCTGCCTCAATACAGCTGAACAAGAGTTCTTGTGATTTAATCTATATGTTGACCAGCACAAGGGGAAAGGGCTGGAAAATCACTGTTTCCGAACCTGAAATGACCAATATTAGTCTTTTCTTGGCCTGTCACAGGATACACAATACACACTCCTACTGGGAACATTACCCCCCTCCTTAAATTCAATTGCTTGCTCTGAGCCCTCGCAAACCCTCTCCCCCCCCGATACATAAATTAAGCCCTGATCTTAATTAAAACTTAAGAGTGACCAGTCCAAATAAAGGGACCAGCAGAATTATGCTCAGGGAGAACAGGCAGTAGGAGAGCCACTTCACTACACTCCTGTTTGACATGACCATGCCCTGCCCCTTTCTGAGCAATCTGATGACCTGATGCTTGGAAAAGGGGCATGGTCACAAGGATCAGGGTGAGGAAGCTCCACACACTTTTCTGATGTGACCACGCCCCTTTTCAAAGTCATGATGTCATCATGGAGGAGTGGGGCCAAGTGAGAGCTGTGTCTGTGCAACTGCACCCTCTTGTCTTGTGCTCTCTTCCCAGCACCCATGAGTCCAAAATCTAACTTGTCAGGGGGAGATCAAATAGTAGGTCAGATTTTGGGCTCATTTGCAAGCTTAGCATGGCTAATGAGTAGCTCTTTTCAAAGCAGAAAGAGGTTGGGGTGTTTTGGTCATTTGGGGTGGGGGGGACAAATCTGACTATTCTAAAGGGAGTTTCCCAGGGATTAATGGAAGAGCTAGAACAATTATGTTATACACATTTATAGTTAAATTGCTTCCCACTGAATTCTCTAGGAAGGAGATGGTGGATGGGCCACCTTTTTCCAGAGTTATTACTTTTTTCCTCCTCCCTTCTCCTCCTGGCATGACTGAGATGGTGTAATCCTCTACAGAACTGTGAGGGACTCGGGCTGATATAGATGACACTTGGCTTGGTCTTATTGTCAACATAATTGAATAATCCCCTTCACCCCCAAAGCGGAAGCACTTTGAGGTGTTTGTCCTGCCCTCATTAAAGGAAGAGAAAGGGAACAAGGAATGCAGGTACAAATGGCCCATGCTGGTGGCAGGGCAAGGAGAACACAGCTTTGCAAAAGGCTGTGGTGTGAAAATCCGGGTCTTGCATTGTGAGATCACGGCAGTGCCATTTTGGGAACCGGATTCCTGGCACATTGACACCTAGGCTATGGATGCAAGAGGAGCTGTTGATACACATCCACCCACTTGATATAAAGGCACTGTGAGATGACCTGGTCACCTACTGGAGCCGGGGAGGAATTTTGGATCACTGACTGGACTTTGTAATCCCTGGTTTTTTAATTCCCCCACAGTGTTGGTAGGGTTAATTTCTAATTGGAGGGTTATTTTTTTCTTTCTTTTTAGGCCATGTTGGCCGAGTGATTTTCTGTTCTTGTACAATTGTTGGACTCTGCAAGGATCTACTGGTAGCTAGTGTTAAGGTTTGTACTTAGAAAGACATATGGATTGTTTTGGCATCTCCTTGCAAGATGGGAACCAGGTGCCACACCAAGGGCAGGTCATGGCCAGGCGTCGGAAAATGGCCCAGGGAGAGTGGCTCTTTGGGAGCCAACCTCTGTGGTCCTAACCTCCGTGGTCCCAGTATTGACTCCGAGGACCACAGAAGAAATAATCATTCATGAGGAATGTAGGCACCACATTCCATCTCTGCCTCATGGTCCTGAATGGGACATTAACCCACCGACCCATAATAAAGCTGTGGTTTGGGAGGGTGAAGTTAGGGATAGTTGGTTAGTGAAGGATGGTACCTGAGAGTGCATCAGGGCTGCCTTCTTTTTAGGTTTGCTCACTTGTATGATCCACTGGACCAAATCAGAATGAGAATATTGAATATGATTGGCAATAAAGAATGTGGCCTTTAAATCCCATGTTATGTGCCCTTTTCTTCCAGAGTGCAGTGACAAAGAAAAGGCACCATCACAGCAGAATAGGGATGGGTGAATGCGGTTCAGAAGTTCGGTGTTCGGCCCTAACTCGGCCTGTTCGGACTACCGAACGTGAACCCGAACCTGAACGTGAACATACCGAACAGAACAGAACACCGAACAGCGAAATGGCCGAACAGTTCGGTCATTTCGGATCGCATTCGGGTGGCAAAAAAATGTTCACTGTAAGGTCAAACGTGACAGGGAGGGGTAGTACTGGTCACTGAGGAGCAGACTTCCAGGCACCAGGGGTGGAGAGGCTTGCAAGAAATGAAACTATCTGCCTCCCCGCTTCCCAACACCTTCTGAGCTAGTCACTGTTCCTAAACAGCAGGCATTGAGTAGGATTATTAGATTGCTTTAAGTTTCATTTCAGTTTTGTACTGAAATGAAACTTAACCTTAAACTGAAACCTTGTGTTGTTTGTGATTTCCCCATCCCATATATATATATATATATATATATATATATATATATATATACACACACAGAGAGAGAGAGAGGGGGGGGTAGAGGACAGTAGACAGTTGGAGGAGTTAGCTTAGTGATAGAGATAGTGTTAGTGATTTAGTTTTAGTGTTTGTAGGAGTAGGCCTGTATACTTATTAGATAATCCATTTAGTTCATAGCATTTAGAATAGTTAATAGCAGTTAGATTTAGTGTAGATAGATATATATAATATTAGATACAAAAATTAAATTAAAAAACCCATATAAAAACAAAAAAAACAAATAAAAAACAAAAAAACCATATAAAACCAAATAAAAAACTATCTAAAAAACAACAAAAACACCCATATAACAAAACATTTCCTGAACAGCCAAACCCGAACCAAACGGCCAAACCCGAATCCGGTGAACTAACCGAACACAGCCGAACCGATTGGCCGAACTGAACGGCCGAACCAAACGCAACCGAACTGAATGGCTGAACCCGAACTGTGATCTGTTCACCCATCCCTACAGCAGAAGTGCCTGTCTGTTTGCACACCTATGATATGGCCAGATATTGCATTACTATTCTTTATGTATTACTTATATAGCACTAGCAATGTACCAGGCACTGTACAATCTGTAGATTATGCCAATCATGCCATCAAGATCATGATAATATGAGCAAAAAAAACCAGACGTGCAGCTGGTGGGACCGCTCCCTTGGCTGCCCCAGGGTGGAAAATCCCAGGTGACACAGTCCAGGTCAGGGCACCCACCTGACGTGACCATGGCCAGGGAGCTATCCCACCAGCTGTACAGCCATGGTAAAGCCGGGAGTACAACAAACATGTGGGCAGTTGGCCCCACCCACACTGTGCTCCCAGCACCCCGCCCCACCATTCCGGGCAGTCAATGAGGCACATCCATGACTGCTGGCCTCCAGCCAGGGCTGGGTATGCTGCAGCTGCACAGATGTGCTAGCCTGCTTTGGCACAGTCGGGTGGACCTTGGTCCAGGCTGTGATCTTGGAGATTGTCCAGAGGTCACAGCCTGGGCTAATCACCAACACTGCCCAGGGCAATCCTGAGCCAACATCTGGCAGCATGTGTTTACGTGTGCCTCCAGGTCCCAGACCAAAGCGGGCCTAAATTATGTCTGTTTTTAACCTAGCTCCTACACTGAAGCCATTAAAAATGTCTATTGCATTTTATGTTAGTGAAAGGTTTGCTTAAGTGAGGATCATAGGGTTTGTCTCTGTAAATGCTGCCAGCTATTGTCAGTGCTGTGCTCTGTTCTGTTTTGTTGCTTTTCTTTTCAGTTTAGTACATATCTTTCTATTTTTACAGTTCATTCCCAAGGCAGTTTTCTGTAGGCTGTATTACCCTATAGCATGACTTCCCTGCCTGCCTCCAGGGGCTGTGGATGTATCTCATTAAATATGTGGTAGTTGTACTATATTTTGGTTTGCTTCATTTCCTACATGGTCCACAGAGAGGTATTGTACTTATAAAAAAGAATGAAAACAATAAAGTACATATGAAACCAACATAAGCATCATGTGAGCTTGAAGCTCCTGGCATCTAAGGAAAACTGTTACCCTGTGCGCAGATGGAAAAAAGAAATAAACCTTTTTTTATTTCCATTCTCTGATAAATACATTTCTAAGAACATCAACGTCACAGGGAATTAAATGAGGTTAAGTAGGCCTCCATATTTTTTTACTCGATACGAGTATGAGGGCAGGGTTAGGCGGTTCTAGCTGCTTTAGCTGTAATGTCCTCACCGGTACCCAATGGAAAGCACTCTGTGGTTATAAAAACACAGAACCATAGGAAGAAAAGAGCCTCAAGGGCTACCTATTCCAGTCACCTGCCCCAAAGCAGGATGTCCTATGCTTATAGCATCACAGACAGATTTTTGTTGAGCTGTTTTTTCCAAAACGTCAATTTCCATTCCGCCCATCCCACAAACAGCAAGGTCAGAGTGGGTTACAATAATATAAAAAAAATACATACATTAAAAGGGGGGGAAATAATTAAAATACACCCATCTCTAAGCCATACCCAGACCACCTAGACAAAAATGGGTTACGCTCATTCCACAACATGTATAGGCTCAAGTTTAGACAAACCTTGGGCAAGAGAATTCCAAAGTCAGGGAGGGAGCAGCCACCAAAAATGCCTCTGCCTGGGTCTTTATTGTCCATACTTGACAAGTTGAGTGCATAGGCAGGAAGTAACTACTGGTTGACCAAAAAGAGTGAGATGGGGCACAGGAAAAAGGTGGTCCTTGAGGTATGTTAGGCCCATTGGATTTGGCAGCATATTTCATTGTCCAACTGTTCTTATAATTAGTAAGTTTTTCCTAATAGTTTTTTTGTTTTGTTTCCAATTTAAGCCACTGAATAGTTGTACAACATGTATTGTTTACACTTTAGTACAGCAGTTATGGGACTTTCCATCTATTTTGCCATTGTGTAATCATGTGGTACAGCTGTTCAGATGACATGACAGCCCCTAAGAAACCATCCCACCGAGTAACCATTGGGTATTTTCTCTGGTTGACAATGTGGTGGTCAAAAGCAGAGCATCAAAGGACTGTGGAGAGCCATCACCATAGGCAGGAAAGATAAGAGCTTGTTCATGATTCCACATGAGCAGGTCAGTTTGACATGACAAAAGCTGGGATTTTAGCCTCAAAGTAGGTGGAAATCAGCATCTGGAACTAATTTCTAGTATCTCAAGGGAAAGCTCGGTTGGATACTTTTTCTGCCACTTTAAGAGATAAGTAAAGCAATGGGTGAGGGCATGACATCAAGTTGGCTTTGTTTATGTTTGAAATTTACAGTCCATGGGGCTGAGTTTATAACCCTTCCTTAGCAAGTAGTCCTGTTGTGTAGGGGTGTTGTGTAGGTGTGCAGGCACATAATTCATTTTTTTTGTTGTTTTGTTTTTGTTTTACAAAAACCCTTTCGCTTTCAGGAGGGTGTTTTGTAAACCAAACCATCTTCAGGTTTTTTGTTTCTTTCTTTCTTTTAGTTTGTTTGTTTGTTTAGTTTTATTTGAAAGAATAATAATTCAAAAAATCACTGTGGATATGCAAAATGGAAGTCGGACCATTCTGTGCATGCATGCCAGGAGCAAGGGATGGCCTTGTCATAGATAAGAGTTGTCCAGGTCAAGTCCACAACATGCAGACTCATAGGGAATTAGCAATACCGTTTAATCTCATCACACAGTCCATATAATCAATATCCTTCATATACAATAGTCTCTGTTCAGTGAGCCTAAACCTGGCCAGGCAGCAGTCCACTGGCAGGCTCACACATCCAGCTCACACTTCCAGTAGGCAGACTCCTCAGGCCAACTCCAAGGTTAACACTCCATGGCTTCCTTTCATTTAGGAACAGAGATGTGTCTCCCTTGATATCCAGACAGCTTCAGACTCTTCTTCTTCTTCTTCAGGTTCCTCCCTTTATATCACAAGGGTGGTCATGGCTTCAACCCCACTCAGTTACTCTTAAAAGGGACTGTAGAGCCACTCTGCCACAGTGTGCTTTTCCAAAATGGCACCAGCAGTCGTGGCACTGTGCATGCTCAGACAGGCTTCTCTTTTCCAAAATGGCTGCCCGTGACATTTTGGAATAAGATACGCATGTGCAGAATGGTCCAGCAGCCATTGTGCACATGCACAGTGATTTTGTTTTTGTTTTTAAAATTCATTTTTAAAAAATCACTGCACGTGTGTAAAATGACTACTGGGGGCATCCTTTCTAGAAATGTAAGGTATGTGTATATAATGTGTGTGTGTGTGTGTGTATGTGTGTGTGTGTATATAATGTGTGTGTGTGTGTGTGTGTGTGTGTGTATATATATATATATATAATATATTAATTATACTGTGTATAATTATAAATTGGAAAATATATATTTAATATCAGATATATAACAATTGGAATACATATTTATATTAGAATACACAATACACGTGTCAATAAGTTAAGAATCCTGCAGGACTGGACCCTTATTGCTGTAGTTTGCAGTTGTTGATATTGTTAAATTTTAGGCCATGGTGAAAGCCCGTGCCATAATAAACTTATTATTATTTTAAAAAAAGAATACACATTACACGAATAAATGAGTTAAGAATCCTGCAGGATTGGACCCTTATTGCTGTAGTAGGTTCCTAAACTTTTCATCTTAATTGTGTCTTTCTAGTAGGGTATAATTAAATATATATATTTCATATTATATATATATGTAAGATATGTTAAATATAATATAAATGTGTGTATGTGTATATATACACATACATATGCAAACATATATTGAATATGATTGGCATATAATGTATGTGATTGTTCACTAAACATCCTGTAGGACCGAACCCTTATTACTGTAGGGATCTAATATATTATGAGTTATGGGATTTTGTTTGGTTTTATTCTGTGTATTTTTGAATATGTTTCTGTGTATTGTAATAACCCACCCTGAACCTTAAATAAAGCATGTGATTATTAATTTTATTTATTTATTTCAAAATTTATAACCCTCCTCCTCCTGCCCAATGGTAGCTCTGGGCAGCAAACAGTAAACAATTAAACTATGGTTAAGCATGCGTAGTCCCACTTGGGGAGTGATGGGGAAGAGTTGGAAGAGTGGTCATGTTCTTCGGTTGAAGTATACCCTTAAATGCTTTCTGGATCAGTTATAATGTTCATCACCTTGGAGGATCAAAGCCTAATCTGAATAACCACATTTTAGGATGCAGATTTCTCCATGAAGCATTTAGAAGACCAATGAATCAAAATATAACCATTTGGGAAAAGCATAGCATTTTAACTCATTCAGTTCCTTTCATCTCATGCATGCATGTCAAAGTGATAGGATCATTTTTAAACTAGTAAAAAGATCTTCAAAGACATATTAACATGTGAACACACACACAGTATATTAATTAATCTTTTATATTTCACAACAAAAATCTTTTTTTCCTTTTAGGAATCCAGAAGCTTTGAAGTCACAAGAAGAAAAGGTAAGAAATATATAGTCTTTTTTTTCAATATGTATGTACATTTTTCACTATTGAATGAAGTTGACATAACTTATTGAAACTAATATGAACTTGTATGTTTTTTAAACAAGTTGTTTTGTTATCCAGTTTTTAAGGATTGTACCTCATAACCTCAATCTGTATGAAACTGTGTTGGGAATATGAGATCATTTCTCCTTCCAAAGGTCTAGGTTAAAAGTCTATTCATTGGCTAGAAATTCAAGTTCATGAATTAAAAGTATAGGGAACCAATGTGCTTGAACCAAATCCACAGTTGGTGCTTTCAGAATTTCCATTTCAGTAAGGCAGATTTACCGTTTAAAGCAGACTACTGCCTTAAAAACAACAGAAGAGAACAATGGCATGTTATTCGTAAGTCATCTTTGAAGATAATTAGGAAGAGTAAATCTCTATCTTCCTATGAGTTGGTACCAAGATACTGCATTTACAATTTAGCTCTCTGTAATGGGTTTTATCTGTTTGAATAAATCTACTTTAAATTCTGTGGATTAATCTTATATTTTAATGGAATGAAATTGAAAAATCCCATTATTCCCAGTACCTGCAAAAGTTGTCATTTGATCATATTTCTCAAAAATATTGTGCATAAAAAATATCCCTTCTTTCTTTCACCTCTCCACTCCAAAATGTGGTGCTGTGTGAGACGTATGTCCGAATGTTTGCTAAGCAGCGTGTGGCTTCACAATGCAGTTGAAACAAGCTTTTGGAAACACCTGGTCACTTTGCAGATCCTTATATGAGTAAAGGAAGACAGTCTGTAAGTTCTGTTTAGGAACATCAACTGTATAAGTGAAAGACGACCAATGGAAAGAGGAAAGGATGGCAGTTGGTTAAGAAGTTTTCAAAGTGAAGATGCCACATGTCATATTCTTGACTTACCTCTAAGTGCCAAGTGCAATCCTAGGGCTATTCAGAAATCACCAAATTTGGTGGTCTTCTTCGACTCAGAAACGGCGGTATTTAAAGTTCGGGAAAGCGTGGCCATTCTTCAGAAAACTTCAGAAGCACCTGCACACCTAGGCCTGACTTGAGAAACTCCCAGAAGCTTCTGAAAACAGTGCCATATTTGGTAGGAGGGGGGGTGGGATGGAAGGGGACAGTTGAGTCATAGGGTAAGGCAGATTTTGAATCGACTGGCTGGCCAAGCCAGATGGCTACTTTTATTGGTACAAGGCTGCAGCAAATAGAAAGAGAAGTGTGAAAATCGAAACTGACATGCACTTCCCAGTGCCATCCCATTCTCTGGTCAATTTGGCTGTGTGTTACCACACTGCTAATTGTGAGTAATTGGCTGGGCTGGGGCAGGGGAGCGCTCCTGGTATAGAATGGCATGGTTTGGCCTGGCCTGCCTGTGCATAGGACCAATGCTTGGGCATGGGGGGTTGTATGCCATGCTTTTTTTTTATTTAAAAAAGTGGGTTCGACTGGAGGCACATTGCTTGCTGGCTACTGCTTCTTGGTTGACTTGGCAGTCAGACAACAGCACCATGAGCTGCCCAGAGGGGCTCTCTCTGCCTGGCTCCAGGAGTTAAGTTCCTACCATGCCAGGGTGCCCTAGGGGCATGTGTGAAGAACCAATGTGGTGTCTGCTGGGCTGGCTGGCTTTTGGTGTGCAGGATCTCAGTTGCTTGCAGTCTGCATGGTTGATTCAAGTTGTCTTCTTTTACCAAGGGTCCTCTGACTGCCTCCAGGCAAGGACAGCATGCTAGGTTGTTTTTTAAAAATAAATAAATAATTGGGTGCTGCCAGGCCAGCTAGGGTGCTTGGTTTGCTCAGCTTGGCAGTCAGACAGCAGCACCATGAGTCTCACCCATAGGGCGCTCTCTGCCTGGCTCCAAGGTGGTGCCGAAGTTTTCAGATGTTCTGTGCTTTGGTCTCCGAAGTCCGAAGCTTTGACAAAACACTCGATTGCCTCCGAGTACTCAGACAGACTATTCTTAACTTCAAAAATCGATCTGAATACCCGGAAGTACTATTCAGTTCAGCCCTATGCAATCCCTCTCTCTGGCTGGGAGAAGGTGTGATATTCAGTTGCACACAGAAGATCAACAGGATGGAGAGCAGGTTGTTTCATGTAACTAGTAAATGCAAACGTTGGTCTATACTGGTACTTTTAAAAATAGTCATTTTCCTTAACTGCTCACCTCATTCTGAGTTTCAGGAGTTAGAGGGGAGAAACACAATAAAGGTAGTAGGCAACTGTTTTAATATAGTTCTCGTCAGCTGCCTTTCAAGATCATAAGGTTATCAGCAAGGTTTCCCAGACAGTTATATGATTGCTTTGTCATTAGGAGTCATCTAGAGATTGGAAAAGAAAGGGAGAATGTCGTCACAAGACACTAACCAATAACCATTGGTTAGCTTACTGTATGCCCACAAGTGCATGAACTCAACCAATGGCAACAGATTCCAGGGAAGAAATAGGGAGACAATAGGTGATTATGTCACTAAGGTGCTATGGGGAGAATGATGGACAACTGCAGACACAGCAGATTATAAAGTTTACTCAAAAGGTACATAAATGTTAAATGAAAGTGTCATGCCAGAGGCCCAGTGACTGAGCACAGATCTCCCTTCCTAAAGCCATTTTGAATTAATTACTATTTGGCAGCTATCTCAAGCAGCACTTTTATTGATACAGACAGCTGGATGAAAATCGACTGTCGAAGTCAATCTTTTTATCATTAATTTTTATATTGTTTAGCAGGTGCTTTGTGGAATGTGCAGTTGCTTGCCTAATCAGTCTTGGTATAAATGTGAAGTAGGTAATAGTCCTCCATTAACCAGATTAATACATTCTCTAGTTCTCCTCTGGTAGCTTCTTTAATTGCTTCATATAGGCAGGATTCAGAGAAGTAGACTAAACACTCGAGTTATTTTATTGTTCATTGGCTGATACAAGGTCATCCAAATGGAAGGTGCCACCTGGATAATTATTCTGCTCTTTTGTCCATTGTAGTAGGTTCCTCTGAAGATCTATGTGGATTCCCACTGCAGTTCTGAGAAAGTAGAGAGACTTCAACCTGTGTTGTTCTTAAATGGGCATGCTAAAGATGGAATTGGTTGTGGTTCCAGATATTGTATCATGCATTCTCCACAGTAATATTCAATGTGTATATGATGCCGCTGGGGGAGGTGGTCAACAGCTGGGGAGTCCGCTGCCATCACTATGCGGATGACACCCAGCTGTTTTGTCTTTTTCATCAGACCCAGGCCCTGCAGTCTCCTTGCTGTCCTGGTGTTTGGCAGCTGTAGGGGACTGGATGAGGCTGATCAGGTTGAAGCTCAGTCCCAAGACTGAGATGATGTTGGTTGGTGGGATCAGTGATCTGGGTGAGGAGGTCACCCCCATTATTGTGGGTGTTTGTCCTCCTTTGGTTCCATCTGTGCGGAACCTAGGGGTGCTCCTGGATTCACAGCTGTGTCTGGATCTCCAGGTGTTGACTGTGCCTTTTGCCAATTATATCTGGTGCGGAGGCTCCACCCATATGTCTCAGACTCTGATCTTGCAACCATCATCGATGCATTCATTATCTCAAGGCTAGATTATTGCAATGCGCTCTACGTGGGGCTGCCCATAGTGACTGTTCGGAAGTTGCAGCTGATGCAGAACACAGCCGCCCAGCTGTTTCTGGCACGGGTCGCAGAGAGCATATTCAGCCGGTGTACTCAGCTCTGCACTGGCTGCCTATTGTCCCTTGGGTCCAATTTAGGGTGCTGGTTTTAAACTTTTAAAGCCCTACGTGGCCTAAGCCCCACTTACCTGAGAGATCACCTCATCCCCTATGTCCCGGGGCACCCCTTGTGGCAGTTCGGGGATGCCCTCCTTGGGGTCTTGCAATATCTGCGGGTCAGGATGGACCGGAGGGCATTCTCAGTGGCCGTGCCATCGTTTTGGAATGCCATCCTGGCAGAGGTCCATCTCATCCCAAAACTCCTGGTTTTCCAACGTAATTGTAAGACCTGGCTTTTCTGCTGGGCTTTCTGCGGGGGTGAGGGAGGAGTGGGTTAAAGTGGGTTGTATTTTATCACTGATATGGGTGTGTGAATGGTTTTTATAAGCTTTATTAAATGTTGTTGTTGTTGTATATTGTTGTCCATTTTATGTCACACTGTGAATATTTTATTGTGAGCCGCCCCAGGATGCTGGAGGCATGAGGGGTGGGGTAGAAATTAAAGGAAATAAATAATATGTTGGACTCATTAGCTAATCATCTATAATTAAAAGCAAGTGATGTTTTAGTACATTTTGAACATTTGGCTTTATCACTGCTATGTTCGGTATCAGATTATAATGGTAGAGTTTTCCACCCACTGCACACTGCATAGGTGTAAAAACATCTGTAATAATCATATATTCAAATCCAACAAGTATATATTCTGCTGCCATCCTGTTTTGTTGTATCAAGTTTATATTCTCCAAACTATTCTCAGTGGCGTGAGCATCCTAGAACATAGGAGTGCAGTGCAAATAACAGACGTGAAGAGACTGTTGAGTGCTGGCATGAGCTTAGCCTATCTGTAATCAAAGTATGTTTGAAGAATTAAAAGCAGAACTGAAGTCAAGCATCGAATCTTACCAAGCATGGCCAATATATATGTCTGGTCACAGAGAAATATCAATGAGGATTTGCTGAACTAAATGGGGGGGGGGGGGTTATCAGTGTTTCCAGGAGTGTCGGCAGATGCCCTCGGCTATTCCTGTCCTCCTATAATGAAGTGATTGCAGAACATAGAGAAAAAATAGTACTAGGAAAAGACAGGGACAGGTGGGAATCGCTCATAGATAGCCTTGTGCAGAAACATGTCATTATATGTTTGTACTATAAAAGTGGATGATTGGGCTAGAGGAAGTAGGGATGAAATGGGATTTTGCCAAAACAGAAAATCATGTCAGAATCCCGGTTCCCAATACTTTCTTGGTAAAATCAAGAACTTCTTGCTACTTGGTAAATGTGTCGACTGAATTTTGTTTCCTGATTTATTGCTTCCTCGTTTACTGCTTTGCCATTTAGAGCTTTGCCGTCCATTTCAAATTCCAATAGGTAATACTGAAGCAATAATGCATTTCTTGAACTCCATTTTCACTTGTAATTCCTTAGCTCGTACACAGCCAACGTACTCGTTGGCTGGTATGCAGGGGTTCAGCCCGTTCAGGGTTCGGCCAAACCCGAAACTTTTTGGTTCAGCCTGTTCGGGCCGAACCCGTTCAGGGGGGAAGAACCCGTTCGGGTGGGGGGGTTCCTCCCCCCTCCAGACTTAGCGTGTGGAAGGGGCAGCGAGGAGTACCTTCCCCCCCAACCTGCCGAGCCTGGGACTTTTTTTTTTAACCCCACCCCAGGGATCGCCCTACCTGGTGGTGCCAGGGCTCCGGCCCTGGGTCTGGCGGCGGCAGTGGTGGGTGGTGGTGGCAGCAGCAGCGAGTCCGGCGGTGGTGGCACTCCGGAGCGCTTCAGGCCGCTACTAGGTCTTCTGGTAGGGATGGGCAAATGCGGTTCGGAAGTTCGGAGTTTGGCCCGAACTTGGCCTGTTCGGATGACCAAACCCGAATACAAACCGAACTGAGTTAACCAAACTCAATTCCGAATATCGAAATGACTAAACAGTTTGGTCAGTTTGGATCGCGCTCAGGTGAGTTCGGGTGGCAAAAACGTGTCACTGGAAGGCAAAATGTGACAGGGAGGGGGAGTCAGCTGAGGAGCAGACTTCCAGGAACCAGGGATGGAGAGACTCGGAGTAGCAGCCAGTCTGCCTAATCACCATCCCTTTTCACCTCAGACCATTGGCTTCGCAGTCTGTGATTGGCCACGGGCTAGGCTGCACAGAGCCAATGGGGCTTGCGGTGAAGCGGGTGCAGCAAGAAACAAAACTGATTGCCTCCCCCCTTCCCAACACCTTCTTAGCTAGTCACTGTTCCTGAACAGCAGGCGTTTCAGAAGCCTCCCTCTCTCCCAGCAGTTTTTGTTCCTTCCTATTCCTAATCCATTGCCATCCTCCTCCTATTTCACCCATCCAACCCATTTACCTTCATATTATCATTTATTTAGATTATATTAAATAGATTTAGGTGTTGTTTTTTGTTTTTACCCCTCCCTGTGTTCCCTGTGTTCAATCTTCCTTCCTCCCTCCCCCCTCCATTGAATCTTTTTCCCTCTCCCTCCTATTCCATCTCTGATTCCCTTCTCCTGTCTTAAGTTTTGGATTTATTTAGAGTAGGAATACTATTAGATTGATTTTCATTTCAGTCTTGTACCCCTTCTTGTGTTCTTTGTGTTTCCTCCTGTGTAATATTGGATATATATATAGATAGTTAACTTATTAGATAGACAGTTACTAGTTATATATATATATAAAAAGAAGCAGCCACTCCAGTCCCAAGACCCACTGTCAGGGTTCTGGGGCCAAGATTCAGGCAGGGAGTCTGTGGCCAATATGTATCTAGAAGCTGCCACTCTAGCCCCAGGACCCACCATCATGGGTCTGGGGCCATCATTCCTCGAACAGAGGCAATGTCATTCCAACTCACCAACAGCCACTCCAGCCCCAGGACCTGCCCTCGGGGTTCTGGGGCCAAGTTACAGGCAGGGAGGGCTGTGGCCAATACCTAGAAGCTGCCACCTTAGCCCCAGGACCCAGCGTCATGGGTCCGGGGCCATCATTCCTCACACAGAGAGCCAATATTCCAAAGCATCAAGAAACAGCCACTCCAGTCCCAGGACCTGCTGACAGGGTTCTGGGGCCAATTTACAGGCAGGGAGGGCTGTGGCCAATACCTAGAAGCTGCCACCTTAGCCCCAGGACCCACTATCATGGATCTGGGGCCATCATTCCTCACACAGAGGCGATGTCTTTCCACTGCATCAAGAAACAGCCACTCCAGCCCCAGGACTTGCCGTCAGGGTTTTGGGGCCCACTTACTCTCAGGGAGGGCTGTGGCCAATACCTAGAAGCTGCCACTCTAGCCCCAGGACCCACCATCATGCGTCTGGGGCCATAATTCCTCGCACAGAGATGATGTCATTCCACCGCATCAAGAAACAGCCACTCCAGCCCCAGGACTTGCCGTCAGGGTTCTGGGGCCAAGTTTCTGGCATGGAGGGCTGTGGACAATACCTAGAAGCTGCCACTCTAGCTCCAGGACCCACCGTCATGGGTTTGGTACCATCATTCCTTGCACAGAGGGCCTTTTTCTGAATGCCCAAACCAAACCGAACTGCCGAACGCGGCGAATGAACCGAACAGCCGAACCGAATGGGCGAACTGAACCAGACTGAATCAAACAGCCGAACCCAAACGGTGATCTGTTCACCCATCCCTACCTTCCTGGTCAAAGCGGAAGGTCTAGTAGTGGCCTGAAGCATTTCGGAGCACCACCGCCACTGGACCCGCTGCCGCTGGCTCCGCCGCCGTATCCAGGGCCAGGGCCCTGGCACCACCAGGTAGGTCGGGGTCTGGGTCTGGCAGCAATGGCGGCAGCAATGGTGGTCTGGCAGGTCCAGCAGCGGTGGCACTCTAGAGTGCTTCAGGCCGCTACTAGGCCTTCCAGTTTGACCCAGAAAGCCTAGTAGCAGCCTGAAGCACTCTGGAGCACTGCCACCGCCACTGTCACTGCTGGACCTGGGGCCAGAGCCCCAGCACCATCAGGTAGGGTGATCCCTGATGTGTGTGTGTGGGGGGGGGTTTAAAAATAAATAAAATTCCCAGACTGGGCAGGGGGGGGAGGTGCTCCCCAGCACCCCTTCAACCCACGCAGCCTGGAGGAGGAGGAAAAACTGGGTTCCTCCCTGCCCCCCACCCTCCTCCCGAATGCGTTCAGAACCCAAACTTTGTTCGGTCAGTTCAGGCGGGGGTCGGTTTGGATTTGGGGTGTTCGCGAACGGGCCCAACACCCTGAGTTCGGGCCGAACCCCGAACTTCCAAACCATGTTCGCTCATCCCTAGTGTGTGCCAGTGTGCACAGCTGCTGCTGTTGAGGGCTCAGACTGTCTGCTTGTACTCCACCCCCTAGGGTTGGGTTAAAAGAGAGCCCTCCTCTTTTGGCATGCTGGTGATCTGCGCCATTTTGGTGGAAAGAGAGTGCTGGCTGGCCTGGCTTGTTTGTGGCTTTGTTACCCCACACTGCTGCTGGACCTGCATCAGACACATCCCCATTGGTGAGTTAATTATTTTTTGTTGTTTTGCTGGGAAACACTGGTGAAAAGGAGGACTGGGGGGCTGCTGGGGTGGGGGGGGAGAAGAGAGAATGGGGCTTCTGAGAGACTGATGAAAATGGTACTGGGGTTAAGGGGGCTGCTGGGAAAAATGGGGCTTCAACAGAGCTGCCACAGTGAAGCATGTTTTGGGGGACAAGTGGAATTCCTTTCTGCTACTTTTGTGGTGTGCTAAGACTTCACATAATATGGTTCAGTTGGTTTAAGATCTGGTTTGCTTTTGCTTGTTCTGTGTTCGTATTTGAATGTATACTGCTAGTTTCCCCCGCTCCTCTCCCAACCCCCTCAAGCATGTGCAAAGGCTGTGGCCATATTCTGGTGCCCCCACTGACCATGGCTACTTTTGGTTAAAATTGGTCTCTTTATTGGCTGTTTTTGATGTAAATGGTCTGCTTTGTGTTTTACAGGTGGGGGACCTAGGGGCTTGGATGGAAGGGCTTCTAATCTTTGCTGAAATGTTCCTTCCATTTTAAAATGGCCCCGCCCTTTGCAGTTTGGTGGGATGTTGTGGCAGGCTTTTTCACTAATGGCTAATCCTTGCAGGAATGCTCCATGTTTAGTTGCAGCAGAAACTACCTCTTACCTTGCAACAGAGTTGTGTAGCATGTTTTGGGGGACAAGTGGAAATCCCCACTGCTGCTTTTATGGTGTGCTAAGGACTGCACATAACATTGTTGCCTTAAGATGGTTTGTTTTGCTTGCTCTGTGTTTACATAATGCATTGCTGCTTTCCTTCTCCCCTCCCATGGCTACTCCTTTTTTTAAAATGGTCCCTTCACTGTTTCACTGCTACTCCCTGCTGGAAAGTAGTTTCTGGCCTCTCTGCTTGTGACTGTGTGATTTTGAGCATCATGCCTAGGGTTTTGTTGAGAAACAGAAATGCATTGTTTAAATTTTGATGGGGCTGGTTTGGTGGCAACAGAGGCCTGTAACTGGCTAAACTTTTTTTTTTTTAAAAGAAGGCCTCTGTGCTTGGACAGGCATTTGGCTGCCAGGGATATGGTGTATTTACTGGGGATGCTGGTCTCAATGGGCCTGGTTTGATGGCAATGCAGCCCTGAAACTGGCCAAACTTTTTAAAAAGGCCTGTTTGCTTGGAAAGGCATTTGACTGCCGAAGATACAGTGTAGGTGCTGTGGGTGCTGGTCTCAATGGGTCTGGTTTGGTGGCAATGTAGCCCTGAAACTGACCAAACTTCTTTAAAAAGGCCTGTTTGCTTGGACAGACCTTTTGGCTGTTGGGGATACAGTGTTGGTACTGGGGATGCTGGTTTGGATGGGGAGTGTTTGGTTGCTATACAGGCCTGCAACTGCTCTCCTTGTGAACAGAGGAGAAAGTAGGTAGGAGCATGGCAGAAGAGAAGGCTGCAGACAATGAAACCCCTTCCCCTGTCCCCCACCGAACCCATCTCTTCCCCTTACTCTTCTCGTGCACCAAAACCAAACCCTTTCCCTCCTGCTTCTCATCTTTTGTCCTTCTCTTCCCTTTCATTCTCTTCTGAGAAGAGAATGAAAAGGATGCCATGAAAATCGAGGATTCAAGGGTTCAGGATAAAGGTAGATGATGGCAATGCAATTTGTTTTTGTAACCTGCTATAGTTAATTTGGACCCGGTGGAAAAGAGAGAGTGGATGGGACCCCAGTTAGAGGCTCTCTATCCCCCAGAAGGAGTGCTTCACACAGCAGCAAGGAGTTCCCAGCATTAACTAATGTAATGTCCATCCAATGTTAACACTGGGAACTCCTTGCTTCTGGGTTAAGTCATGCCACTGGCCTACTGCTGCCCCTGGCTCCACCCTTAGGCTCACCGGCAGTAAGCCACCGGCAGTAGGTTCAACTCACCCACTGCCTCACCAGTCTCAAAAAACATCAGCCACCACTGGACTGAAGGAGAGGAAAGGTGGCAGTATTCTTCCAAGCTCCATGCATACAATAAGCTCTGTCTATGAGAATTGTCAAAATGAGATGGCATCCATAGTACGTAAGACTGATACTCAAAATACGATTGTGTGTTCTGCTGTGCTCCTTAAGCTGGCATTCCTGGTGTGTGAAAAACAGATTGTCCGTTCTGTCTCCATGGAGATTTTCCACAGAAATGAAAAAACCTTCAGTGATCCATTCTGATTAGTGGGAGGTGGAAGCCAGAGCTTGCTCCAGCTCCCCCCTCCTCTGCATGGCACAATGGAGAAGTGTGAAGAAGTTCTTTTAAATTGTACCATGCACAGGAAGCTGCTACGTGTTTGGTTTGTACATGTGCAATCAACCAAAAAAACACCTTCTGCACATGCACAGATGAGTGTCTGTCCATTTTGCATGGGCAAATGGCAACGCACATCGGAGGGTGGAGCTGGACCGTCCAATTGAGGTTGATCCATGTTCCGCCAGATCTGGACTGGAACATGAGGTTTGACTTGAAATGAAATTTATTTTTCCCATTTACAAGGAGGGACTCGGAACTCAACCATGGAATTATAGGCCTATTAGCCTTCAAGACATTATTGGCAAGTTATATGCCAGACATCTGTTGAGAAAACTGGAGTGATGGATAGCTCATGCAGATGTGTTCTATGATGAACAGGCTACAGAAAGGGATGGTCCCCATTAGACCTATCTCTCACCTGGCTTTGTCCCATCTCACCTGGTTTTCCATCTCTAAAAATGGAAAATTATATGTGGCCTTCGTGTACCTGAAATCTGCATTTGACCTGACTCCCTGTGAGTGGCTCTGGCAGAAATTGGCTGCATCTAGCTTGATAGATGACTCTTATTTCTTATGTGCTCACTTTATGCAGATACTGTAATGCACGTCAGATTAGATTTCGGGGGCCATCTATCAGATCAGATCAAAGTAACTTCTGGGGTATGACAGGGCTGTAACTTGGCCCTGTATCTGTATCGCTTTATTTATTTATAAATATTTGTTAGCCGCCCCCTCATGCCTATGGCATCTCGGGGCTGCCCCGAGCCGCCCCGAGATGCCGTAGGCACGAGGGGGTGGCTAACAAATATTTATATATAAATAAATAAAATAAAATAATCTTTATATTAATGATGACCTGATACCAGCTATTGTATCCTCTGAGAACCACCCACCTAAACTTGGTACCAAGCATATTTCATGTCTTCTTTATGACAATGCTGTGGCTCTGATGTCCCAGTCCTTGGTGGGGATGAGAAGGACACTTAGGGAGTTTACAAAATACTGCCAGAGAGAAAAATTAGCCATTAACTATGGGAAGACCAAAATTATGGTCTTCCCTAAATGCCTAACCCAACATAGATGGGAACTGGACGGTAATATTATTGAGCAGGTCAGCTCATGTATCTATCTTGGGATCGTGTTTCAGTCCTCAGGAGTGTGGACAGTTCACTACAGATCAGTAGCAGAGCAGGCCAACAAAAGTGTGGCAGCAATTTTTTGCTTTTTTATGTCTAGGGGGGTAGTCTGGTCCTGCTGCCTATTTGTGTTTTGCAGCTAAATCATTGGCCCAACATTAGTACGAGGCCCAGCTACGGGTGACTGGGAAAACATGATATTGATATAGTACAGTCCAAATTTTTAAGTTCTCTCTTGGCAGCTCCTGTGGGAATGTTGAATGCTGCCTTGAGGCTAGAATCTGGCAGAACATCTGCCTCGACTTTGGCATGGTGTGCTATTATCAAATTTTGGTTACGCTTGATTTTTTGGAACCCCCCGGGTTTGCGAAATTTTGTTATTAGTAACAAGTCCCAAACTTTAGATGGTTGGGGTTCAGTGCAAGCTGCACCTTGGGTTTTCTGTACCATATATGATTACCCAGAGGTACCCTTAGACTAGGATAGAACTAAAGACTAGGTTACTGGATTTGGATCAGCAGGAGGACATAGCAAATTTAAGGTTGTCCCTGTTCATTGCTTCTTATCTGACCCTATCACCTCCAAAGGGCTCTGCTGTCATATATTTGACTAACATTCTCGTTAACAATCAAATAAAACTGTTTCTTCAAGCTCGAATGAATGCTCTTCCCTCTGCTGTCCTGGATGGACGATATTGTGCAATTCCCTTCTCAGAGCGGATCTGCTTTTGCTGTTCTGGGGATGTAGAAACAATGGAGCACATTTTTCTATACTGGAGCTTGTATGCGGAGGTCTGTAAGGGTTTAATTTGGCATTTGCTCAAATTTCTGCATGGAAGATCTACTAAGGATTATCTGTAACTTTTGTTAGAGGACCATGATAGATCTACGGGTATTTTCAGATGTTACGAGATCACGCTCAATCATAGTGAACCATGGTCAATCCCACAGTGGGTCCAAGGTGCCCTGAACATCTGTTCAGCGGCCGCCAGATGTTCACCACAGTCAATACCCACATAGGGTCAAAACCAACCAAACTTCCAGAGTTCCCCGCCAGACCATCTCCAAAAGCGTGGTCAAAGAGATTCCCGATGGGAACCAACAAAAAGTAACGTATGGCCAGCAACCACCGGCTGGAATCAAAGGAAATGATTCCCAGCCGGGGACAAAGCATGCAGCGTCACTGCCAGGCAACCAGCAACAACACAGGCAGCAAAGGGAGATTTAAAGGACACAGAGAAGCAGGGGGACATGGTGGGATGGAGTGAGGCGGAAGGGAGAGGCAAGCAGAGGGGTGAGAGAGCAAGGGAGGAGGAGGCGGCGGTAGAGGCGCCGGCGGGGGAGGAGGCGGTCGTGCTGCACCTGGAGGCGGTGGAGGAACAGCAGCAGCAGCAGCAGCAGCCGGGACGGGCTGACCTGGCACCTTCTGGGTGTTTTGACCATGGCTGGGAATCGGTGTCACGTCTGTTGCGCTGCCCCGGCCTGATTCCCTGCCGGCATGATTCCCTGCTGTGGTCCCAGTCCCGTCACATCTGTTCGGGGCTTTTTTTGGCCATTGAGGGTGGTTGTTCGGTTCACCCTCGCCGGGAATCCACTGTGGTGAATCGGGACCACGTAACGTCTGAAATCCCCCTAAGACAGCAATAGTGGCCACATTTTTGGCTCAGGCAAACAAGATTAGAACCCTCGGACTTCTTAAACATGATACAATCCCAAAGGGAGATTTATGAACACAGCTTGTTTTAGGCCATGACTCTTTATTTATTATTATTATTATTATTATTATATTCTGTTTTTTAAATTGTGAAATTTTAAAGTTTTCTTTATTTGGTATTTTTTAAATTACCCCAGACTTTACCTGATAAATATTATTTATTATATGCGTTCTTACTATATGTATGATTTTGTCTGTTGGCCACGCAATAAATTACTTACTAATGAATGAAATTCATTTGGAATCTCCATTTCAGTCCTCTGGCATCCTGTTGGAGAGATTTGAACATATCTAAAATAAGCTGTTGAGCTTTGCTCTGTCTGAGTAAACGTCTGATTTGTGATTAGAGCTGCCACTGGGCACCTGCAAAAAACAGACACCCTGGTGGATCTGGGGTGCCTGACTCAATCCAGATACGTTCAGACATGGTTTAGTGCCTGAATGCATCTCAACAGGCTACCCAATGTCCCACAATGCTGGCTTTCCTGGACTTCCCAGGTTGCCAGTCCCAATTCCAGCGTGGTTCCTGGCCACACCCCTGGACTGACTCACCTGCCTGGCGGCTCCTTCTAGCCACCAAGCGCCATGCAGCTTCTGACAAGAAAATCAATGGGTGTTTTCAGATGTGACGGGGCCAATTGGCCCCATCACAAAATCAATGAATTGATCCCCCGCCGGGATGACCCATCACACCCTAACAGACGTGTCGGGGAATCCCGGCGGGGAATCGGGGTGGGGGCGGGGCCGCGCAATGCAACGTGCGGCTGCACAACCCCACCCCCTCCACACTCCCTGCTGCCCGCCCTCTGGGGAGACGGGCGGCCGCCGCGGCCAATGCCACCGCAGCGCTCACCCGCTATGGCCATGGGCCGGAATCCCTGTGGGGATCCCGGGCCGTGGCCGCCGTCCAGACATGACGGTGGGGGTCACCGCGGCGGGGAATCGCCTTCACCACGCGATGGCCTCTGGTCCCGCCTATTCTGCTGCTCGCGTGGTGAATGTGATTCCTGGCCGTGGTAACATCTGGGGGGGAACATCCGTTCCCCCCGGCAGACATTACGTGGTCCAAGCCACCACAGGAAATTGACTGTGGTTGACAATGACCAAGTAACATCTGAAAATACCCAGTGGGTACATGGTGCACCACATTTCCCATAGCAGGGGTGTGTGCGGGTCATGCACATAATGCCTTCAGTTAAGCAGGTGCATGAGAGAGGCCTCCTTGCTTCCCCCTCCCTCGGAAAAGTCAAATGAGAAGAACCGACTCAGATGAGCAGCGGCTGGGAGGAGCAGCTGGGCTGGTGAATCAGCCTGGGAAGCACGGGTGCAGGCAGAAGCCAAGTGGGGCTTGGAATCTGCATCCTGGAAAATCAGGGAAAATGCACTTCTGGGCTGGAATTGTTGGAGGAGGGGGGGACCCAATGGGTTGCTCGGTAACTTGTCAGGTGCCTGATGGGGTGCCCAAAATGCAGGTATTACCCATGAGTACTGCAGGACTCGCTGCACCCCTGGTTGTGATCCTTTACATCAGCATTCCAAGGCATCCAATTAGCATCCATTGTTCTGACCTTTCTGGAGATTTATGTAGGAGGTCTCTGCATCGGATATTCTTGGTTCGCACTTTGGAAGTTTTCTTTGCATTTATTCAGAATGGATAGGGGATTATCCTTTTCCCATTTCCCCCTCTAAAAGCTGAGATTCTGGAGAATAAACAAGCAGCTTCAGAGAAGTAGTGGAATGTTATACTGACATTTAAATTAGTGGTCATTTCTGATACCTGTTCATCCTGTACTACTTGGAGCAAAGGACACCCCCAGACCATGCTTGTGGTAAAATCTAATTGTTCAGTGTTGTTTGATAGAAGATAAATCTTCCTGACCACAGCTGGTGACCATTTTATGACTGAAGTGTGTAAACGAATTTCTCTCATAATTCCAGCGAATTTAACCACAGAGATATACTTTATTCATAGAAACTGTCTAAGCCTTGAGTCTTACTATATTTTCAGGAAGGAACTGAAAAAGTGAATCCCACCAATTGATTAGATGCTGCATGGGGAAAAATAATAATTCATTGTTTGCAGCTTCGAAGACCAGCTGCTGCTTCCTATTATATGGGATGCAACTCCCTTTGACTACCATGGGAGTTGTACCCCATGCAATATGATGCAGACCCGTATTTGTGGAACTTGATTGCCCCAACATAGGGCTGCATAAAGTGAATACAGGCAGAGTCTGATGTATTTAAATATATATATATTTCAGTGTCTCTGTAAGGAGCAAGGTTGCTGCCACAATATCTGGGCCCTACTTATCTGCGGGACCACCTCACTCCCAATGTGCCCGTGCGACCCTTGAGATTGTCCGTGGTAGCCTTTTTGGAGGTTCCCCGGGCGAGGCGGGTGGCCATCGATGTTAGATCTTTTTTGGTGGCCACCCCTGTGCTGTGCAATTCGCTCCCAGAGGAGGCTCGGTTGGCTCCCACTCTCCTGCTATTTCAGCGTGTATGTAAGACCTGGATGTTCCGTCAGGCTTTTGGCGAGGGGTGAGGGGTGGGGGTTCCCCACATATTGTATTTTTAAATTGTTTTACATTTTAAAAATTGTTTTATTGCTTCTTGTTTGCCGCCCCAGGCTGCCCTATGGGCAGGAGGGGCAGGATATAAATTTTAAATAAATAAATAAATAAATAAATATATTGCCTCAGAACCCTGCTACACCACATCCAGCCACAAAACAGCCAGACCTATTTAGTCCCTTCACCACCTGTGGTGCATTATTTATTGTTATCAATAGTTCCAGGCGCACACTTTTTCTCCTCTCAAAATTTTCAGCCCCTGTTTCTCTTGGGCCCCTATCCTGAGCACTTCCCCAGCTGAGGTACCTACCCTAGCCACTTGGCTAGCCAACTCCAGGGTCAATTTGAGGTGAACTTTCCATCTAACACTCCTAGCCTCCTCCCTCATGAGCCTCCTACTGAGATTCAGGCTCAGCCTTTTATAGTTTTTCCAACCAAGTAGGCAGCATTCTTCTACCCTGATGTTTTTAGTGGAGCTGGGGCCAATTAATTAGCCAGAGTGCTGGGGTTTCTGATTCTTCTAACAAGGGATCCAATCCCCATACGTTCTTATCCCAACTTGTACTCTGGGCCTGATCATGCAAGGAGTCTGGCTGCTTGCATACCCTGATGTTAATTCCTATCTAATGATAGTTTGACTATTTGCTCACGTTACAGAGATATGGTGGGGAAACTCCTGGCAGACTCCCGGTGGCCAAACTCACACGTAGCTCTGAATGCATTCACGGGGGTAAAAGCATCATCAGGTGCATCCCGTGGTGACTTCTCTGATGGATGGCAAGGTTGGATTTTGAGCCCTGTCATCCATCAGTAAAATTGCCACGGGACATGCCTGACGATGCATATTCTACCCACACCCACGTTCAGAGCTGCCAGGTACATTGCTGGCGCTATATAAATACTAATAATACTTGTGACTTTGGCGGCTGGGAGTGCACTGGGAGTTTCTCCGCCATATCTCTTAACGTGGGCAAGTGATGTTTGTGTAACATGGCCAAGCAGCCTTCCTCATTCAGCAGAGAAACTAATGTTAGTTTCATCATGGATGACAAGACTGGAAAATCCAGTTCTATCACGACACTCACATGAGTAGAAACTAACGTTAAATTTGAATGTACGCATTTAATGTTAGTTAAACTAACAGACGAGGAAAGGAGAGGGTCCGTGGGTGAGGGGGATGGAGAAAATTTTTTACACCCACACCCGCCCCCCCCAGTCCAGGCTGGCGGGAATAGGAGGAAGGGAGTTTTAGGATGGGGAGTTGCCTAGCTGGTAATGACAGCAGCTTCTCTGGCCAGTCCTCCTGAGCTCCTTCTGGCCCCTTCTGATGGGGTCTCCCAGGACGACACAGCCACACCACCCTGAAAGGCCCCATGTGGTGGGGCAGGAAGCAGCCAGAAGGAGCTGGCAGGAGAGCTGGTCAGAGAAGCTGCTGCTGTCACCACCGCCAGGTGAGTTGCTGGGCAGGGCAGAAGGGGGAAGGCAATCCACAGCAGTACCACCACCCCAGCTTCCTCAAGCCCAGTCCAGTCCAGCCTCACTGGTAACATGGGCATGGATCCGTTACTTTCCATAACGGAGTTAAAGCCCAAGAAAAAATTAATGTGGGCATGCAGCCCACCTGTAAACTCACATTACTGGTAATTTAATGTGAGATAGATTCTCACATTAAAATCAGTACGTGGGCAAGCAGCCCAAGTTGTTAACTGTTCCCTTGATTCCATTTTAATGGACGTGAGGAGAAGTCTGACTAGTTTTTACTCAGTCTTTTATCTAGCTCTTGCTATTCTCCTTTCCTGAGGAGTAAACAATCCTAATAATTTTAATTCCCTTTCATAGAGGATCCGTTTACTCATTGCCTTCAACAGTACATATAACTCTCCTCCAGACATTTTATGTTTCTGATCTCCTTTGTATTAGTATACAAAAAAAACCTACCTGCAGTACTTCAGATGGGGACGCAATATTGATTCACACAATTCTCTTGTATCTTCTGTATTGTTCTCTAGTCCCTGCTTTAATAGATCCCAGCATACCATTCAGCCTGTATTGAGCAGGCATATTCCGTTTCACTGAGCCAGATGTGGTGGGATCAATGTTTGACCTGGCCCACGCATCTGCTTTATTGTACTGTCTGAGCAGCTAACTTCAAAGTTAAACTAAAGTTCTTAGTAAGTTTCAATTGTTAAGCTTCCTGGCTGGCTCCTTTGTGCTGAGTGCGCACTGCAGGCTGCAAAGTGAAACTTAATAAAAACTTCACTAAATTTCACCTTGAAATCTGCTGGACAGCACAGAAGAGTGAAATGGCAGAAGAGAAGAACTGGGAGAGGAGAATGAAAGGGGAAGCAGAAGAGCAAGAAAAACAGCATCTCAGGAGGAGAAAAAACTGGGCCGCAAAGAGAAAGGAGAATAATACAGGATACCACTGGTCGGGGAACAAATGGGCTACAGATTTTAAAAGTTAATATGAGGAAAGCTGGGGAAAGACAGAGCAAAAGGAGGTAGCATTTCTCCAACTTTTAAAAATGAGAAAGATCAAAGGAAAGTAACAGGGCCAGATCCAGGCCCAGTGTAGTCTGTGTAGGGCCTCTTGTGTTAGGGTGCCCAGCCAGCAGGATTTTAGTTGGTTTTATTTGTGTCTAATTATGCTCTTAAGTGCTGTAACCCACCCGAGCCCTCAAGATAGGGCAGGATAATAAATTTGAATAAATAAAAAATAAACTAGAAATAGCGACATATGCATAACACGTGGCATCTCAGGCTGTGCAAGGCAGGGAACCCAGGCATTTTAACTGAACATCAAAAATGAATAATGATAACATTTTTCTTTTCTGTAATGAGTGAGTCAGTGTGTATCCATAAAACATTCCTATGTTAGACGGGGTGGGACGCACCACCATTTTGCACAGGGCTCCAACTTCCCTGGATTTGGAACTGGTAAATGTTACTTGGTCAAATTGCCATAGAATTCATGTGGCATGCTTGCCCCTACATGAATCAGTCATCTACATTTGCTCTGTGTGTGCCCCCCTCCCCTCCTGCCTTGCTAGTGCTCTATAAAAAGTTCCAGGATATTAAAGAGCAAGGTACAATTTACATATAAAAGCCATGCAAGTTTGCCACTATTAAATTCTACTTATTCAGTTAATTATCAGAACTTTAATGGTGTTCTCAAATCTCAACTCCTCTGCTTTCAAGCAGTTGGAACCAATCATGTAAGGTGCAATGTAGCTTCTAAAGGTGCAGAATACCCTCTGTTCTTGTTAACACGAGACCCCCTGCCACGTGAGATTATTGGGGGGTTAGTTCCCCAATATTTGCTCTATCTTTAAATCTAGGGGAATTAGCCAAGTTAGGGGGTCCCCTCGTGTTCAAGGGATCAAGCTGAGGACAGTACGCGCTACAGCAGTTTATGTACCCTCCCCAAATAGAAAGAGAGAGAAGGAGACAGGTATCCAAAAACAACAGGTTTATTGGTATATTACACAGAGAAACACAGCCCCGGTCTGGCTGGTGGGGTTTAAAACACAGGCGGCTTGCGGGGATGGTAGGAGAAGAG
>QEPC01008173.1:7981852-7994270 GCA_003113815.1 Sphenodon punctatus
TCTTTGTCCTTTTCTTCCTCCTTTTCGGTGTGATCCAGTATGGGATCACTAAACATCAGGGCGAACACGTCTACGTATTCACCCTTCCAGATTTTTTCTTTTGTGGCGGGCAGTAGGTGTTCACCGAAAGGGGCCCCCACACTACTGTGGGCCCCTCCTGATGGAGGTGGAGGGCGTTTGTACGAGGCGGTGGTCCCCCCAGCTCTTCCGTTCTCTGTTGCCGGGGGGCCTTCTGCACTGGCTGGCATTGTTGCTCCCACTTCTGTCCCTTGATCATTCCCTGACCTAGCTGGTTGGTGTGCCACTGTGGGAGGGGGGGGGCTGGTGTAACCCACACCCATTCTCCCTCCAACCACATCCTTCGGGGGCCCTGGGGAACCGTGGGGTTACCTGGTGTTTCCCCCTTTTTTCTCCCCTCATGTCTCTTTCTTGTGGGCTTGGGGGCAAGGTCGTACCTTCGACTACCCTGGGGGCTGTCCTCCCCCCGATACTGCCCCGTGGCCCCTGTTCCTGTTCCGTTACTCCACCTGGCTCCACTGGTCCTGACGGGTCCCTGGGCTGGACTGCCCCTCGACTGCCCCTTTGTAGCTCTCTTTCCAGGACTTGTACCCTTTGCCATAACTCTTCATATGTGGGTTGTCCTCCTGCCCTGGGGTCTTCCATGTGTCTCCTCCTGGCTGGTGGTGAGTCCCCCTGCATTGCCAAAGGAGAAACCCTCTCCCCTCCACGCGCTCTGTACCTGCCTGATCCAGTCTCGCGTGGCTGAGCCCCCTGCGTGGCTTGGTTCTGTCCCCTTAACTGATGTTCCACTAGGCCGGGGACCCCTATTGGGTCATCCACCTCTGCCTCATTTCTATTCGGGGCTTCACGGGCTCCTGCCACGTACATAGCCTCTAACAATGGGCCCAGTCCCGAAGTTAAACCCTCCCCGCCTTGCCCTTCTCCCTGGTGGCTCCCCACCTGGGTTTGCTCCAGGAGGGATGAGGCCAGCAACTCCCCTTGCCGGCCCCGCATTTCCCCGTGTGTCACTGCAGTAGTGGGGCTGGGCTCTACTCCCTCAACATCGTCCCTGTAACGTATTGGGGGGATGATCACCCTCCCCCCCTACTCCTGTTATGGCCTTCATGTGGGCTCTCTTTGGGGCAATCCCCTGTTGGGGCCGGGTTCACTGCCGTGCCCCTCTCACTCACCTCCACCATTGCCCCCATTGCTCCTCCATAGTCCTCATGGCTCCTTGCCTGCTCCCTCTCCCTCAGCTGTAATTCACAGCGTTGGAGTTTCTCCAATATTTCCCCAGGGGTGGGGCACCCAGCAGGGTTAGCTCCTTCCCTTTCCTCACCCCTCCTTTCCCAGGTGAGGCGGCCGCTCTCCCCACTGTTCCCTTTCTTTCCCCCATCCCCTTTTCTTTTTGTCCTACCCATTTTTATTTTTATTTTTTTCTTTCTTGTCTCTGACTTGAAGCAGCAGCCTAATGCCTCTGCTGCTGCTTCACCAGTCCCTTGGCCCCGTCTGCCACTCTCACGTGGCTCAGGGGATCCTCCCTTCTAAAGGGGAGGAGCCCCAAACCCCGCGCTGCGCTGTGCGCCTGCGCGTCGGGCGGTTGATAGGCAACCCGTTCAGAGAGAGCCCTGCTATAGGGGCTCTCTCAACCAGCCTCGCTGTTGCTGCCCGCGCCTCTTTGGTAAGGAGGAGGGGGGGGCCTGACAATGGCCATTTTGGCGGCGATGGGGGCTTTGCCTTTTTTGTGTGTGTGACAGCACCAGCACCACCTTAATTGACAGCAAGCCTCTGATTCTGCAGTAGGTGGGGAATACATAGGAGTGCACTGAATATGCATTCTGAGTCTTTGGATTGAGTTCCAAAGTTCCAAGTACTGTGAACAAGTTCTCAGTCGGTACTCTGAGTGAAGTAACTGATTCATAAGACTGATGGGATATCTGAGGAAGCAGTCTTATCATGTTACCCACTTACCATAGCTGACTCCCTATCCTTTGACCCCCAATAGCCCCCCCTCCCTGTTATTCCATTTCCGCTCCTGTGTTTTTGGTTTATTTTGTCATTCCACACACACACAATTCTGTTCCATATGACACATACAGACAAACATTGTATTTTCCTGGATTTTGAGTTCTCTGTGAGGGGCGTGGGGGTCAGGGTTAGAGGGGTGACTTGGACACAGGATTCCTGGGTTGTCTGTTACAAGGCTGAGAGCAGGCGAGAGGAGAACAGGCTTGGAACAATGACTATTGAGTTGCCTGTGAAGGGACTGCAGCCTACAGGATTAGAGTGGAGTGGAGAGGCTGAAAGCCAGGAGTCCCAAGTTCTCTGTTACAGGGCTGGGACAAAATAGATTAGAGGGGGGAAGAAGGAGTGGGAACCAGAACTCCTACGCTCTCTCTTTCTTAAAGAGGAAACACTAGGGGGTGAGGAGACAGTTCACGACCTCCTGTCCCCAGCTTCAGTGTTGATCCCAACCTGCAAGGAGGAAGAGGATTGGGGCTGAAAGACTAAGGCAAAGTATGGGTGCATGGAGCCTAAGTTGTAAGTGAGCACAATATGTGAGACTGTACAATATCTTTATTGCTAACATGGCAGAGAAGTTAAGGTGCGAGCCTTAATTTGCAATTTCCATGCTTTTTAGTGTATGATTGAATTTGCAAGAGCCTTAACTTTTCTTGTAGACAGCAGTTTTTTTGATTATGGAATATCCAAGTTTTTTGTTAAATGCAATGCAATGGAGAAAATTTGTCCTGCTGGTACAGTAGAATACTGAGCAGCATAACCACTATGTGAGCAGGGCTTAGGGGAAGCCAAGGTAGAAGAGCTGCTCCCTTCAGTTTAGAAGGTTGTTACTTCCTTTAAATAGCAAGCAAGGCGAAGCTGGATTTTACTGGTAGCTCTCTGCTTTAAGCATACAACAACTTTTAGCTCAGTTTAAGCATTGTAGACTTCCAAAAGCTGCTCTCTATGATCTCTCTAGCTCATGGCTTGTACAGGAGTCTTCCACTCTACTTCCCACTGCCAAAAGCTCCTTTCTTTGTGCAACACTGGCCATTCTGCTTTCTAGTACCTCCCCCTGTACAGGATCCGCTGGCTAGTCCACTCCTTGTACAGGGTTCCCTGACTCTGCTGTGCCCATGGACAGGACTCTCCACCTGGCATAATGATGCCCATCCTGCAGCAATCCCCCTGTACAAAGCTTCCTCCCTCAGTTCTCCTCTTCAGGGCTCTCCCTCGGCACAATTATGCCCATTATTCTGCAGCTCTCTGTCTCTACTCCCCCACTTTACTCCCGTTTGGACAGGGCTTCCTTTCTTGTACAACGCTGCCCACTCTGAAGACCTCCTCCGGACTGGGTTCCATATTATGTATCCCCAATAAAGCTGCTCCCTGTAAAGTGCTCCCCCTGTGCATGGCTTCCACTGTGAAAGCTATTTACAGATGCTCTGCCACTACTCCCCTTAATGCCAGCCCCTGCCCTTTGTAGATGCTCCCTCCCTCCCTGCTCCCCCACAGGATTTTCCTCCCTGGGTTGAGGCTCACTTTTAGAGTCCTCCCAAGAGGACTACACTTGCCACTCTGCCCCACAGGGCTGCTCTTCCGAGGACCTCACCATCTCCCAGCCCCCCTCCTGCATAACACCCACTGTACCAGCTCAGTGCACCCACTTACCCCTCATTCCTTAGTGGGTTTGGGAAAGTCATAGGGAGAATCGCTGAAAGATCGATTTCATCCCACCTGTAGCCTCCTGTCCCTGTCTCTGGGATAAAGCAGGTGCTCTTCCTGCACCCGGGATCATCCCAGGCAAACTCCAGTGCTCTGGCCCCAGTCATGCTCCTCCAATGGGGCACCCCATTGGAACTACAGCCCAGACACCACACATTTTTGGAGGGGGAAGTGTTGTCACTGAAATCCATGTGCTCTGTGGTTCTGGGTGGGTTTAGGGAGCAAAATCAGTCACCCAAACATCACTGTAGGATTAGCTAGCTCTGATGTTTAGCCATCTCGGCGTCTCTGGCCCCCAAGCCGAGACGTTGGCTGCGTGGGATCAGATCAGATCAGAATGACCTTCAGCTCTCCCACTTCCACAGACCTTGTTCTCCTCATCTTCCCACCAGATAATCTCTAAAGATGGCTGACCAGTCACTCGCACTGCCCTCTGGGAGGTACAGTTCCCTCTCTTTCCCCAGCACTGATAGGCCCTGGCAAGCAGTGCCTGCTGGGAGTTGTAGTTCCCAGTATTCAAGGCTATTTGCTTTTAAACAGTCTCTGCATTACTCTGCATTACACTCTGCATTACACATAGAATAATCACAAGCACTTCACATTCATAATGGTCTCCATGGGCTAACATTGAATTTTCATTGAAAAAACAAAACAGAACAAAAATGCAAAAATTATATTAATGATTATATATTATAACTAATATAGATTATTATGAATTAATATATTATATAATTATATATATAAGGTTTCAGATTCATGTGATATGAGAGTCTGAGATTTTATTCTTTTTAAAAAAGTAAGTTTGTAGCATTGGCATAAATACAGGCTTCAGGTTGGAGCGGACACATTTCTCTCTACAAGTTTGGTGATAGGACACATCCTCTACTTAATTTTTGTACTGTTCTTGCTAATACAAATGACTGTGTCAGTCCTGTAAAAAGAGAGAATACTCCAGTCATCGGTCTTCCGTAGCCCTGCAGAATATGCTCCAAGCTGAAGCACAGAAGATAGTAAGTTTGAATCTTACTTCAATTGACTGTGCTTCTGTACACCTTGCCCTTTTTCCTTTCAACAAACACTCTGCTCAGTAGAGTAAGGTAACTGTTCTTGCATTTTCTAAATAAGTTTGCAGAGAGGTGGCACAAAGGCAGCTGAACCCAGGGCTTTTAGCATTTAGTAAAAACACATGTGATGATGATGGCCTGGGGCAGAAATCCACAGCGAACACAGTCCAGGCCATGAGTACCAAACATTTGTGTCTGTGGCCAGGCGTCCTGTGCTGTCCTGCCACCTATGTGGCCTGGGGAGAGGGGGGACTGCAACAGACTTGTGGTCAAGTGGTCCCGCCCCCTCGCCACTCCAACTGCTCCGCCACCCATCATGACGGGCATCCAGTCACGGTGGGCCCCAATCCAGGCCACGTCATAGCAGGCCAAAACATATGTGATGGCCCACTTTGACCCAGATGGGTGTGACTTAGCTTGGGCTGTGATTTGGGGTGTTTCACGAGGTCAGAACCTGAGCTAGCCTCCAACAGATACAGCCCAAGGCAATCCCGGCCAACATCTGAGGTTCCTGCACAGTCATGTAGGTGAAGTCTGGGCCAGATCATGTCAGAGCAGTTCACAGCAGTCCACTGTCGTGTCTGTTTTTTTACTCATTGTTTCCCCAGCACTTAGTTACCCAGCCATGCCGTTAAAGCTATTGCATTATTCTAGCAAAACTATTTTAAGTATATGCAAAATAAATCCTTAAAAGAGAAGCAACTTGTAGCAAACGTAAGGGGATGTTACACGTAAGTCAATGATTCAATGTATTAATGATTGATTTAAAAACTGTTTTAAAATGGGGACAATGCTTTAAGGGTCAGGAGACGGTCTTGGGCAGAGGGTCAGCGGGGAGGACCTTCCTTCCTCAGTTTGGCATGTTGTTACTTCACTGGTCTGCTGCACTTAATAACAGAGGGAGAAGCTGGCAAATACAACCTGTATGTGTATATAGACCCTACAAGCTAAAAAACTAGAAAGCAAATTAAAATAATTCCAACTTTTCTTATAAGAACTAATTGTACGACTCAAAAACATGAATGTTTCTTTTAAAAAGTATTTATAGTAAATAAATATTAAAATAATTATATTTACATCATATTTGCTGATATGTAAGTATATATATATATATTTTAAACCCACTTGTTTTTTAGAGTTACAGTTAGTTTTCTGGTGGTCTGATTCATGATTTTTTTTTGTATTGGTTAAAGTTTCTTATCATAAACAGTTATAGAACTTAATGACCATTTTATACATCTAGTAATCATCTGAAAAATCACATAATCATGGTCAGTATTAACCAAAACAAGTCATAACATAAACATCGATTGACATTTGGTGTGTGTGCAAGCTTTTCTTTGGCATTATTAACATTTCAGATGTTGTACCAGAATTTATTTATTTATTTATTTTATTTATACCCCGCCCCTCCTGAACACAGCTCGGGGCGGCTTCCAACAATAAAATCAATATAAAACAATTTAAAACATATAAAAATACAATCTCAAATATTAAAAAATATTAAGAACAGGGCCCAGAATACAAAAATCAATAGGGCAGGGGAGATAAAAATCCACTAGACCCTCCCCCACCCCCTCCCCAAAGGCCTGGGCGAACTGCCAGGTTTTATACTGTTGTCAAAATACCAAAAGGCTTGGGGCCAGGCGAGCTTCCTCCGGTAGGAGTTCCAGAGACGCGGCCCGGCCACCAAGAATGCCCTCTCCATTGTGGCCCCCCGCTTAACACGGGGGACCTCCAAGAAGGCACCCCCGGCAGACCCACCTCTGGTTTAAAGGGAATCACAGACCCCATCACCTTGTTTGCTACTTGTCAGACCTTAATCCATAATAACTGCACCTTCCAACAGTCCCACCAGCAATGTCTGTAATGCCCCTCTTCCCCACATCCTTTCCAACATAACCCCTTTCGCAAGGGGTCACTAAACTTCATCCTAGAAGGGGTAAATTAGAATTTTGCAGTGAGTTTAATTTGAATCCCTTTAACCTCAGGAGAGGAGGCACAGTAATTCATATGTTGCCATATTTTTTTTCACTCCGCTTCCCCAGCTGCATCTGTAGGTCCCTACTCCATTTTCCAATGTAGGAGTTAGTGTTTCCATACAATATACTTTTTATCTCTTTATATATCTTACCCATTCTCCCTGCTGATTTGCTTCGGTTAAAAAATATTTTTTCTATTTTATATGGCACCCAACCATATTCCTCCCTGTTCTCTGAGGAGGTGCATAAGTTTCTTAATTGTAAGAATTGAAATGCATCCACTTTCCTTTGTGTTAGCTGTTCTATCCTCTGCAATGATATAAATGTACATGTAGAGTACACCTGTTGCATTCTTGTTATACCTTTCTCTCTCAGGAGCCTTCTTAAGACAGGAGCCAACTGTAGCTTTCTAGCCTGCATGGAATCATTTGGAGTATATGGAGAGGAGCCTAGCTTTATTTTCATCTTCTTTTGTAACTTCACCCAATAGTTTATGAGAGTCTCTGCAAAGGGGTGGGTGATCCATGATTTTTGAACTCTTATTAATCAAGTAATACATTGATCAATTTGAGTTAAAATGGAATTTGTGGAGGTATGGTCTTTGTATCTCTAATTCTGCAATAGGCTGTTGTGAAGTAGGGTAGGGATGCAAGTGAAAGAATGCCCCAGTGGAGTAACCTGTATGATTGGACCTTTGCAGATTTGTAAGTAATGATAATACAGCTCTGAAGTCTGCTCTTGTTTTCACTGGCTCTTTGAAGTCACAAATGATCTATCCATCAGGTAGGGAAAGCCAGCCACATCTATTTTTAGCTGGTTTGAGCTGGCCATCAAGAAGGGAGGTAGCAGAGGAGCTACTACAGTGATTCTGTGGTATCAGTAGATTCCCATAGGCAAGGAAGAAACTTGAATTAAGCTAGCTTTCCTGCAGCTTTGGGCCAATGCAGGATCACAAAGCTGCTTTGATATCCTTAGAGCTTTTGTTCAATTTTTGTGCTACTTATTGGATTCAACACAGGTTTTGTTTGCATGAACATGACCCACAAAAACTGCACCAGACACGTCATCTTGGGTTAAGGCATTGGTTGCAACTTTATATGGTTGCACTGCTCTCAAACACACACACACACACACACACCATTCAAGGCATAGCGCACGTCCTTCTCCTGGGATTGCTTCTAAGGCCCAGGCAGGAGTACCCTGCTCCCCATGTAGCTCCCCATGATGGGCCAATATGGTGTCATGCCAGTAAATCCCATCATGCATGTGGGTTAGAAGCTGCCTTCCACCTAAACTACTTGTCGTATTCTAACCATGCCATACCCCCATGATCTTTGTACGCCCTGTGAACTGTAGCTGTATACTGAATTACCAGGTCTCCTCCAGGAACCTGCAAGACACCACCCCCATATATTTATTATTATTATTATTATTATTTTATTTTATTTTATTAGCATTTGTATAGCGCCAACTGTGTACCTGGCGCTTTACAGAATAAGATAGTTCTTTTTGTTCTGTAAAGCCTACGGCTTACAATCTAATAGACATGGAGGGAGGAGACAAGGAGAGGGGACATAGGGAGAGACAAGGGATAAATAACATTCAAGTGGATGCAAAGTCTCAGGTGCACGTCCTTGGCTTGGTTGCAGTTAAGCAGGAGTTTGCGGGGTGGGCAGACAGTAAATATTGAAAGGAAAGTTCTAACAGGTGTCAGGAAAGGTGGCAAGGAAGAGGTGGGTTTTGAGGAGGGATTTGATGGTGCGGAGGGAGGGGGCAAGGCGGATGTGGGCAGGGAGGGAGTTCCAGGCATGGGGGACAGCAAGGGGGAAGGGATGAAGGTGGTTAGGGGAACAGGGGAGACGAGGGAGTGAACAGAGGAGGAGCGGAGAGTGCGTGCAGGAGTGTGTAAGGAGATAAGGGCTGAGAGGTAAGGGGGAGCCAGGTTGTGAAGGGTTTGTAAGTGAATACCAGGAGTTTGTGAAGGATGCGTTGGAGAAGGGGGAGCCAGTGAAGTGAGGAGAGGAGAGGCTGCACATGGTCGAGTGACGGGCTGAGTGGATAACCCTAGCAGCGGAGTTTTGGATGGAGATAAGGGGGGCAAGTGAGAGCGGGGGAGGCCAGCAAGGAGGAGGTTGCAGTAGTCAAGGCGAGACATGACCATGGCGTGAACAAGGGTTTTGGCTGAGGAGATAGAGAGAAAGGGGTGAATCCGAGCAATGTTATGGAGGGCAAAGCGACAGGACTTGGCAACAGAGTCGATGTAAGGTTTAAAGGAAAGGTGAGTGTCAAAGACGAAGCCCAAGCTACGGGCTTGGGGAACAGGACGGATGGTGACCCCATCAATAAGGATGGACAGGTTAGAGGGAGAGGAAGGGTGGGGAGGAAAGATAAGGAGTTCAGTCTTAGCCATGTTGAGCTTGAGCTGACGTTGGAACATTCAGAGGGAGATATCCGGGAGACAATTGATGAGGCGAGCTTGGACAGAAGGGGAGAGAGAGGGGATGGAGAGATAGAGTTGAGTGTCATCTGCATAGAGGTGATGACACTGCTACCCAGTCTTCTCTAATATCCTGGGAACCTGGGGGCTTTTACTTTTCATCTGGTACCCTTTCCCCCCCTGTCCCATCTGTCATCATTTGGCAGTTCCCCATGCAGTAACATAAAAATGTCTATGGACTCATTCCTCCATATCCTTTCCCAGGTGACCTGAGCCAGGTGCTCCCCAGGCAAAGAAAATGGCACGGCATAGCTCAAAGTATATGGGTTAACCCCTGGATGCATCGCCCCCAGCGGTTTGCACCTCTGTTTGCACTACCCCCAGATTCCATACTAGTGTAGTCGCGTCGGCTTTGGACAAAGCAATAATGTTCCATCACCCCTGAAGTCCTATCCCAATACAAAGAGGGCCCTCTTCCCCTTTGCATGCGCCATCACCACACCCCTCTGCAGGTGGCAGTATGCTGACACGCGTGACCAGGGTGCCCCAAACCCCATTACCTTGTCCCATTGGAGCGACACCACTTCCCCTGGCTACTGGCCCTTGTTACATCACCACCGTTGGTGTGTCCGGAGGAGGTGTCCCCCTTCATTGACCGCTCCATCTACTTGTGTCAGCAGCCCTAGGCCTGGAGTAGCCACGTGGCTTTGTGCAGGTTTCCCGCAGTCCTCTACTCTAGGCCACTTGGACTCGGGGGCTGTGCTGGGATTACCTTGCACAGCATATCAGCCAGTAGCATCTTGGTCAATTCTGCTAGGCGAACACCCTGCACAACCCTGGAAGGGGCCACAGAGGGGTCCGGTGGGTGCTGGGGCGAACTCCCAGGAGCTGACCTCCTGGGAGCCTGCTTGTCCTTAGAACCCTTTTTATAAGCCCCCTGGTGTAGGGACCTGTCTATAACTATTGATTGTAACGTGCCAGGTACACTGCGGGTGCTATAGTAATAATAATGATGATAATAAATAATGTTGGAGTTTCTTCCTTTTTGCTATCACCCATGCTTTCCAAATGACGATGGGCAATGGTTAATGGGAGCCTAGTCCCCCCGCCCCCAGAGTATTCCTTACCACCCAAGACCTTTTCTTTCTTCTCTCTGTTTCCTTTTCCTTTATTATGTGTTGTCCTTTATTTTAGGGGTGCTTGAATTGTTTCTTGGGAATCCCCATGGGGCTCCAGCATCTGCAGATGGAGTCATGCCCATGATTGATATCTGATGGTTTCTGGTCTATTTTGTAACTCTTTGTCATTGTGTGAGGTCAGGGCATTATATTTAAATCCAAAGTGGATCATCACAGGCAAAAAGTTTGGGAACTTTATTTAACACACCCCAACATCTACTGACTTCCTTAACTACAGCACTAGAAAGACATCTTCACTGAGCACCCCTGACCCCCAATTATTCTCCTGCAAGGGTTGCATAAATTCACAGATGAATATGTGACAATGTCCTTTCATCCATCATGATGTCCCTCAAAGCCCCAGACCAGCCTCTTGTCCCCCCCACTACCACCAGGGGGTGATGGGGGAGGCTTCCATCTGCCTCAAAAGACCCTACCTCTGGGGAATGCCAGATACATGTTGCACACTTGAGCCTGGGGAATCCCCACCTGTAAAGGGGAGCCCCCTGCACAGCCAGGGATCCCACAGGGACGTCCCACAAGACTCTGAGCCTGTAGAATCTGCACCCTCATAGGGGAATCTACCACCCAGCCAGGGTTTCCACAGGGCCATCCCGCTGGACTCTGTCAAGTAGGGATGTGCGAACGCAGTTCAGAAGTTTGGACCAAACTCAGTCTGTTCGGAAAACCGAATCCAAACCCGAAACAACTGAACCCGATGCCGAAATCTGAAACGACCGAACAGTTTGGTTGGTTCAGATCAAGTTTGGATGAGTTCGGCCAGGACAAATGTGACCCCTGCCTGACACGGGGGTGGGGGGCTGGGGGGTGTCAGCTGAGAAGCAGACTTCCAGGCACCAGGGGTGGAGAGGCTTGGAGTAGCAGCCAGCCTGCCCAATCACCATCCCTTTTCTCCTCAGATCACTGGCTTCGCAGGCTGCGATTGGCCACGAGCTAGGCTATACGGAGCCAATGGGGCTTGTGGTGAGGCGGGCACAGCAAGTAACAAAACTCATTACTCTCCCCCCTTCCAACACCTTCTGAGCTAGTCACTGTTCCTGACATCAGGCGTTTTCAGAAGGCTCCCTCTCCCAGCAGTTTGTGTACCTCCCAATCCATCGCCATCCTCCTCCTGTTTCACACATCCACCCCATTTACCTCCATATTATCATTTATTTAGATTATATTAGATAGATTTAGGCATAATTTTAATTTTTTTACCCCTACCTGTGTTCTTTCTCCCTCCCCCCATTGAATCCTTTCCCTCTCCCTCTATATATTGCATCCCTCATTCCCTTCCCCTGCTTTTGGATTTATTTAGAGTAGGATTATTAGATTGATTTACGTTTTATTTCAGTTTTGTACCCCTCCCTGTGTTCTTTGTGTCCCACCCCCCATCCCTGTGTAATATTAGATAGATAGATAGATAGATAGATAGATAGATAGAGCTATCAAGGCACAGCCAGGAGGTTGTGTGTTTGCAAGACACTTGCAGGGCTGTTTTGTAAGAAAAAGGCACAATGGGCCCACATAGGGACCAAAGCATAATGGAAGAGCTTCCACATAGAGGTTATGTGGAAATATAGGAAATCTCTTTCAACATCCAGGAGGTCCACCTGTCAGGTGTTTTCTATAAAGGCAAGCAGGAAGGCATCAGGAGTAGCCTCCGACTGATCTCTCAAGGAGCAGGCTGGCAGAAGTGCTGCGGGACAGTCACACCCCCAGCATTTCCGAAGTGTTTGAGGACGAGAAACCAAGCAGGGAGCCTGCTGCGGGGATCCTTCTTCCCATCGCCCCCCCCACCTGGACTTACCTGCTTGCGGGTGGTGCTGGGGGGGGCTGGTCTCCTCGCCGGCATTGTCACCGCCGCCGCTGCCGCCTTCATCCCTGCCGCTGCTGGGACCGCCGCCGCTGCTGCTTCATCCCCGCAGGATACCTGCGGGGACAAGAAGAACGTAAAAACTGTGAGTTGGGGGCAGGGGGGGGAACGCAGAGGGCAGCCACGTGGGCTGTCCTGTCCCCTCCCCCCCC
>QEPC01008173.1:7997559-8080196 GCA_003113815.1 Sphenodon punctatus
TCCCCCGTGTTAAGCGGGGGGCCACGATGGAGCGGGCATTCTCGGTGGTAGGGCCGCGGCTGTGGAACTCCCTTCCGGAGGAAGCTCGCCTGGCCCCAAGCCTTTTGATATTTCGGCGAAACTGTAAGACCTGGCTGTTTGCCCAGGCCTTTGGGAGGGAGGGAGGGGGGGGTGATTTTTAATCCCCCACCTTTTATTTACTCATTATTATATGTTGCCCTGTTTTATATGTTTTATATTTGTATTTTAAAAGTTTTAAATTGTTTTTATTGTTGTAAACCGCCCCGAGCTGCATTGCAGGATGGGGCGGTATAGAAATCCATTAAATAAAAAATAAATAAAAAATAAATAAAATAGATAGATAGATAGATAGATATAATTACTATAGATAGATACATAGTTGTTGTAGGAGTTAACTTAGTGTTAGTGTGTAGTTATTCAGTTTTGATATTTTAGAGTGTGTTTGTAGGACTAGGCCTTTAGATATAATATTTACTTACATAGATTTTAGAATAGTTAATACTATAGTTAGAGTTAGTGTAGATAATATTAGATTTTAAAAAGTTGAATTAAAAAATATATAAAATACTTATGTGCATTTTGTGGAAGACATGGAGAAGGGAAGTAGGAGAGGCTGGTCTGCTTCCCGTAAGGTGGGCAATGTGGCACGTGGCAGAGGTGGTGGTAGGGGCTGTGACAGAGGAGTGGCAGCATGCAGCAGCCAGAGCCCATCACCATGCCCCAAGCTTCGCAGGCATGATTTTGGGAGACAGGGTTCAGAGGCTTCCAGCAGTGGCACTAGTGTGGGGCTAGTTCGGCGGTGCCTCCTGCCAGCATCCTCTGGTGCCACGCAGGGCACTGGAAGTCCTGCAGTAGTACATGAGGTTGTGGCTGTCCTTGCTGCTGCAGGAGCAGGTGCTTCAAATGTTCCTCCAGGGCCAACAACGTCCCCTATTGTTGAGGTGATCCCCAGCAGTCCAGGGCTGGTGGATCCCACCCTGGCTGATAGAGGCAGGGCCTGATCCCTGGGCAATGGCAGCAGGGAGAGGAGTAGCAGCAGCAGTAGCAGCTCTAGGAGGCACAGGGAGGAGAGTGGCACTAGCATGGTGGGCAGTCAAGCCTCAGGGTCCCTTCACGGGACATCACAGTGATTGAGGACAGTGAGGCAGAAGAAGACACTAGTCCCGCAGAGGAGACGTCTGGAGCTGAGGCGATGGCTGTCCCTCCTCCCAGAGCTGTGTTGCCAACTCGCCACCACATTCTGCCCCTCCCACCAGCGCTGGCAGCAGTGAATCACCCGGGGTGGTCCAGAGGGCAGGAGGGAAGAAAAAATCCTCTGTCTGGGCACATTCAAGCTGGTACGGGTGGATGATCCCAGGGAGGTGCCATGCACTGTGTGCAATAAGCTGGTGAAGCATGGGCAGGTGCTCACCAACCTTGGGAAAACTGCCATGGCGAGGAACCTGAAATCTGCCACAGCGCTCTGCTGCTTAGCGGGAAGACAGGGGAAGTGGATGCCAGCGGGTTCCCAAATGCAGCAGCCAGTCGCCAGCCTCCTTCAACAGGCAAACATCCTGCACCAATGGCTGCCTCTAGCAGCTGGAGCAGTATTCCTGCTAGACCCATGATTTAACAGACCCATGTGTGTTAAAGAGGCTATTACCTCTGCTTTTGCTTTCTTACAACCCCTCTGCTCATGTGGACAAATGCAAAGGTTAAGTAAACTTAGTGGGTTATTGCTTCTTATCGCCTACTTGTGTGAACAAGTTTACAGTAATCCCTGTCTCCTATTGGGCATTAAAGCAAGACAAGCATTAAGTGTCAACAATGAATTCAGCATTGTAGTTGGTCATATCATTTGCTTCTTCAACACATTAGCTGAAAGACTGTAGCAATTGCCCTATCAAGACAAGATGCAATAACCAGAGTCACTAGAAGACAGACTATTATGAGCTCCTTTATACAACACTCTTATAGTATCTGGTAGTGGCACAAACCCACATTCTGAGTGTTGTACGGAATTCTTAACACTTCCTGTGTTCTCTGCCAGCTCATACACACAACAGACATCCTTCCTGCTTTCAAACTTACAACACGTTCTTTATGCTATGTTTCCTTTGTCCCATAGCAATGCATTTTCGTAGCTGCCAATTTCTCTGCATTTCAGTGGGCACACCTTTCATTGGGTGGCAGAGAACAAGGAATCATCCAGGATTACAGGAAGAGTTAAGAGTATCAACACAACACTCAGGATGTGGGCTTGTGTCACTACTCATGCTGAAACACTGATGTGTGAATAAGCCCCGAGTCAAAAGTTTTGATTGCAAGTAGCAATGTTGTTGTGTGATTTAATTAATCCAGAACAAGCTTTGATTCCTGGTGCATCATTTCCTGTTTGCCTCTTCTTACCTCCAAGTGACCATAGAGGTGTGGCCAGAGGGTCCAAGGGCAGGGATTTCTTCCTCCACACCATATTGCTTATAGAATGTTGCATGCTGGGATATCAAAAGGACACTCCTCCAAGCCACATCTTCTTTTTGGGAATACCACAGGGACAGAACGGTGCCAGGGAAATCATCAGTTGTGTGAAAGCATTGCTGCAGAGCAAGACAAACACAGATTAAGGAGCACATGAAGGATAAAGGGTGTTGTGTGAATGAACCCTGTACTTGTACAGAGCTGTGATCAGAGTGCTGATTGCCCAAGTCATTTAAGGAGAGCAGTAGCAGAATAAAGAACTTGTGATACTTGCAGACACGAAGGCGTTACTGACTAAGTGAAGACTTCATTTAAAAGGAAGGTTCAGTAGTGCTATGGAAAATCCCACACTCCTTCTCCCCAGGCAGCAACAAACCAATGTACCATCCCCAGAATGTAGCTTAATCTACAACTACCTGGTCCCAAATTATAAAATGGTGCCCACTGAACCATATAGTATAACACAGGGCCAGACTCTCAACTCCTATATATTGATGTTGCTCCTCTGAAGTCATTGGCACTGCACCAATTTACATCACCTGAGGATCCAGTCCACAATTTACACTACCCAGCAGTAGATCGATTATCTTATCCCTCCAACGTAGCTCTCAAGAACCACTGGGGGCGGGGGTGTTTTGAGGGGTGTAATGTTAAATGATTTCTTGGTACAGTGGTGTGTTTATGCTTCTGGAGTTCAGACTCATTCAGATCTTCTATTAGGGAGCCTTAATTTTTTTTCACAGATTTCTGCTTCATTTGTAAGTGCTCACTTCAAGGCTATGTGTTTGCAAACGAGGTTCCCACCAGATAATGAACGCTATATCACCTATCACTGGGCACCATTTGAAACCCAGTGTGCTACTGACAAAGGCAGAAGCCGAAACGTCTAGCTCCAGCTTCAGCATCAGCTTTTTATCTTTCCATCTACCTCTGTTTATTAATCTACATCTACAAAAAATATTATTAAATTATTGATTGACTTGCATCCTCCTGGGATCCAGAGCTTCCTTGAGAGTTGTGCTGTTCAGTTGCTTTCCAAGTCTCTCTCTCTCTCGTGCGCGCTAAAAAAATACATGATGAGTCTGTAAAATGGTCCAGTTGTTTTTTTGGTATTTGGAAGGGAAAAATGTACTGCATGCCTGGTAATGTAATTACTTTTCAAAGAAATTTCATAAGGATTTTTTATTACATGCCTAAATACACATTTACTGTACTCAGCAGACCAGAATAGATCTGAATAAGCCATTTTTGTCCACTGAGTAAATAAAGTAAGGTTTCTAAAGCATTTATAAATATGTATTCAGTCAGTAGATCTGATTGGCTCCTGTGGAGCTGCTCAACACTCTCAGGTAAAGATTACAAATTTAATAACCTCCCATAAATATTTCCTTGTTTGTCACAAATCTGCTGCTTATTTACCTAAACTGTACCACTAGTTTATTGTGTTTGGCAAGGTCTTTGGGAAAATGCCACTGAGCTCCACTGCCTTTCTGCACTAACACACAGTGTAGTCAGCACTCGGATAGCAGTTTGTTCCAGGAAGTAGCTGGGAAGAAAAGGCTGGGGTGCCATATATTTCTTGACAGGTATTGGTTTGGAACCGATTTCTTCAGTTCATTGCCACTCCTCCTACCATGGGGCTTTTGCCTTCTGTCTATGAGACAGAGGTGCCCTTAGAAAGTGTGGAGAACTCTCCAAAGAAAAATTTGTAAGGGACTGTAGGTCAGAGCACTCAATGTTTTGGTGGGGGGTGGGGGCAGACCATGAAAAAAAATCTAACCTAATCAGTACGCTCAGGCTCTATGATGGTGCTATTCTAGGACAATGCAAGGTCAGTGCTTTCAGAGACTCTGGTGAGGCTTTTTCTCCAGCAGTAGGGATGTGAAAATGTGGTTCAGAAGTTTGGAGTTCGGATCGAACTCGACTAGTTTGGTTGAACAAACTGAACTTCCGAACCAAACTCGAATTCGACTGAACTGTTTGGTCGAATCCAAACTAGTTCAGAAGGCCAAAACCAGCTTAAAACACCGGTTTTTAATGTACTAAGTTGGTTTGGAAGTTCGGAATTTGACCGAACTCGACTAGTTTGGTCGACCAAACTGAACTTCCGAACCGAACTTGATTTTTGAACTTAACTGATCCAAATTTCCAAACTCAGTTCTGTTTGCACATCCCTATCCAGCAGGTCTCAGTATGGTGACACCCTCCATACTTACTTGACGATCTGTGGGATGCCTAGTCTACTATGCATATCCTTCCTTTTACTTGAGAGAGAGAGAGATACATTTACTTGCTTTTCACTGATCTGAGGCCACCTACTTCACTGTCAACATGCCAGAGATATAATGTGTGACCTCGTATTCCCTTATTTTTGATATTCGATCTAGAGACTGCAAAAACCTTTAAAGTAAGTATTTAAAATAAAATTGCTATTGAAAATATATTGGGAAAACTTGGTAACTAAGGAGTTTGGCCAAGCAGAACCAGTGGTTAAGAACAGTAGCCAACTGATGGCTCTGGAGACTGAAGTTCTTCACTTAACCATAATTGATGCAGCATGAACTTCTTACTCTGCTCCTTCAGTTGCTTTAACCCAGGCCTCAAAGGAGTCACCATTTAAAGGGGACAAGGGAGCTCAGCCTTCATTTTGACTTGCACACTTTTCTGACAAATCAACAAGTATACACACTTCGGTGGCTTTAATTTATTTATTTATGTATTTATTACTATATATTATTTATTTACAGTTGTGTGGCTGCCCATGTTAATCGGTTTCATGGGAGTGCATCTCACACCCATCAGACAATAACCCAAAATTCAGGAAATAAAGAATTTAGCTAAGTAAAATTCCCCAAATCTTAATACTCCTCCAGATAATTTTGTGACAGGGATCCACTTCTGTGGGTGAGCGTTTGCAGGATCAGTGCCCAAGAAGGTTGTCACTCAAGGATAGTTGCATAAAAGATAGTTTATTCAAGTATAGCATCACTCTGGCCAGGCACCAGGCCTCTGGCTGTCCACAGTCCAAACAACAGAGTCAAGCCAAACCACAGTCGCAGGCTAGCTCTTTCCATACTCGGGCCCTTTTCACATGGGCCGTGGTGAGTGCAGGGATGGGTGTGCACCAGTGGCAATTTCCACGGGCACACACCCATCTCTACCCATCTCCGTGCACGGAGCAACTGGCATTGGCACCCGTTGTTCCATGCATGGGTGATGGTGGGTGGCGCGCGAGAACGTGCATGCACCACCACCCACTACCCAGGGTGTTCCCAAGTGCACCCCCATCCCCCCTCACCTACCACTGCATTCACACAGGTGCCCACCCACACACACACATATGTGGGAGGGGGAGTCCATGTGAAAATGGCCTCACACATAAACTCTTCAATCCTCCAGGTCACTTCTCCATCAGGTCAGAAGCCGACTCCAAGGTGCGCTCTCCTTGACAGACAAGAGCAGAGTGCCATGATGTGTTCACCTCCACAGTGAAGAGGAGGCCCCTCTTCCTGGGGCCGGCTCCCTTTTATGCTCCAGGCCATTCTCCAAATATACCAACTTTCTCTTCCTGTCCTGTGGCCATTTTAGGTGACCCACATGGCAGGTGCCATCTTGTGGCACATCCCTGTCACAACTTTATGAATATTATTATTATTGTTTATTATTATATCGAGGTTTGACAAATCTGGTTTTAAAAATAATGCACCAGCGAGCCGCCAGGTGCCGCTGTTTTCAACGGTGTCCAGCAACGTCCGGTGTGTGTAAAAGCTCCCCTTACGACTTTTTTTAAAGTGGGGGTTTTTTCAACCCGCTAGATTTGCCCACTCATCTGAAAACACCCTGGGAGACAAGGGAGAGGTGAACATTCGGAGAGACAAGAGTACATTCATGAGGTTGAGAAGTTACAGACTCACGTGCTTCGCTTAGTTACAGAGAACTAGATTCTAAGTAAGGGGGGTGGGGAGGACGCAGTTTCAGTGATGACAAGCTAGGGAAGGCCTGATGGAAGAGGTGGGTTTTCAGGAGGGGTTTGAAAGTTGGGAGGGAAGGAGCAGAGTGAACATATCTAGGAAGGGAATTTCAGGCATGAGGGAAGCAAGGGAGAAGGGGTGAAGATGGTTAGAGGAGCAAGGAGGTCGCAAGAAGGCACGGTAGGGGTCAGAGAAGGAGAAAAGCTCCCTGGCAGGAGTGTGGTGGCATACAAGAGCAGAGAGATATGGGGGAGCAAGGCCATGAAGACCCTTGAAGGTGAAGACCAGGAGCTTGTGCTGAATACGTTCCCGTAAATGGAGACAATGTAGGGCAGAGAGTAGGGGCTGAACGTGGTCAAAGCAATGAGTAAAGTTGGATGACTTTGGCTGTGGAGCATTTAATCGAGTTGAGGGGAGCCAGATAAGAGCACGGGATAAATTTGCAGTAGTCAAGGCGAGATATGACTAAAGCATGGACTAGGGTTTTTGTTAGGGCTGTGCACCAGGCCCCCATGTCGTTTTCATTTTTCATTTTTGTTTTCATTATTCAAAAATGTCATTTTCATTATCGTTATTAATGACAATGTCATTTTTGTTTTCTTTGTCGTTATCATTTTTGGTATCATGAGAAGTCCTCATAGATAGAGTGTAGGACTTGGGGGTGGATGGCCTGGGTTCAAATTCCAGCTCAACTTTGGGTGCCTTTGGTGGCCTCTGGCATGCCAATGGGTTTTGGTCTCTGCAAATGGGGTGCAGATTTCTGAAAGAGGAATTGTGAGTCACCAGGTTGAGCTGAAATGTCTTGATGGGGGCATTGCTTGGTAGAGATGGGGACATTGCAGCGCCCAGAAGCCCCCAGCAGGCATTGCAGCGCCCAGAAAGCCCCTCCAGGTGAGCAGGGCCCCACCCCATAGCCACAAGCCAAAGGTGCACGCCCGCGCCCAGCGGGCGGCAGCCCTTGGGCGGCGACAAAAGGGCGCTGGCCGTTTTGTGGCCGTTGTGCGGCCGGAGCGAGGACAGCGAGGGGCCACCCCCCTGACAGCACGCACACGACACCTGCAGGCCTGGACTCCCCCCGATACTGAACAGGTAATACCTATGATGCCTCCCTATACCTCCCTCACCTCCTCGCCCTCTCTCACCTCCCTCCTTCTAGCCTCTCTCACGCACCCCCTCCTTCTCCCTCTCCCTTCACCAGCAGCCTTTCTCCAGCCAACCTACCCCTTATCCTCACCCACGCCCATTCCCTCTAGGCCCAAACCCGGCCGTTCCCCATCCCCCAACCTCATCCGCATCCCCTGCCTTCCCAAACACCAATTGCCTTTTTCCTGCTCCCTCTGGAACTGCCGCTCGTCCGTGGCTAAAGCTCCCTTCATCCACGATCTCTTCCTCTCTCGCCCCTTTCAACTCCTGGCTCTTACGGAAACCTGGATCACGCCCTCCAACTCTGTTACCCCGGCTGCTCTATCCTCCGGGGGCCTGTCGTTCTCTCACCGCCCCCGCCCTGAGGGCCTGGGTGGTGGTGTGGGCTTGCTCCTTGCTAAGCACTGCCAATTCAAAACCCTCTCCCCTCCCCCCTCCTCCTCCTTCCCTTCCTTTGAGGCCCACTCTGTGCGCTTATACTCCCCTCTACACCTTCGGGTTGCTGTCATCTACCGCCCCCCGGGTTCCCTCTCCTCTTTCCTCCCGGACTTTGAATCCTGGCTCACCTTCTTCCTCTCCGATGATATCCCCACTCTTATCCTTGGTGATTTCAACATTCACGTTGACACGCCCTCCGCCCCCTCTGTTTCCCGCTTTCTCTCTCTCGCTTCCTCCTTTAATCTCCGACTCTGGACCGACTCCCCCACTCATACTGACGGCCATTCCCTCGACCTCGTCTTCACTCGAAACTGTTCTCTAACTGACCTCTCCTTTGACCCCTTCCCTAGTTCTGATCACTTCCTCGGCTCCTTCAGCCTTTCCCACCGACCCCCCTCCGCCTCCCCCTCTATGCGCCCCTTCCGCAATATGCAGGCCCTTACTCCCTCGGAGTTTGCCGCACATCTTTCCCCCCTTCTCCCCCCCGTTTTCGCCTCCTCCTCCCCTGACTCTGCTGTCTCTGCTCTCAACGCTTCTCTCTCCTCGACCCTTGACTCTCTTGCCCCCCCCTCTGCTCGCCCCGTCCGCCCCCTCGACCCCCGCCCCTGGCTTACCCCTGCCATCCGCTACCTCCGCTCCTGCGCCCGGGCTGCCGAACGCCTCTGGCGCAAATCCCGCTCCCTCCCTGACTTCCTCCATTACAAATTCTCCCTCTCCTCCCTCTCCTCGGCTATCTCCCTAGCTAGGCATCGCTATTATGCCTCTAGGATCGAATCTTTCTCCCGCGACCCTCGCCGCCTTTTCTCTACTTTCGACTCCCTTCTCAAACCCCCCTGCCCTCCTCCGCCCTCTTCCCTTGCTGCTCAGGATCTTGCGTCGTTCTTCACCTCCAAGATTGACAAGATCCGTCGGGATATTGCCTCCCTCCGCCCCCCGCCCCCCTCCCTCCTCGCATCCTTCCCTCCTGCCTCTCTCCAGGAAATCTCTGCTCTTCTCTCTTCATCCAACCCCTCCACCTGCCCCCTTGACCCGATCCCCTCCCGCCTCCTGACCTCTATTGCTCCCACTGTCGCTCCCCCCCTTCTGCATGTTGTCAATCTCTCCCTTTCCACAGGCTCCTTCCCCTCTGCCTTCAAACATGCCACTGTCTCCCCCATCCTCAAAAAGCCTACCCTGGACCCTTTCGATCCCTCTAGTTACCGGCCGGTCTCCCTCCTTCCCTTTGCTTCGAAGCTCCTGGAACGTGTCGTCTACTCCCGCTGCCTGAACCTCCTCTCTGCCAACTCCTCCCTGGACCCTCTCCAGTCCGGCTTCCGCCCCCTCCACTCTACTGAAACTGCCCTGGCCAAGATCACCAATGATCTACTTGTCGCTAAATCGAAGCGCCACTACTCCGTTCTTGTCCTCCTTGACCTCTCTGCTGCCTTTGACACTGTCGACCACTCGCTCCTCTTGGACTCGCTTTACTCTTTGGGCTTCCGTGGCTCTGTCTTTGACTGGTTCTCCTCCTACCTCTCTGACCGCTCCTTTAATGTCTCCCTCCCCGAGTCGACCTCCCCCTCCCTTCCCCTCTCGGTTGGGGTTCCCCAAGGTTCTGTCCTTGGCCCTCTCCTCTTCTCTATCTACACCCGGTCCCTTGGTGAAATTATTGCCTCCCACGGGTTCCAATACCATCTCTATGCTGATGACACCCAACTCTATCTCTCTACCCCCTCTCTCTCCTCCTCTGTCCGCTCACGCCTCGTCGACTGCCTCTCTGATATCTCCGCCTGGATGTCCCGACGCCAACTCAAACTGAACATGGCCAAGACTGAACTCCTCATTTTTCCTCCCTCCCCCTCCTCTCCCTCTGACCTGACCGTCTGCATTGACGGGGTCACCATCCGTCCTGTTCTCCGTGCCCGCAGCTTGGGCTTCATTTTTGACACGCACCTCTCCTTTAAACCTTACATTGACTCTGTGGCCAAATCCTGCCGATTCGCTCTCCTCAACATTGCCCGCATTCGCCCCTTTCTATCTGTCTCCTCGGCCAAAATCCTTGTTCATGCCATGGTTATCTCTCGCCTCGACTACTGCAACCTCCTCCTTGCTGGCCTCCCTCGCTCCCACCTGTCCCCCCTTGTGGCGATCCAAAACTCTGCCGCCAAGGTCATTCACTCTGCCCGTCGCTTCGACCATGTGACGCCTCTCCTCCTCTCCCTTCACTGGCTCCCCCTTCCGGAACGTATCCTGTTCAAACTCCTGGTTTTCACGTTCAAATCGCTCCATGACCAAGCTCCCCCTTACCTCTCGGACCTAATCGCCCTACGCGCTCCTGCGCGCGCTCTCCGCTCTTCCGCTGTCCCCTCCCTCGCTCTCCCTCGCTTCTCCTGCTCGCCCAACCGCCTTCGTCCCTTCTCCCTCGCTGCCCCGCATGCCTGGAACTCCCTCCCTGCCGACGTCCGCCTCGCCTCCTCCCTCCGCTCCTTCAAATCCCTCCTCAAGACCCACCTTTTCCATGCTGCCTTTCCCAATGCCCTCTAGTCTTTCCCCTTGCTCTTACTGTCAGCCCTCCTCTGCTGACTGCTGCTACCGACCACCTTGTAACCAAGCCAAGTACACGCACCTGAGACTTCGCATCCGCCTGAATGTTTGTTTGTCTTCTCCCATGTCTCTCCCGCTGTCCCCTCTCCTTGTCTCCCCCTCCTTGTCTTTTAGATTGTAAGCCACAGGTAGGGACCGCAGCTGATTATATGTTCTGTACAGCGCCAGGTTGTTACTGGCGCTTTATAAATGTTTAATAATAATAATAATAATAGGGATGGGTGAACAGAACCGAGTTCTGAAATTTGGTTCGGTTCAATTCGGAAATTCGGTTCAGTTTGGATTTTCGGTTCGGTCGACCAAACTATTCGAGTTCGGTCCAAACTCTGAACTTCCAAACAAAGTTCGTAAATTCAAACCCCATTGAACTAAATGGAATTTTATCTTTTAGGGATGGGTGAACAGAACCGAGTTCGGAAATTCGGTTCGGTTCAGTTCGGAAATTCGGTTTGGTTTTGAAGTTCGGTTCGGTCGACCGAACTATTCAAGTTCGGTCTGAACTTCCGAAGAAAGTTTGGAAATTTAAACCCCATTGAACTAAATGGAATATTATCTTTTAGGGATGGGCGAACGGAGCCGAGTTCGGAAATTCGGTTCGGTTCGAAAATCGAGTTCGGGTCGGAAGTTCGGTTCAGTTGACCAAACTGGTTGAGTTCAGTTCAAACTCTGAACTTCCGAACCACGTTTGCCCATCCCTATTGTTTGGGACTGCTAGGCTGGATGGCTTTTGTGGTACTGCATACAATAAGTGTAACTGAAGGTGGCTATCAGTAGCAGCTGGTGCCTAATATTTTTTTTTTAGGGCTTGGGGAGTAGGAAATAAATATATCCTCCCTCACCTCTCTCCCCTCTTCCCTCTCTCCCTTACTTCCCCCCTGCCCTCTCATCCCTCCACATTTTCTCTCAGTCCCCTCACTAACTCATTCGCCACACTCTCTCTTCCCCTCCAAGTCCACTCACTCACTGACTCACTCACTGACTCTCTCCCCTCCCTCAAAGCCCACATCCACAAAGAAAACCTGAGGGCAGGTGCTGCTACTTCCTAATAGCCAGCTCCAGTTGATGAGCAGGGCTCCTAGTTTTCTCTGCCAAAAAACTTGAAATTCTCTGAACCCCCCCCCCCCAAGTTCTCTGATTAAAAACACCATAATTTGCATCTTTTGACTGTTAAAATTAGAACATGTGTATTGCAAATTATTATTTTTGGGTGACAATTAGATGTACTGGTTGTCACTGCCACTCAAATAAGAAAATAAAACAATATCCCACACCAACCAGCCCTGGCATGGACCCCAAGTCCCTCCCTTTACAGGGGTGTGTGTGTGTGCTGCTTCAACCTCCTCCTCCCTGCCTTGGACCCCAACATACTCCTGCTTCACCAAAAGCCAGACATAGCTGTGTTCTTCTCATGCCAAATCTCTTCTCTTGGATACAGGTACACACTGGAACCTCCACAGAGCTCCTGTCTTCTTTAAATTTCCACTGCCACCAGTGAGTTTTTCAGGGAAAAATGTCCCAGAAAAAAAATGGAATTCCATGTGTTTTTTTCTGGGAAAATGAGAATTCTTCCTTTTTCTCTGATAAAATAGGATTTCTGTGATTTTCTATGATAAAATAGGAATTCTGTGTTTTTCTCTGGTTTTCCACACTAAACTGAAAACTCAGAAGCCTACTAATGAGGCAGCTACAAACTGAGCTCTGGTGGCCTGCTTACAGTAATTGCCCAGATAGGCTGTTGTGTCTAGGTCAGAGATGGGATAACTGTGGATTAGCTTGACCAGCACAGAATGGAACTGAGACTAACCCTTCCAGCATCCAACCAATTCAGTTTCAGTTTTTATTATTACGGGAAAGCTTTCGCTATATGCCCAACATCAAGACAGACAATGCATACCTAAAATAACAATAAAATATGATATAATAGACACATAAAATGCAACTGCAGCCCCTTGCCTTGAAATATCTCTACTATCTATAAAACAAATCATCGACCAAGATAGTAGTCTCCCAACCCCGTTCTTCCCAACCCTATTATATTCTATTTATTTAACGGCACTATAAAAAAAAAAACAGGACAGATCATATCTTATCTTATCATTTCATACATCGAAGCTAATTGACCCAGTTTCACTGGCAAAAAAGTTCGCGCTTAGCAGATGCCAAATGGACAAAAGAAGCCAATGCAACCATAGCCTCGCTCTGAGGGAGGGAGAGAAAAAAGGCATAACAATCTTTAGATTCAAATGTCTTGCCCTTCGGCAAGAGCAGCCAAGCAAGCTCCATTCTTTACCTGGCACAGCTCCACAGCTGGGGCTGCTATGCTCTTGGGTGGGGGCAGAGGGGAACTAATCCATCCTAGCCCTTCTCAAAGCTCTGCGTATCAGCCTGTCTGGGCTTTGACTCCAGCCCTTGATGATCCCCCAGAAGCAGCAGCAGCAGATGCTGCTCCCTATACAGACTCTGGGAGCAGCTTGTCCGGGGGCAGGATTTTCCAGTGCATCACAGTCCTATGTGCCCCAATGGATGAGCCACCACCTCTGCCTCTGGCCACCACTTAGATCATGGGATGATAGATGGACAGTATATTTTAACATTTCCATTGGATTCTCATTTTCATTAATGGTTGTACAAGTATTTTGTCCATATTTTATTTGGACAAATTCATTTATTCTTAGTATTTATGTCTTTTGTCATCTTTGCCTGTATTGTAGACTGTTCTTCACCTTCATTTTCATGCACACAAAATGATGGGGGTATAAGCTACTATTTGAATTCATTTTATTCTTGAAAACGTCCATCCTTACATTTGCTTTATTTTTAAAAACCCATACAGGTTTGTTCTTGTTGTCACTAGTTTCTCTTCCCATTCTCTTTAGAAGCGACGTTCTTATTGTTTCTCACCTCCTGACTTGCTTGTTTTTATACATCTATATTTCTTGCAGTATTTCTTCTCGTTATCTCAAATCATTCTATCTGATTTCCATTGCTTGCTCTTAACACTCTAACTACTGTTGGTTGGTTCAGTGTCTTCTTTCAGCTACACTCTAGCAAATTTTACCCTCTTGGTATAGAATCAGAGAGGCTAGAAATTGGATGTAGCATGGTGTGGCTTTTCTCTTAGCAGCTCATGCAAATCTCTGTTGGCAACAGTGCCAATGAGCAATGATCCAGTGCCAAAAATGTTCATGAGAAAACCAGCAATTCATAGGAAGCAGAATGATGTTACAATTAGAGCAGATGCGCTTCTAAGTAGATGGGAAGTGCAAGCCATCGCTGATCGAGATAGACTGGCAGAACATGCCCAGAATGCACTAGGCGAGACTTGAATATGATTGTATTGTGCATGAAGAATAGTGCATGAAGAATAGTGCATGAATATTGTGCATGAACAATGAAAAAAGCAGTACCATTTTCATGATACTGCAAAAAGTGATGGGTCTCTTTAGAAACACTTAAAAATGGCATGAGTCTATTGCAGATGCCATTGCCAAGATTATTTATTAATTCAACCGCTAGAACCTCCAGTGAAAGAAAGATGTGTTAGGCCAGCTCTTGCAGGGGCAGCCAAATGGTTTCGCCAAATGGCCGATGAGACATCTGATGTGCCTAGTGAGCAGGAGGTCTCATTGTCTCCACATTCTGTGCCTCGTTAGGCACTACCAGGTTGAAATGGCTAAAAGATGTTACTGAGTTTGCAGGAACTATTGACACAACAGACTATGAAGATTTTCTTGGAGCTCACTTCGCATGGAAAGATCTTGTTTCATTTGTGTCAGTGCTGGGCCTTGAACCCCCCCACCTTGGGACTTGTCTAGGGAGCTCCGTGCCTCCTGCGCCACTGGTAGACTACTGTAAGGAGCAGTTTCCTTCCTTCTCTTGTTGTTTTCCTTCTCTTTCCCACCTCGTGCCCTACGCACACCTGATGGAGGGCGTGTCTCCGCCTTCCACAGCCTGATTGGCTCTGTATGGTATTTAGGGCTGTGGCGGGCATGGAGCTTCTGGTCAGTCCTCTCTGACTCTTGCTCGGCCCACTTCCTTTGCTTTGCTCTCTTCTCCTCTCCTTCCTGCTTGCGCTCGGTTTGTCTTGGTGTTGGTAAGTCTCCATGTGTTGTTCCTCCTAGTGTGTGTAGCTCCCCTCCACCCCTTTTGTGCTGGTACTTGTCTTGTTTGTAACCCTTGTGTGTGGGGCTTGTCTTGCCCAGATCCCTCCCCCATTCACACCCGGTCCTGTCTCCTAGGGGTGGGAAGTTCTGATCTCCCGATATTCAATACTGCCAGTATTTGGCAGTATCGGGGATATCAGATAGATCTGATAATTCCCCGTACCAGTGCCGGTTCTGGCACCGGATTATTTTTACATTGCGACCATTGAAATCAATGGCCGCAATGTAAAAAATACAACCAAAAACCACTTTTCCTCCCACTCCCAAACTGCACGGGTGGAAGGGGGACACCCACCCTGCTAACCCAGCCTGGATTATTTTTTTTTAAACCGGCGCTGGACTGCCGGACCTGTGGGCTCTGGGCCGCCGTGACACTGGTGGCTGCCCAGCAGCAGCCAGCCAGGGCTATTGCTGGAGGCAGCTCTCCTCCGGGAGCCCTCCCGACAGCACTGTGACACTCTTTAAAAACCCCCATCGCCTTTTACCTGCGATTTGGGTGGCGGCAGCGGTGGCAGCAGCGTGGCACAAGTCTGGCTTCAGCACTGGCTTGTGGCTTCAGTGCTTCACTAGGCCTTCTGGGCAACTTCCGGATTTCCCCCCTCCCACCCGCGCAGGTTGGGACGGGGAGGAGGGAGGTTTGGGTTCTTAAAAAATTTATTTCAATGGGGGGACAGTTCCCAATTGAAATCAATGGGAAAAAAACGGTACCAGTAAACCAGTTTTACCGATAAAACTGATTTTTTTGAAACCAGTAACTGGTAAAACTGATACCCGTTTTTTTCAGTTTGTTCGCACCCCTACTGTCTCCATGTTTGTTGGTTTCCCCTAGGGGTGGATTCCACAAGGACCTTCCTTTGAACCCCCAACTTCCTGCCTCTAGTTCCCTGCTGCTCTCCCAGCTTTGGCCTCTGGTTCCCTCACCTCTTGGGATCCCTGCTCCCTGCCTCTAGCCCCTCACTCCCTACCGCAGGTCCCTGTTGCTCCCTAACCCCTTACCTATCACCCCTGTTGTTCCCTTGCCTCTGGTGCCCTCACTCCCTGCCTCTGGTTTCCTGTTCCTTGCCTTGGGTCCCTCGGTCCCTGTCTCTGGTTCCTTGCCCTTGGTCCCTCACTCCTTGCCTCAGGTTTCCTACTCCCGGTTCCTGGACTCCCTCTCCCCAATTCCCTGTCCCTCAACCTTGATGATGAACCGTATGCTTTCTTAGACCAGCTTGCCTGGTTTCTATGCGGAGAACTTCATCTCCTTGGTATCGGAGAGCGGCTAAGAGGTTTCCTTGCTACTCCTCGTGCCTCCTTTTCCTTTCTCCCCACCTACCTACCTTCCCCTCCTCCATTTCTTCAGGTTCCGGCCACCGGAACCCTACCTTCCCCTCCTAGGCTCCAGCCGTCAGAGCGTGACAATTTGTTTAAGAAATTAAAAACTAGAGTGGGACAATATAACCTATAGGAAACCATCCTGGATTGATGATATGACCCAGGGCAGATAGAGGCCATGGCCAGGCCCCTGTGAAGAGAGGGGGACCCGCAGTAAGGCCAGTCCTGGTAGCTTTTGGTCCAGCACTCCTAAGGCCTCAGGATGGGCTCTTTCTGGGAGGCCCTCTCTTCACTCATGATGCTCAGTTCCTGACTGCTTCCTGTGGGGCCCCGCTCCTCTCACTTTCAGTAAATCACTGATCCTTGAATCTCCCCTTCCAGAGGTGTGTGTGAAAGGAGGAGAGAGTTTTTGTCTGTGCATGTGAAAAACCCAATGTGCATGTGTGTGAAAACTTTGGAACTTTTTTATTTTTGTAAGCAAATATTAGACTGGCAATTGTTAAAGGAGCAGAGCTATGGAGAGTTGGGCCATTTATTTTCACCTTGGGACCTGAAAATTATAAGGCTGGCCCTGATACAACCTAATAGGTCTTTCCCATCTTCCTCTTCTCTGAGACTATTGCCTGCTTCTGACCTTAATTTTCATTAGTTAAGCTTCAGTGGAATTCCATTGGTTTAAGCGAAGTACTCCTTATTTACAACAGGGTAAGCAAGAGGAGAATTAGACCCATTGGAGCATATAGGGATGGGAATTTTGGATTCGGATAGAACCAAATCAACCCGGAAATGGCCGATTCGGTTCTATCCAAAAATTCTGATTTCTTTTAATTTGGGGCAATTTGTATCTTTTACACTGATATTATTTATTTATTTTTATCTTTATCATTATGGTTTGTCCCCATTGACTTCAATGGGGAAAAATGCATGCCGAGATCCAAATCCTAATTGAGATCTGAAATTACTAAAGAACCAAAACTGAAAAATCGGAATCTGAAATTCTTCCTGTAGACCCACCCCTAATATATATAATACATACAAAAGCCTACATATGGCACAAAAAACATACTGGATTACAGATTTTATTTAATCTGGAAATGTATTTTAAAAAGTAGATAGTGTGTATAACAAGCGTTATGTCTGTAGCAGACAGAGTGAAGCAAAAGATCTGGCTTCATATGCAGATATTTTGCTGTGTTACATCCCCATTATCATCAACTTTCCATTCAGTCACTTGCTAGAATCCAGATTTTATTTTATTTTTCTTCTCCCTCAGAGAGGTGAAAGGATTAGTTTGGCATCAGATATGATAGTGATTAATGCTGGAAATAAGCTAATTGAAATGCATGTTATCTCATTTATTTGGCAATGGGACTACAACAAAGGGTGCTAATGGTGTGCAGTTTTCTTGAGAAATGCATTTTTTTCATGTCGGGAACTGAAACTTGTCAAAACGTTCTAATGGCACACTTTCCTTTTTGAGTCTCCATTTATTTTAGTTTTATGGATTTCAAGCAATAAGTCTTAGATCATACCTAAATAAACATTATTGTGTTCATTATTTCAGCACATTCCCCAAGGCCAATCGAACTGTACTGGAAATCGTTTCTTTCAAGAAACTTGTTCAAAAACAGAAGACCTTTGTGTGTGTGTGTGTGTGTGTGTGTGTGTGTGTGTGTGTGTGTGTGTGTGTGTGTGAGAGAGAGAGACTGTAAAACTGTCTAGCGTTTATAAAAAACATTGATCAGAGCTGTGGAGCAGGGTAGCTCTAGGGAATGTCCTGTTAATATCCAGCTGCTCTTTATGAACTGGGCAAAATTAGAAATGGGCCCAGTTTTGTTCTTTTATGTTTAATTCTTGTCATTAAGTATGTCATTAAGTTGTTAATTTCTAAAAAAAAAAGTATTACAAATCCCTAAATATGGGTCTAGAGTTTGAGCTCGCAGTCCTAATTCTGATGGATCCTATCATTGAGATTGGTAAGAAAGGGCTATGTGGCCAGCCTTAACTTGGATAATATCATGCTATTAAAATGTGCATTTAGAAATTCCAAGTCAAGGGTCAGATTGTGTTCTGTGCTGTAACCCATCACTGACAATTCCACGTATAGTTCACACTTCTACTCACCTACAAGTGTATTCATGCTGCAACTCCTCAGTTAGTGGTGTGCACCAGGAACCCAATATGGAATCCATAATTTTGTTATTACTTTGTTATTATGTAGCTTCAGTTTTCATGATTTTGTTATATATACATTTCTTATCGTTATTGAACTTCATTCCTTTCCATTGATTTCTATGAGAAATTGATTTCCAGATGTAATTTCTTCATTTTTTATCTGATTTTATAGACATTTGGACTTATTGTACCCCTTATCAATAGGATAAAGGGTACAATACTTAATAAAGTATTGACAAACTTAATAAAGATTGAATAAAGAGCCCCGATTCTGCATGCACTTGTGGTTTATACACACATTTGCAGCTCTAACGTCTGTGTTTTTCAATAATTTTGGGTGAAACTTGAAATCCTTGTATCCATCTTGAAAGGAAACATCCCTGCTAACTTTCCAGAAGATTGGACAAAGTGTACTGATTTTATTAGCAATTTAATAATTTAATGGTTTGTACACACATTTCCAGGTGTACTATCTTTGTTTTCCATCCAATTTGGATTAACCATTGACAGTCTGTTCTCATCACCCAAGGGATTACCCCTGACAAATTTCAGAAAGATTGGATAAAGGATCCCAATTCTATAAACCATTTCAGTGTTGTGGTTTTGACAGAAGGTGCAAATTTCCTTAAATCACTTACAGGTGTTGCCTCTGTTTGAACTGTTGAGGTTTTACTTATGGAGACATCTGCTTTTTGGAGCATTTGTACAGAGAGAGTGAGGAAGGCAGGAGGAGGTGGGAAGAGCAGACAAGGAACAGGTGCCAGAGGCACTGGCACTGGCTTTAGTCATTGGCACCCCAAAATGCATGAAGGCATATGTTGGGGGAGAGTAGGTGCAGAGTTCTGCTTTTTTGAGCATTTTCAGTGAGGCTGAATACAACAGCACAGTCAGTCACACACACAAAGCAATTTATTTATTTATTATATTTATATAAAATGTATATCCCGCCCTTCCCTGCCCACAGGGTAGCCTGGGGCAGTGAACAACAGTATAAAAACAATAAAACAATTAAAAACCATTAAAACAATTTAAAACCATTTGGTTCCACTTTAAAACAATAAAGGGGAACAAAACCCACCCACACCCTATCCCTCGCCAAAGGCCTGGCAAAACAGCCAGGTCTTACATAAACGCTGAAATGACAGGAGATTGGGAGCTAGCCGAGCCTCCTTCGGGAGTGAGTTCCACAGCACAGGGGCGGCCACCAAAAAAGATCTAACATCGGTAGCCACCCGCCTCGCCCGGGGAACCTCCAAAAAGGCTCCCACGGACGATCTCAAGGGTCTCCTGGGCACATGGGGAGTGAGGCGGTCCCACAGATAGGTAGGACCCAGGCCGTGAAGGGCTTTAAAGGTTAAAACCAGCATCTTGAACCTGACTAGGTGCTTTATAGGCAGCCAGTGCAGAGCCCGGAGCACTGGTGTCATGTGCTCCCTGCGACCCACCCCCGTAAGGAGACGGGCCGCGGCATTCTGTACCAGCTGCAGCCTCCGGACCAGTTTTTCGGGCAGCCCCACGTAGCGCGTGTTGCAGTAATCCAGCCTCGAGGTGATGAAGGCATAGATGACAGTGGTGAGGTCAGGGTCTGAGAGATACAGCCGAAGCCACCGGACAAGATGTAACTGCTGAAAGCAGTCCCCGCCACAGCCACAACCTGAGATTCCAGGCTGAGCCACGAATTGAGGAGCACACCCAGACTCCGCACCTGAGAGACCATGGAAGGAGATTCCCCCAACAAGAGGAGATTCAACCACCCCTAGGCCCCCCAAGCCCTCGTCCACCAACATCACCTCTGTCTTGTCAGGATTCAATTGCAGATGGCTCAACCTCATCCAAGCCCTCACAGCTGACAGGCACTAGGAAAATAGGGAGACTGCATGGCCTGGGTTGATGGAAAAAGAGAGGTAGAGTTGAGTGTCATCAGCATACTGATGACACTGCATGCCCTGAAACCCTCTCATGATCTCCCCTAACGGCTGCATATAGATGTTAAACAAGAGAGGGGACAGAATGGCACCCTGCAGGACTCCACACATGAGGTCCCGGAGGGGAAGACGTACACTCCCCCAAGACCACCCAGTGAGTTCTCCCAGCCAGGAACAAATGAAACCAGTCCAAGACCATTCTGCCAATTCCGGCACGGTCTCTCAGGCAAGTCACCAACACCTCATGATTGACAGTGTCGAATGCAGCCGAAAGGTCTAGCAGAACCAATAAGGTCTGACGACCCTGGTTCAATGTCAGATGGAGATTGTCAATCAAGGCTACCAATGCCGTCTCCGTACCATACCCAGGCCGAAACTCAGACTAGGAGGGATCAAGGAAACCAGTGCGGTCCAGATGTTCCTGGAGCTGCCGTGCCACAGCCTGTTCAATAACCTTCCCTAAAAAGGGGAGGTTAGAGACCGGCCGATAACTGGCCGGAGCATTAGTGTCAAGAGATGGTTTCTTGAGAAGGTGCCTAACCACAGCCTCCTTCAGGCAGTCAGGCACCCTGCCCTCCCGAAAGGAGGCACTAACCACCCCAGCCAGCAATGGCCGTAACGTCTCCTGGCTGGCTTTCACCAGACAGAACGGGCATGGATCTTGCTCACAAGTGGTGGCATGAACAGATCCCAACAAGGACTCCACATCGGCAGGCAACACCATCTGAAACCGATCCCACAAAACAGGACAGGACGGGGCATCCATAGCCCCAAGATGATCCTCTGCAATTACTGTGGTACCGAAATCATGGTGGATGCGAGCAATCTTATCTACAAATTACTCGATAAACCAATCACAGTGGTCACTGGATTGCTCCAGGTCCAGGCGGAGGCAGGCAGGACTGACCAAGCCTTTCACCACCTGGAAAAGCTCCGCTGGACATGACTGTGCAGATGCAATAAGAGCAGCAAAGAACTGCTTCTTTGCTGCCTGCACCACCACAGCATAGACCTTTAAACTGCTCTTATGCTGCAATCAATCATAGTCATCACAGGTCGGGCGCCACCATCGCTCTAACCGCCTGCTCTCCCGCTTCAAACACCACAGGCCTTCAGTAAAACAAGGAGACCTGTGGGAGACTCGGGAGGGCAGCGGACGCCTGGGAGCCACTATGTCAATGGTCTCAGTCAACAAGGTGTTCCAGAAGGCTACAAGATCATCGACAGAGCGGGTTTCAAGGTCCAGGGGAAACTCTTCCAGAGCATTCTGGAACCGATCCGGTTCCATAAGTTTCCGGGGGCAGACCGATCCAATAGGTCCTGCACCCTTTCCAGGGCTAACATGCACCAGGATGCATGCCTTAAGGAGGTAATGGTCAGACCATGACAAAGGCTCTACCCCCCCCTTACTTCTACTAACTGACCCCCCGCCTCAAGGCCGGTGCAGAAAACCAAATCCAGTGTATGTCCCAGTGGCTACGCCGCTCCCCTGTCCCTCCAGCTGAGGCTGATGCTGCACAGAGAACCCATCTGGAAGAAGATCAGCCAAGATAGGGCCCAATTCATTGTCCAGTCAGGTCTCTGTAATACACACGAGGTTGGCATCCCACTCCGGGATTAACTCCCGGATGGTAGATGATTTATTGACAACCGACCTCATGTTCAGCAGCAGCAAACCAAGACCTGGGGTCTCCTGGGCCTCGACCCACAACCTACCCACATGGGGGGTTGAGAGGGGAACGGGCACAAGGCACCGCTCCCTCCTCACTGATGGAAGAATCCTCCCCTTTGGACCATATCTCCCCCGACCCATAACAACCCCAATCGCTGCAGAACCCCTCCCCTCCTCAGAGAGCCCTGATAGACACCCACCCTTCATAGGCTGCCCAACAGGCTCGAGAGAGGGACCCCACCCTCCAGCCCCCCTACCCACCTCTGCCACCGGTGGGCAACCCCTCCCCCCTGGAGGGTCACCCCTGCTCACACCAGGGGTTCCCATCCACACCACCCACCAACCTCCCTCTCCTGCCACCAGAAAGAGGTCGTGTACCCCCACACCACTCAATTCCCCTGAAAAATAATATAGGACCCCACCCCTCAGTCACTCCATATCCTCAGCCTTCTACTTCCACCCATGTAGGGGGGAGGGGGGGCGAAGGCACCGTCCAGACTGCTGTTTCTTTACTATAGAGCAGGACTGTTCTGCAGAGCAAGGATGTTATCGATGGTAGTCACCTCCACCCGCAAATGGCCTACCAACGACTCTTTGCCCTTTGGCGGCACCCTTCATCTGCCGCCCAGAGGTCACTGCCCTCAGTGCAGCTCCCCTTTGTAGGCACTGCTGATGGTTACCTGAAAGGGGAGGGACAGCAGAGTGGTTACAGGTGGGGAGGATTCCCTGGCCTCAGCACCAGGGAGCCAGCACCCCACCCCACATTTGTTTCTCCAGATCTCTGACCAGGGGTCACCACAACTGGCAAACCTCCGAAAACTCTTGATAATCCACTGCCACCACCTGAGTGTATCCCAGAGGGCATTCACACCACTCAGGAAATGTGAAACCCAAAAGGTATAAGCCTTTTGTGCTCCCAAGAGCACTTCCACTTCCTGTAATATCTTCCCAGAGTTTCCTCCCCTGCGTTGGAGACCGAACCCCAGAGTCACCCAAGGAAGGCTTCCCTTGGTCCCAGAGCTGTTGGCTTCTAGCCAAATAGGGAGTTTTCCCCTCTTTAGTAGTTTGGCCTGGCTACCTGGTCAAAGGAGATGTTTAATGGTCAGCCGATAACACACAGTAGGGTAGAAATAAAGCTTAGAATTTACTGGTGCATATAAAAAGGAATAAAACAAATCTTACACCAAGAACCAAGAGGTGATAAACCCTTTTGAGCAACGCAAGTCAGTCTTTTGGGGCGTGGTAGCCCATTTGGAACGTCTTTCTCTACAACTGTATCTGATGTAGCAGGCAGACTAGCAAGTACTCACACAGGGTAGGTTCTGGTCTGGTCTCCATAGGTGATGTTTTTCCTATGGGGTCAAGGTTCTTGTCCTGGCAAGGCCAGAGTTACAGAGTTCACAGCCAAGCCATCCAGTCCATGTGTGCCAGAGAGAGCAAAAGCCTGTGGCTCAACCTTTTAAAAGTTCCCTTCCCCCTCCCTGTGATTAGTTCAGGAGAGTCACCTGGCTCAGGTACAGATCCCCCCCTGACCAGTCCAAGCCAATCAGGTTTCTGCCTCCTGCTGGCCTTAGGAATTTCCTGAGGAATTTCAGGGATGTGGGGGTCCTAAACATGTGCTTGTTTAGAGGCCTAGAACTCGGTTAAGCCTGACTCAGTTTCAGGCAAGTGTCCATGTCAGGGCCAATGGCATTTTGCCACATCAATCATGTCTCTTAATTTCTGGGATGCTTCCCTCTCCCTTCTGCCTTGCTGCCTGAAGTCCCTCTTATGTCCTGCCACTTTATTTTTTGTCCCAAAACTTTCAGGACTTGTATTTGCACAACTTCTGTTAAAATCACAACCCTTACATTGCTTATATTACTGGGGCCCTTCAGCCAATCTTTCTGTAATTTGTCATGGATGATCCCTTGCATGAGGGGTATACTGAGTCCAAATTTCATCCATATTGAATGGACAACAAAGATTTTACAGCTAGAAATGTGTGTGCAAAGTCAAACTACAAAAGGTAAATTGCTTACAGAATTGGGACCTGTTGTTCAAACTTTATGAAACTTGGCACAGATGATCCCTTGTTATTAGAGGTACACTATGTCCATGTCCTATTCCAAACTGGATAGGCAGAAAAGTTATTGCCATAAATCTATTAAAAATCATTATGCTTATAAAATCTGGACCCTGTATTCAGTTCTTCTGATGTTTGTCAGATACTTTACCTTGAATGAGGGGTACAATCAGTTCAAATTTTATTAGAATCAGAAACAAAACAAAAAAACTACAGCTTAAAATACGTGTCAGAAGGTCAAAATAATGAAATAATTATGAATTCTGAAATTTCATTATTATTTTGTAATTATTTCATTAATTGTTATTTTAAAAACAATAACAAAATTGCTAAATGTTATTTTTATTATAATAATGAATATGAAATGCACACCCCTATCCTCAGTATCTTTCCTGTCTTATCTCCCCCTCCTCGTGATCTCCATTCATCAGCAAGATGCTCTTATCTGTGCCCTTCTCCTCCATCGCCAACCCCTGACTCCATGCTTTCCACCTTGCTGCATGATATACTTGGAACAAGCTTCGTGAGGTGGTGCATCAGGTTGCCTCCCTATCCATAATCAAGTCCCACCTTAAGGCCCACTTTTTCGAGGTCACTTTTAAATCATGATCCCAGACCCCATCCACATCATAGCTCATTGATTTCAACCATCTTAACTGAAATAGATAAACTTACCAAATACCTACATTCTGTAGTCCCTTATTCATAGGAAGATTCGTATTTCTAGTTGTCTATGTCTTTGGGTCTTGGGGTCCTGATCCAGTTAGGAAACATCTGATTTAATGGTAGTTTTTAATTAAAGATACAGTACTGCTAATAATAAATTAAGATGTTAGTCTTTTGCTGATGTCTTTTGCTGATATACAATACGTTTTTGTAGCATCCATTCAATTATTATATTGGTAGATGCCTCATACGTTGTTTTCCCTGTGCGTTGTGACCAAGTAGTTGATTGCTAGAATGGTAGTTTGTCCCTGCGAATGTGTTGTCCAGAGAGAGGGGTATCAATAAAGTTGTTGTTATGATAATTCTTCAGCAGACAAGCAGTGACTCCAAGTGACTGATTATTTGGTGCAGGATTGATCGGGGGGGGGGGGGTCATCATAATTTTCTCCCTTTTCTTTACCTGAAATTGCAACAACAGGGGAGAAAAAAGCAGCCATAAAAAATTCAATACATCCTAGCAGCTGTGAGCACTCAACTATAAATGTTTTAGAAAGTGTTATTCTATTCACTTCTTATGTGATTTTAGTGCTTATCTAATGCTAGTAAATATCTGGAGATGGTCTCATATTTGGACATTGCATTTTTGAAAAATGTAAATATTAGATGGTTATAACTCATCCTTACAAAAATCAATCCATGAGGAATATGATACTAGAAAGATGATACTCTTCAAGCAATTTTTCTCCATATAAAAAGAATAAAACAGAATCGATATAGCCAAAGTTATTTGTAAATCCTTAGTTTACTGGGTTTAAAAAGACAAAAAGACAGTTTAAAAATAACGTACTGTGATTCTTGAATGGCCTGTTTCCTGCGCAACAGCTTCAAATAGTCTTTTAGAGAGAGGCTGCAGTACTACTTCTGATATAGGCAAAATGTTCTTAACTTTGTCTTGCCATTAGGAGAGCTGCCCTAATAATAGGGCTTGGGGATGGCACTGTTAACTGTTACAAAAACACAATGTGATTTCACAGTTTCTAGTCTGTGAGTGGATGTGAGAACAAATTGGCAGTTGTTTAAAAAAAAAAAAAAATGGAGCCTTTTAGCCTGAGCAACCTAGACTGGAATGTATATAAAACCAAAAGCTCTTGACTTTGTATAGAAAAAGCTCTTGGAATGTATAGAAACCAAAAGCTCTTGGCTTTGTGTGTTTCAGTGCTGAAGAGATGCAGAATTTGTAACGCTACCCATCTGAAAGTTTTGCTTGACCTTAAAAATAGATGGGGTTTGGAGAGCTACAATTTTGAGAAAGGTACCACTAAGACTGGACTCAAAACATCTTCCTTGCTGTAGAATTGAGTTCTGTAATCTGCTGAAGAGCTTCCTCTTGGATCTGTCTCACAGTGGGTAAGAGAGCTGCCACAACTGAGACCATTTAGTGTGTGTAGCTATATGAGCCCTGCTGATTTTGAGCAGACTGATGCTGCTTGAAGGAAGGCTAGAGTCCCCTGCCTGACTTGGTTAGAAGAGTAGCTGGAAGGCTTAGTCTTGGACTTTTGGACTTGAGGGTTTGTTCTGTGTTTTGTTTCCTTTGTTGTTTAATGGGCCCTGAATTAAGGGAAACCCAAAGGAGAACTGCATTTTGTGCCTTTGTGAAGCTGGTGGATTCAGGCTGCAAGCCTACTACATATCCTTGACTCCACCACCCCTTCCTTTCTTTTTTTAATGTGTTTGATTTGGCTGAAGAAGCACTTGGCCACTAAAATATTAGATTTTTTTTTATTATTGCAGAAAAAAGAAATAATCAAATTTTGGCTCCAGAAAGTGTGATTTGTTTTTCCCACGACTGTGGTTGCCACAATGAATTTTATTTATTTATTTTAAAAACTTATTACCCTGCCCCTCCTGCCACAGGCAGCTCGGGGCGGCTTACAATAATAAAAACTATGAAAACACATTAAAAGGAGGCAACAGAGAAAAAAACTGCCTCCCCTACCCCCCATCACCCCTCTCCCCCACCAAATGCCTGGTGGAACATCCAAGTCTTGCAACTTTTTTGAAAAGAGGGGAGGTCTGGGGCCAGTCAGACCCCCACCGGAAGGGAGTTCCATAGGCACAGTGCGGCCACCAAGAACGCCCTCTCCTGTTTGGCCACCCAAAAACTCAGGGGGGCTTCAAACAGGGCATCCCCGGATGACCGCAGGGGCTGATCCAGGACACGGATCAGCCCCTGCAGAATAGGAGTAAGGCGGTCTCACAGATAGGCAGGGCCCAGACCGTTTCGGGCTTTATAGGTTAAAACCAACACCTTGAATCGGGCCCGGAAAACCACCGGCAGCCAGTGCAGAGAGTGGAGCATTGGTGTAATATGCTCCTGGAGGCCCAGTCCCACTAGGAGATGGGCCGCCGCATTCTGCACCAGCTGCAAATTCCAAGCCATCACCGTGGGTAGCCCCACGTAGAGCACATTACAGTAGTCTAGTTGAGAGGTGATGAAAGCATGGATGACAGCGGCCAGGTCAAAGTATGAAACAAACGACTGCCCATTGCACCAGATGCAATAGGCAGAAAACACTCCTCACCACAGCCTCCACCTGGAGATCCAGGTGGAGCTGCGCATCGAGGAGCAGCCCTAGACTCCGTAAGTGGGAGGTAAATGTAGGACAGACCCCATCAATGATGGGGGCTGCCAATTTCATTGCCTTACCCACTAACATCACCTCTGTCTTGTCAGGATTCAGCCGCAGTCGATTGGCCCTCATCCAATCCCTCACAGCCTCCAAGCACCGAGTAAGCCCCAAGACTGCCAGTCCTGGGTATGTTGAAAAAGAGAGGTTCAGTTGTGTGTCATCAGCATATTGATGACACTGCACGCTGAACCCCCTAATCGCCTCGCCTCGCAGCTGCATATACACGTGGAACAGGATTGGGGACAGAACAGAACCCTGTGGAACTCCACACGAGAGGTCTTGGTATGATGAAAAACAATCCCTGAGAACCACCTGCTGTGTTCTTCCAGTCAGGAATGAGCAGAACAATTCAAAAACAGTCCTGCCCAATCCTGCACAGTCCCACAGGTGCATCACCAACATCTCATGATCAACGGTATCAAACGCAGCTGACAGATCTAACAGGATCAGTAGGGTCGAATTACCCCAATCCATATCTCCGCACAGGTCATCTACCAAATCCACAAATGCAGTCTCGGTGCCATAACCCGGATGAAAGCTGGACTGAGAGAGATCCAGAAAACTGATGCAATCAAGATGCCCCTGCAGCTGCCAAGCCACTACCTGTTCAATAACCTTCCCTAAAAAGGGAAAGTTAGAAACAGGCTGATAGCTGGCAGGGGAGCCAGCATCAAGCGATGGTTTCTTGAGCAGAGGCCGCCCAGCTGCTTCCTTGAGACAGCCCAGCACTCTGCCTTCCCGCAGGGAGGCGTTGACCACCCCAGCCAGCAATGGCCCCATTGTCTCCTGGCAGATCTTAACCAGCCAGGACGGGCAAGGGTCTAATTAACAAGAAGTGGCCCTTAACGCCCCAAGAACATCCACTGCATCGGCGGGCATCACCGACTGAAACTGATCCCAGAAAAATGGACATGACGAGGCTTCCATAACCTCTGGTTCCCCTAGTGTAAGAAATGCTGACTCAAAATCATGGTGAATACAAGCAATTTTGTCCACAAAATAATCCACAAACATGTCACAGCGGGCAGTAGATGACTCCAGTCCAAGATTGAGGGAGGCTGGACTGACCAGCCCCCACACTACCCAGAAAAGCTCCGCTGGATGGGATTTTGCTGACACAGTATGAGGGCAGCATAGAACTGACTCTTTGCTGCCCACCTAGCCACAAAATAGGCTTGTAAACTGGCTCTATGCCACAGTCTATCGGCTTCAGCATGCGAACAATGCCACCGTCGTTCCAACCGCCGCCCATCTCACTACAGCAACCGCAGCTCCTCGGAAAACCAAGGAAGTCTGCAGAGCTGCTGCCTGGGCAGCGGATGCCTAGGAGGCATCTGATCAATGGCCTCCGTCAGCAAGGTGTTCCACAGCACAACGAGGTCATCGATGAGATGGTAGTCAAGGTCAGAGGGTATTTCCCCCAGAGCATTCCGGAAACGTTCTGGTTCCATCATCCTCCAGGGGTGAACCATCCGAATAGGCTCAACACCCTTCCAGGGGCAGACATGTGCAAGGAGTGAGGTTTGCAGGAGGTAATGGTCCGTCCATGACAAGAGCACAGCTGATATCTCCCCCACTAACGGAACACCCGCCTCAAGGCCGGTGCGAAACACAAGGTCCAGGTGTTTCCTCCCTGATGTGTCAGGCCGATAACCATCTGGGACAGGCCCATGGTTGCCATGGAGGCCATGAACTCATGCTCAGCTCCCCCAAGGGCGGCGTCAGCATGAATGTTGAGGTCCTCCAAGACTATTGTCTTTGGGGACCGCAACACCACCCCCAACACCACCTCTGCCAGAGCATGCAGGGAGGCCGCTGCACAGGTAGGTGCACGGTATACCAGCAACACTCCCAAACTGTCCCCTGCCAAATCAAACACAAGATGGAGACCTTCAGTACCTAATATGGATTTCACCGGATACCTCCTCACAGACCATCCCTCCTAAAAAATCATAGCTACACCGCCCCCCGTCCCCGACCCCTCTGACGGTGGCTGGTGCTGCATGGAAAATCCAGCCGGAACAAAATCAGCCAGAATAGGCCCCGATTCATTGTCCAGCCAGGTTTCCGTAATACATATGAGATGGGCGGCATTGTCCAGGATTGTTTCCTGGACAGTTGTCACTTTATTAGCCACCGATCTCACATTTAACAGCACCATCACAATCATTCCACTTGCTGATATCTGGCTTTGACCCAAAAGCATTATGTCAGTTTAAAGCAGAGGTGGGCAAATTGTGGCTCAGGAGCTGCATGCACCTCTCGGCCAGTTCAAATGCAGCTCTTGGCCAGAGCTGGTCCTAAGCCCCTGCACTGTCTTAGTTAGCCTGTCTCTTACTTCATTCCGCCCAAGTCTTAGCAGTCAGAACCACAAAGCACCAACTCCACCAGCCATTCATGAAGCAGGAGACGTTTGTGTGCATGTCCATATGGGTATGTCTCTTGTGGTTCTTGGCCATCTAAAAATTTGGGATAGTAAGGTGCAGGTCCCCCAAAAGTCACTCATCAGTTCTGCTATGAAGAAAAACCTTCATGTCTTTTTCAATTGGAGAAGGCTATTGGCACAAGAAACCACACAAACATTCCATGAAGTCATCAGCAGTTTTCTGGGCATAAGCATATATCACCACTCACTGGAAAATAAAGATTTTCTTGTTAAAACCATTGAAGACACAGCTTACAAAATTCTTAGTTGGAATGCAAAAATGATAAATAAAAATGCTGAGAAAGTGCAGAAACTAAAAAGCTGTACCCTAGCAGAGGCTCAGACAAAAGTTTACTAAGGAATAGAAGAACAGTAGAAAATGCTCAAACAGCATGGGCTCAACCTATCTGAGAGACTGCCTTTCATTCCAGACTCTACTGTGGCATGTACGGTCAGCCAGGAGTGCTCTCTTGCGAGTACCACCAGCCAAACTTGTCCATACAACAAGGGCCCACAGAGAAGCATTCTCGGTTGCTGCTCCAGTATTGTGGAACTCCTTTCCCCCAGAGTTCTGTCAGAGTCTGAACCTGGTCATATTCTGGAGGCAGTGGAAAACTTTTCTTTTTGGTAAGGCATTTGGCAGGCAGGCTTAGCAGTTAGAGGTGGAGAGGTTAGGGGTGAGGGTGGGTTTTTCTTTGAACATTTTAAAGGGAGTTTTATTGTACTATGTATTTTGTGAAAGCTGCCCTGATCCTTTGGGGAAGGGAGAGATAGAAATTTAAATTAAAATAAAATAAATAGTCGCTTATGGATGGATGAGTATTTGAAAGCATCACACAAATGTGATGGAGAAGCAATGATTCAGCAAACCTGTGTAGAACTGGAACAGTCATGACAAGTAGAGAATGTAAATGATGTATTAAAGAAAGCTGAAGTCCTGATCAGAGTTAAACACACTGCAAAGATGAAGAGATGGTACCCTATATACAGACAAAATGAAATATTGCAAGAATAGAAACAACACTTTCAGCTTCATTAACATAGCATCTGAAATCAATTGTGAGGAAGTCTAGAGAGAGTGTGGTTGCCTTTTTAGTCCCAAATGTAAGAGATGGAGTACTTCAGATGACATCTTTTATTGGACCAATCTCTGTTGCTAAGAATGTGCTAACATGAGTAACCCAAAAGCTTTCATACACGCACCAAAAGAAGTTGGTGTCAGGACCTGGCTTGGGGTTATTTATTTATTTTAAACATTTCTAACCCACCCATCCTGCCACAGGCAGCTCTGGGCGGCTTACAATAATACCAATAACAGTAACAATAACACTAAAAACAACTTTAAAATACACAACAAAAGGGAGGAATAAAAAATATCCCTAACCGCCCACCGCCCTAACCCATTCCCCCCACCCTTCCCCTCCTCCCCCTCAAAAACCAGGTGGAACAGCCACGTCTTACAATGACGTCAAAACGAGGGGAGATCCAGCGTCAAACAGGCCTCCACTGGCAGGGAGTTCCACAGCTGCGGAGCAGCCACTGAGAAGGCCCTCCCCATCTGTGGCCCTCCCCATGGCTACTGTGGGGCACTGCCAGGATTCTTCTCAGGGGTGTTGTCAGGAGTTGAGCCCAGGTCAGAAGCCATTAGCTCAGTCCAGAATATCAGCAGACTTGGGAGGGTAATCCAGGGGTATGGTCAGGGTCCAGTCGAGTTTCAAGAGGTCTAATGTCAGCATCAGAGCCAAGGGGTCAGCCGAGTCAGAGTCAGGGGCCAAAGCAGGGTCACTTCCAGAGTCAGTCAGTGAACAGCGAGATGGGGCAAGGCACAATAACACAACAGTCCTGAAGCTGGAGTCAGCAAAGTCTTCAGGACAGGTTGCTTAAACAGTTTCCACTTCCTGTCATGAACCTTTTAAACTGTAGGTCAGCCAATGGGAGATAGAGGTGTGTTACTTGGCTCATGAAATGGCAAACCTCTAGTGTCCTGGGGGAGCAGCTATGGGAGCAGTGCTGTTGTGGCACTGTGGTCAAGGTGGCTGCGTTGAAGTCCTGGGGACCAGGGTTTGAGCTTGATGGGACCTCATGGTTGGTCCAATAAAAGATATCCTTTCATTTGAACTACTTAATCTCCATCTCAGTCATGAGGAAGAAATTCCCCAAGCTCTCACTGTTTGTTCCATCTTCTGTGTCCTAGGCCATTTGTTATTGATGAATTCAGCTAAGCCCTTAAGAACATAGGAACATAAGTAGTGCAATACTGGTTAGACCAATGGTCCGTCAATGTTTCTAACAACATTTTAATGGGATTGTAGGGAACAACCTCTAACGGGTTACTAGTTTAACTAGCCAGATGAAAAATGCTAGATGGGTCAATTGGTTTCTTTCCATCCAAAATGTTGTTATAGCAATAACATTATTACGGAAACCTATTGACAAATGAATTTTATAATCTAATCCTTAGTTTGAAATTTACTCTTGGGCTGCTGCAAAAATCATTCCGTCGGGACTTTTTAAACAGACAGTGCAGAGCAAAATGAAAATGAAATAACTGATTCTACATTTCCCGGTACATACTGAGAAATGTTTGCCAAAGAAGCATGCAGATGTTAAATAAAGAGTAAATTTGATGTTTGTTATCTGCTTGGCAGTTGTTCCTGAACAGACAATGCTAAAATACATAAAATAAATTACGTAGTATAAATCATTCCCTCAATCTTATGATAATAATGTACTTTTTATTTAACACAGATTAGTGACTATTAACAGAATTTTTTTTAAAATGCTAAAGATTCTACATATGGCATAACATGTGTGGGGGTGGTAAAATCTTCATGGAAAAATGTCTGACCTTTTTCCTGTTGAATATTATTTACTCCTCAGCCACCTCCACCATGCAAGTCCCAAGTCCAGGGCTTGCATGGCAAAAGGAGGAGAGAGCTGAAGCTTGCCTGAGACTAGGACCTGCATGGTGGGAGGACATGGAGGTTCTTGCTGAACAGCTGATCAATCACTAAGCTCTTGCCCTTGTGAATGGACTTGCAGGGTACAGGGGAAAAGAGCATTTCCACTGAACAGATGTGAAAATAATTTTCATGGACAAAGCACGCTTTCATTTTTTTTGCAGCTTCATTTTACCCACAAAAATATTTACATATATCACACTTTCCAGTAGCATATTTTATGGCAGACAGACAGTAAGAAGTTCGCTGGACTTTTATGTGAGCTAAAGAGACAGCTCCCTACATCTGGCAAGAACAGTCAAGATTTATTTAGCTTTCGGACAGTATTGAAGAAATGTCTACTTTACCTAAAAATAACCATCTCTCGTTTTCTCATGCTTATTATTTGTCTGTCACCAATGTTGAGATTCATCACTTGAACTCAATCTAATTTTGTTAAAATTAGTGTACATCTCACCCATTTTCTTTGCTCACTGTTTGTTAAATCTTAATTATACCTGTCAGCCATTTCCTGTGATAAACTTTCTTGTGTTCCTTCCTTATCTGTCTTGTCTTTTATCTTCCCTTTCTAGTTGAGGAACTAATCTGACAATATTGATGGAGAACGTTTAACGGGGTGTCCACATGCTGCAGTATTGTAGTTTGAGAAGACAGAAATGCAAATTGTATTGAACTGAAATGAAGAAGAGAGAAAGTTATGGGAGGTTCTCTGTGTTGGCAGATAATCAATCAGTAGAACCTGTGGTGGAGGGGGTGTAACTGGTGAAAATGTAATAGCCTATGGGTCTGTAAGGCCTTATAGCTTTTGTATTTACTGTTGTCACAGAACCTTGAGATCAGATAGATAATGACCCTTTTCACACAGACACTCTAACACTGATAAAATGGATGTTACATTTTATTATACATGTTTCAGGGCTGCAGATGTGCTCTATGGGTGCCCTGAAACATGTATAATAAAATGTAACACCCATTTTATCAGTGTTAGAGTGTGTGTGGAAAAAGGGCCATAGTTATATTATTAAACTACCTTGCTTTCACTTTAGCTAACAGACACACTAGCAAAAGTTCTCATTCTTAATAACAGAACTTGATGAAAACTTATAGTTAATAAGCTACATGAAATCCAGGATATAAATTTCATTAAAAGGCATCCAATGTCTCCAAAAAGGTCTAACTATATAAGACATTGGCAAAATGTCTCTTGTACCTCCCTGCTGTCTGATCAACTACTACTACAACCTACTCAAGTCTCTCCTGTTAGATTTAGAGATATATGCCACAATTCTGATTATCTTAGATTCAAACTCTGAAGAAAACTCATATGGCAGAATGAGGTTGTTATACTAAGATAGATTCTGAGCTGATCATTTTCCCTGCTGAGAAGATCTGACATCCGAGTTGGTAAATACAGCTAGCTAATGTCAGCATATGTGTTATATGCTATAAAATAAAGCTACCGTGAGAGAGAACATTCTCAGTATACAATATATGATGTATTCAAGGAAATTAAAACCTAAGAGACACTTTCAGAAGACAATCTCTGTCAGCAGCTGAGGTAGCAAACTCTAGCTCTCGGCTGTAGAGATTAAGGATGGGCGAACAGATCGCGATTCGGGTTTGGCCATCTGGTTCGGTTCGGCCGTTCAGTTTGGCCGTTCGGTTCGTTCACCACGTTCAGGTTCGGCCGTTCAGTTTGGTCCTCTTCGGTTCGGTTCGGGCATTCTGAAAAAGGCTCTGTGTGCGAGGAATGATGGCCCCAGACCCATGTCGGTGGGTCCTGCGGCTAGAGTTGCAACTTCTAGGTATTGGGCACAGCCCTCCCTGCCAGTAACTTGGCCCTAGAACCCTGAGAGTGGGTCCTGGGACTGGAGTGACTGTTCCTTGATGCAGTGGAAAGACATCGCCTCTGTTCGAGGAATGATGGCCCCAGACCCATGACAGTGGCAGCTTCTAGATACATATTGGCCACAGACCTCCCTGCCTGTAACTTGGCACCAGAACCCTGGCGGTGGGTCCTGGGGCTGGAGTGGCTGTTTCTTGATACTCTGGAAAATTGGATCTCTATGCGAGGAATGATGGCCCCGAACCCATGACGCTGGGTCCTTGGACTAAGGTGGCAGCTTCTAGGTATTGGCCACAGCCCTCCCTGCCTGTAACTTGGCCCCAGAACCCTGATGGCGGGTCCTGGGGCTGGAGTGGCTGTTTCTTGATGCTTTGGAAAATTGGCTCTCTGTGTGAGGAATGATAGCCCCAGACCCATGTTGGTGGGCCCTGAGGCTGGAGTGGCAGCTTCTAGGTACATATTGGCCACAGCCCTCCCTGCCTGTAATTTGGCCCCAGAACTCTGACGATGTGTCCTGGGGCTGGAGTGGCTGTTTCTTGGTGCACTGGAATAACATAGTATTTGTGCGAGGAATGATGGCCCCAGACCCATGACGGTGGGTCCTGGGGCTGGAGTGGCAGCTTCTAGATACATATTGGCCACAGCCGTTCCTTCCAGTAATGTAGTACCCAGAACCTTGACGGTGGGTCCTGGGGCTGGAGTGGCTGTTTCTTTTTTATATATCTATCTATCTCTACACTGACTCTAACTGCTATTAACTATTCTAAAACCTATTGAGCTAAATGGAATGTCCTAATAATTAACTACAAACACACTGTATCTCTATAACTAAGCTAACTACTATGTATATCTCTCTAGTAACTGTCTATCTAATAACTATCTATCTATATACAATATTACACAGGAGGAAATACAAAGAACACAGGGAGGGGTACAAAACTGAAATGAAAATCAATCTAATAATATTCCTACTCTAAATAAATCCAAAACTTAAAACAGGGGAAGGGAATAAATGATGGAATAAGAGGGAGAGGGAAAGGATTCAATGGAGGGGGGAGGGAGGGAGGAAGGAAGATTGAACACAGGGAGGGGTAAAAAGAAAAAATAACAACTAAATCTATCTAATATAATCTAAATAAATGATAATATGGAGGTAAATGGATTTGCTGGGTGAAATAAGAAGAGGATGGCAATGGATTTAGGAATAGGAAGGAACAAAAACTGCTGGGAGAGGGAGCCTTTTGAAACGCCTGCTGTTCAGGAACAGTGACTAGCTCAGAAGGTGTTGGGAAGGGGGGAGCAATCAGTTTTGTTTCTTGCTGCGCCTGCCTCACCACAAGCCCTATTGGCTCCGTGCAGCCTAGCCCGTAGCCAATCGCAGACCGTGAAGTCAGTGGTCTGAGGTGAAAAGGGATGGTGATTGGGCAGGCTGGCTGCTACTCCAAGCCTCTCCACCCCTGGTACCTGGAAGTCTGCTCCTCCGCTGACTTCCCCTCCCTGTCATGTTTTGCCTTCCAGTGACAGGTTTTTGCCACCCGAACTCACGCGAACGCGATCTGAACTGACCAAACTGTTTGGTCATTTCGACGTTCGGAATTGAGTTCGGTTCGGTCAGTTCGGATTCGGGTTCTGGTTCGGTCATCCGAACAGGTCAAGTTCAGACCGAACTCCGAACTGCGTTCACCCATCCCTAGTACAGATGAAGAATGTAGTACAGCTATCTTCCCACTTCCCAGCCAGTACAGTTCCGGTGGCGGCTGGTGGTTTTTGAGACTGGGTTTGGCAGTGGGTGGGTTGAACCTCCGCTGCTGGCTGACTGGCGAACCTAGAGGCGGAGCCTGGCCAATGGTAGGTGAAGCCTGGCCAACGGTAGGCGGAGCATGGCCAATGGCCCTTTTTAAAAAATTTGGCCAGTTTCAGGCCTGCGTTGGCACCAAACTATATCCATCCAGACCAGCATCCTTAGTATCTACCTTCACTATATCTCCGGCAGTCAAATGCCCGTCCAAACACACAGGCCCTTTTTAAAAAGTATGGCCAGTTTCAGGCGTGCGTTGCCACCAAACCATCTCCACCCAGACCAGCATCCCTGGTATCTATATCCCCAGAAGCCAAATGCCTGTCCAAACACACAGGCCCTTTTAAAAAAGTTTGGCCAGTTTCAGGCCTGCGTTGCCACCAAACCAGCTCCATCCAGACCAGCATCCTGATATCTACCTACACTGTATAGTCAAATGCCTGTCCAAACAAACAGGCCCTTTTGAAATGCACAACCATTTCAACCATTGTGGGCTGTGGCACAACTACAATGCACAGAAAATGCTGCAAAGGGCAACAGGATTATGTGAAATCCTAAATGGCACGCCATAAATGCTGCATAGAGTTTTACAAAGGGAGAAGAGGCATGCACAGTTCTGGAGAGGGCAGGAAGCACTTACCATGTGGCATTCAATGAAAGACACACCAAAATGCAAGAAAAGCACTTTTAACGAAAGAATATTAGCCTAGGCCTGAAAATAATGGATGATAAATTTTAGCCTAAAAGGTATGTTTGCAATAATTAATACAACATAAAACTGTAATAAAAACTTAGGAGTGCTTTCAGACACCATGATTATCACTCATGGTCTCCAGCAGAAGCACCTACAAACTATTGTGACATCTAAAAGCACCCTTAACTTATCCCTAAAATGAATAGGCCAGATTCCCTGCTAGCATAAAGCATTTGTACCAGCTGAATAGCTAGTTCACAGTGGCTTTATTAATTTCAACACAGGCTCAAAGCATGGAAGAATAAAGGAAGAAATTTCAATAAGAAATTCATAGTTAATATACCAAAGCAATACAGGGTATCACCAGAGTGTTCAGCATTACTGTGGGGTTTAAACAAATATCGTTTAAAAATCTCTCACTCAATACACACCAGCATGATATATTTGTGTGTAGATTGTGCAGCATGCACAATTTGTGTGGTCATCACACCAGCATGATAGATTTGTGTGTAGATTGTGTAGCAAGCACAATTAAGTCAGCATGATAGATTTGTTAAGGAACTTTATACTTGTTATAAAATACAAAACACATGTAATTGTCACCCAGCCAATTCAAATACAAGTTTCATATAGCCTTTGTGATTGAAAAGCAAAGCTCAGTACTTATTCTATATGCTCTTATCTGCAGCAGTTTTAAAACACTCATTCTAAAACATTTTAAAACACTAATTTTAAGACCCCAATTCCACCCAGGACCCCCATTTTCCTCTTCCAGACCCCCATTCTCTTCCTCCAAGAGTCCCCATCGTATGCACCCTGTCACGGGTTGGGGTTCAACACCCCCTACTTTACTGGGTTTGAGTGACTCAGTTTCCCTTGCGCACAGTCCTCTTGAATCAGTTTCTCTCTCTGGCTAATTCAAGTCTGCCACAATGAAACTTCTTGTCACCCAAGCGCCCGATCCTTCCCGTTTACAGACTCTTTACTCTCTGGGTTCGCAAGAGCTTGAGGGCTCTTGTAGCTCACTTGTGTTCCAATATTAGACTCTAGACCACTTCTTCATAAAGTATGAAGTATATTTATTGTTTACATAAACACAAGATAGTTGATACAGAGTGGTAATAGAAATAAAAGGTAAACATAACGCATTCCTAACTTATACTGTTTTGTGTTCCTAAGTTATTCATCTTACCCTAGAACAAGTCCATAAGTTCTGGTTTTCTCAGCCATAAGGAACTGGCTGGGCTCTGGCTTCTTAGAGCGAAGCTGTGTCTCATTTCATCTTCCCCCAGCCTGCAGTGATCAGCTGGCTCTTTCGTATGTAGATGTGCAAGATGGCTCTTGCAGGAAATCTCCAAGCAGTCTCATCCTCCCTCTGGGATCTCTGTCCTTTTATCGTATTTGTCTCTCTTTGTCTGGGTTTTCCCGCCTCTAGGGAATGTGTCCCAGAGCATGTAGGCAACATGGAAGTTCATTAACATTTCCATAGGATGTCTAGCACCCCAGCTTTCAATCCACGTTCGATTATCTCTTGTAGTTTCTACAGACTTGTGACGTGTGAGAGGGTCAACCTGAGCTGTAATTTGAGTTCTACTGTTCTCAGAGTTGGCATTACAACATGTGGAACTTGTAACATTACATACTGTACATTTACAGTAACATTGCATCCATGTGAAACCCTTGGTATCACATATTTACCAAACATGTAGTCCCGTGTTACACGTATGTAACCCCCTGTTTCCCCGTGACACACCCCCTCGCAATTCCACCCCTAGGCCTCCATTCTGCCCCCCAAACCCATCCCACCCACCTCCATTCTGCCCCCACTCAATCCCATCTCATCACCTCTTTTGCTCCTGGGGTTCTTGGGGTCCGGGGGTGGTGGCCCAGGCCCCAAGAACCCCAGGATCAAAAGAGGCCCCAAGAAAAGAAGATAGGTCACTTACCAGCATGGCATCCTCACTCAGGAAGGAGAGAAGAAGGAAGGCACAGGCAGGCAGAAGTCAGCATTGGATCAGATGGAAGGAGGGAGGTAGCCAGCCAGCCAGCAGGACACACTGAGGACTCAGGAGTGAGGTGGGGAACCAGCTCAAGCAGGCCCTGCCTCGTGACTCTGGCAGGCAGCACTGAAGCTCCTAGGCTCCCCCTCCCTCTAGGTCTTGGAGTGAGGGGGAGGGAGATTCTAAGAGCTGTGTAGCAGCTCCCAGGCTCTCCTCCTCCTCCCCCCCACACATAGACACACTGCACAGCTGCAGTCTGTGAGTGAGGGGAGTCCTGTGGCCTGGGCACCTACTGTGGTGCCTGGGTAGTGACTTTAGCACAGGCGCTACCCTCTGCAATGAAATAGTGCCCCAAGTGGCACTATTAAATCATTGCTGCTTTCCCTTTATGCGGTATGGACGGCACTTCTAAGTGGCAATACTGCATATAGGGTGGAACTCCTCACTTTTGTCCCTGAAGACTTCCTTAGATGTCCTAAGGAAGCCTTCGGGGGCTGGGGGGGCTCCTCCTGTTGGCCCAGCTGAGCCAATAGGAGCCAGCCACTGTGTGCCCCAGACTTGGAGGTGAAGTCCACCTCCACCAGCTATTTGGGGCAGGTTTGCCGCTCTAGTGGTTCTTTGAGAGGGTCCTCACATTCTCTAAACTGGGTAGCACCGCACGCACAACCCAGTTGTGAGAATGTTCAGAACTATCTCGAAGAACCCTGTTTAGAATGTAATAACTTTCTATGGGTTCAGCCAGGCGGCAGCTTTAAAAAAAAACCCAGAATGCCAGCACTGCAGCATGATTGCCGGGGAAGTCCTGGGGCCAGGATGGGCATTGCCCCCGATTCCCTAGGGGGTGCACCACACCTGTACAGTTCTATAAATATTTCTCACTGCACTTATTTCTTTATATCAGCAGTTCTGCACTACATTTTTTTTGTATGTGTTGTAGGAATTAATTCAGTTGGAATCATTTAATACTCATTGCACACTTTTCTAGACATACCATTGGATATTTTCCCCTTTCCACTTGCACTGTAAATACATGGCCCACTGTGATATAGGTAGGGTGGCATCGCTAACCATTTTGATAATGCAACCTATTTTAAAGGGATTTTTCACTGGAGCCTACATCCTAGCATAAATCTAGCTTCCAATTCTAATATCCTTTTCATAGATCCAACCTTATTGACTTCAGTGCATTTGTAATACTCTTTATAATGGGCAACTTGTCTGCTACATAATCCATCTAGTAAATTTGCAAGATGAATATCTTCTGCTGAAATTGATGTGTGGATGAGGCTATCTCACAGGCAAGCTCAATTCACTGCCTATAGCTTGCACCATACAAGGAAATAGAAGCATGCTTGTGAAATTCATTGCTTCAAATATTGCTTCAAATTGCTTCAAATTCACCAAAAAATAATTGAACCTATGACAAAAAAACAACAACTTTACAATCTCCAAGTATCATCCTGAAAGCTTATATGCAAGGACCCCCTTTCACTGCATTTTCAGTAAACACCGGCCACTTGTTTGTGTAGCTTCTCCTATACCAGAGCTTGAAAAAGCTGGCTAGCTCTCTGCTGAGCTAAATTAATTGTAAGGGTCTGCTATCAGGATGAGTCTTCAGTGGATATCCTGAATCTGCCATTTCTTAGGAATCTCTACAATAGGTGGGCTTCAATCTGCGGAATGTTTCTAAAAATCTTTTAACGTAACCGTGATTGGGAGCATCAAAATAATGTGTAGCTGACCTGTACAGCATTATCTAGATAATTATTGTCTGCTACATAATCCACTTAGAAAATTTGCAAGATGAATATCTTCTGTTGAAATTGATGTGCAGATGAGGCTGTCCCTCAGGCAAGCTTAATTCACTGCCTGTAGCTCACGTATACAAGGAAACAGAAGAGACACGAATGAAGATAAAGCATGTCTTGCTTTCTTACAAATTGAGTAACTGATTGTGCAGAAGAAAGGAAGGGGGGGGGGGGACTTCATACAATTTCCAGTGGTGTTTGCATCCTATTTTCAACAGAGACTAAAGCACTTGGGAACACCCTAACTCTTACTAAAATCAAGGAAACAACCTAGTAAGTGTTTAAGTCACTTTTTGAAAATGAGACAAGTTCCTAAGTCACTCAGACACTCTGGAAAGGTTTAACATTTAGAAGAAACATGTTTTACAAATAGTTGTGCATTTAGTTTCCCAGACTCTATTAAAGGTAGGAAGCATTATCCCCATTACACTCATGGGGAAACTGGGACAGAGGTGAGGCAGGTCACTTATCTGAGGTTCTGTACTGACATGGTGAGAAGTGAACTCCAGGACTTTGCCTCGCCCTAAAGGATATGGGGAATTCCTATTCTCTCCAATTCCCATTTACTTCAACTGTATCCTGCAGCGGAGACTTTCGTGCAAGTAGTTTTGGTTCCCAGTCTCCTGCTCTCTGCATAAGAAAAAAAACCCAAAGCCTGATTTCCTTTGATCTGATAAAAAGCAAGCATTGTGCCCCCCACCCCCGAAAGTGATTTAAAATCTTTCAAACAACCACCTAGCTATATTTGATTTAAATATCTGAGATATAGTTCATATAGGGAAATGAAAGATCTGTGGGTTATTCATAAGATAATTCTTATTTAATTTTTATTCTTTTGTGCACTTTAAAATGAGTACTAGATACAGCTTTCTTGTGGAGAACACTGGGCCTTAGGATTTCACCATGTGCATGAAAAGAGAGAGATGGGGGCATGTTCCTCTCAGACTTCAGGGTGAAAAAGCCCAGGGGCATAGCTATCATCAAGACAGGAGGGACATTTGTTTTGGTTTGAATCCCAAGCGGGTGTGTGTGTGTGTGTCCTGTTCTGACGTGACCAGGTGGAGACTGGGTTGAGTGGAAGCGCCTGCATCACACAGCGTGTATGGGACCCACCCAGCGGATGGCATAGGATGGAGTAAGTACTGCTCGCAGCAGCACAAGGCAGGCAGCACAGCTGTAGCCTCCAGGGCTCAAGCGCAGCAAGCAGAGGGAAGGAGAGGTGCTGGGAGGAGAAAGGAAGAGAGGGGGTGGGACAATGGAGAGGATGGTGATGGGAGGAGGGGCAAGTCCATTTCTTGCACTGCAGCCCATTCCAACCTTGCTTGACCCTGGACCTGCAGAAGCCTCCTCTTTCAGGTCCCCATTTTGCAGTAGCAAAGGGGAGGGGTTGACATTAAAAAGGCAAACCTGTACTTCCTCTTCGTGTTGTTTTGCCAAAATAACAAAATAACTATCCAAGTGGCTCTGTTGTAACCAGTTTCCCTGCCTCATGTCTCTTTCACTCTATAAGAGTTCAAAACATAGCATTTACGTTGCTGCGTGACACTAGGGATGGGCGAACGTGGTTCAGGAAGTTCGGAGTTCAGCCCAAACTCAGCCCCTTCGGACAACCGAACCCGAACCTGAATTCGAACATGAACTGACCGAACCAAACTCAACAGTTCGATCAGTTCGGATCGCGTTCTCATGAGTTCGAGTGGCAAAAACATGTCACTGGAAGGCAAAACATGACAGGGAGGGGGAGTCAGCGCAGGAGCAGACGTCCAGGCACCAGGGGTGGAGAGGCTTGGAGTAGCAGCCAGCCTGCCCAATCACCATCCCTTTTCAACTCAGACCACTGGCTTCACAGTCTGCAATTGTCCACGGGCTAGACCGCACGGAGCCAATGGGACTTGCGGTGAGGCAGGCGCAGCAAGAAACAAAACTAATTGCCTCCCCCTTTCCCAACACCTTCTGAACTAATCACTGTTCCTGAACAGCAGGCATTTCAGAAGGCTCCCTCTCTCCCAGTAGTTTTGTTCTCCTCAAACCATTGCAAGCCTCCTCCTATTTCACCCATCCAACCCATCTACCTCCATATTATCATTTATTTAGATTATATTAGATAGATTTAGGTGTTATTTTTTGTTTTTACCCCTCCCTGTGTTCCCTGTGTTCAATCATCCTTCCTCCCTCCCCCCTCCATTGAATCCTTTCCCTCTTATTCCATCCCTGATTCCCTTCCCCTGTTTTAAGTTTTGGATTTATTTAGAGTAGGATTATTATTAGATTGATTTTCATTTCAGTTTTGTACCCCTCCCTGTGTTCTTTGTGTTTCCCCCTGTGTAATATTGTATATATAGATAGATAGTTATTAGATAGATAGTTACTAGATAGATATACATAGTAGTTAGCTTAGTTATAGAGATAGATAGAGATACAGTGTGTTTGTAGGACAAGGCCTTTGTAGTTAATTATTAGAATATTCCATTTAGTTCAATAGGTTTTAGAATAGTTAATAGCAGTTAGATTTAGTGTAGAGATAGATATATAACAAAAGAGAAACAGCCACTCCAGCCCCAGGACCCACCATCAGGGTTCTGGGACCTACGTTACTGGCAGGGAGGGCTGTGGCCAATATGCATCTAGAAGCTGCCACTCTAGCCTCAGGACCCACCATCATGGGTCTGGGGCCATCATTCCTCACGCAGAGGTGATGTCATTTCACCACACCAAGAAACAGCCACTCCAGGCCCAGGACCCACCATCAGGGTTCTGGGGCCAAGTTACAGGCAGGGAGAGCTGTGGCCAATATGTATCTAGAAGCTGCCACTCTAGCCCCAGGACCCACTGTCATGGATCTGGGGCCATTATTCCTTGCACAGAGGCGATGTCATTCCACCGCATCAAGAAACTGCCACTTCAGCCCCAGAACCTGCCATCAGGGTTCTGGGGCCACGTTACAGGCAGGGAGGGCTGTGGCCAATATCTAGAAGCTGCCATTCTAGCCCCAGGACCCACCGTCATGGGTATGGGGCCATCATTCCTTGCACAGAGAGACTTTTTCCGAACGCGGCAACCGACCCGAACGGCCCAACCCGAATGCGGTGACCGACCCGAACGGCTGAACCAAAGTGGACCGGGCCGAACCCGAACCGCTATGTGTTCGCCCATCCCTACCTGACTCGCAGCCTTTGTACATTACAGGAAGAGCTGCCTTTATTTCCCCCAGGTGCCAGGTAAATGCCACCAACAGGGAGAATAATGGTACTTCCCTTGTGGCAGCTGTGGTTCTAAGTCACTACACTGGCTCCCCATCCACTTTCGCATACAGTTCAAGCTTCTTCTACTCACCTACAAACATCTTCACTCTGCAGCTCCTCAGTACCTCTCCTCTCTTATCTCCCCCTAGATCCCTACTCGTGACCTCTTTTCATTGGGCAGGATGCTCTTATCTGTGCCCTATTCCTCCACTGTCAACTCCTGACTCCATGCTTTCCACTTTGCAGCGCTGTATGCTTGGAACCAATTTCCTGAGGCGGTGTGTCAGGCTGCCTCCCGTGTCCATATTCAAATCCCACCTAAAGGTCCACTTCTTTGAGATTGCTTTTAAATCCTGAACCCAGACCCTGTCCTTATCATAGCCTTGTAGATCTCAACAATTTTAACTAAAATAAATAAACTTATTGAACACCTGCATCCTGTAATTCATTATTCATAGGAAGACTCTTATTTGTAGTTGTCTATGTCTTTGTGTCTTGATTAGATTGTAAGCTCCATGGAGCAGGGTACTGTCTTTAGGTTATGTGTAGCTGTACAGTGCTACCTATGACTAGTAGTGCTGTAAAAATTGTAGTGTAATAGTAGCTGCAGCAGTGATGATTATGGATCTGGATCTAGAGGCAGCAATTGGTGTTTCTACATTTCCTTATAGAAAAGCAGGGCCCAAAAGGTGCAAGGGAGAATGGACAAAAGAGGCACTCAGTGGAAGAGTGTGAATTTGAGGCAGACTGACCCCCACACAAAGTGTGTGTGTGTGTGTGTGTGAGAGAGAGAGAGAGAGGGAGAGAAAAAGAGAGAGAGAGAGAGAGAGAGAGAGAGAAGGGGGGTGGAGAATGTGTGATACCATTTGATTTAACAAAAGCATGTACAGGCATGTAGGGTTAGCCTTACCACAGGGTGACCTGGAGCACCTGCCCCCTCTTTTGCCCTCCCCCCACTTGCCCCTGTTTTCACTGGGGCAAGGTGTGGAGGCCCCAAACATGACCATCTTTAGGGCCCCACAGAGGGTGTTGCCATAGGGAAGGTGACCGACATTTTATCTTCACCTTGGGCCCCACAAATTCTAAGGCTGGCCCTGCAGGCATATGATGGTGAAGGTCAGGAGATGGATTTTTAAACACAAGGCCTAAGCCCTCACTTTGGCATTTTAAACTCCCCTGCTGTTCAGACTGCATGAACCACCTCTTAATGGTAAAACTGTACAAAAATATTTGAACCAGGCGTTGGCACTGTATGCACAAGAGGGGTGGCGGGGATTTTATATTTATTTTTGTGTGCCTGTTTGTGTGTGTGTGTTTTGTGTGTCACAATAGGACTTGCTACAGTTGGTTGGGAAGTGAGCAACCAGGAATGGGGGGTGCAATCTGTGTAGCCAGTGTGTGTGTGAGGAAGTGCAACCCCCTGCCTGTGTGTGCACATGCGCAGGTGGTGACTAACAATAAACAGGAAAGGCTGCTGGTATCTGCAAGCTGCAGAACACCAGTTTCAGGTGCTGCTGAGAATTGGGGTCGAAGATACCACAGGTGGGTAAACTGGCACACAGACTGGGGGCAGGATGGAGCAGGCATGCAGATGGACAGACAGGGTCAGAAGGACCAGTTTCTGGGCAAGGGGCTCAGAATCCAAAACCTACACAAGACCCAGTAGGGGAAGCAGAGTCAATCCAAAAGGAGACAAAGGGAGGTGACACATGGGAGGCAGGAAGCTGAAACAAGATCCAGGAAGGTGAGTTAGGAGGGTGTCTGCGATCTAGGAAGACAAGACATGGACTGATGATTCCCCCCACCTCCTGCTTCCAGTGGCTATAGGCTGGTCTTGTATACTGGCCAGAAGCCAACCAGGGAGCTGGGGGCTTGGAGCAAGACTGAGGGAGGGCTATGACATGACCAGCACTGGGGAAGACAGTTAACGCTAGCCCTTGAGCCCTTGTCAGAGTGCATCGGTGGCACTAAGACATCAGCCACTGCTTGTAGATGAACATCATTGAAGCTAAATTTTTCCCCGACCAGCACAGCGTACCATAAAACTTGGAAGATTCTGAAACTGCTAGGTCAACAATTGAAAACTTCAAACTAGAAGTGGAAATGGAGAGGCACAAAGCACACCAACACACACCTGAAAATTTCCAGGCATTTTTGTTTTGTTTTCAATGCAGAAGCTGAAAAAGGCTTTGGGTGTGTTTATTTGTATTTTATCCAACCACGAATGTACAATTCTAGTTGGCTCCGCTTTGCTAATGCATTCAGGGAAGGTGACGGTTGCTACGTTCAGTGTGAAGAAAAGAGATGAACTTGAGTGAAGGCCCATCAGAAGTTGAGGTGACCAGCAGTGGAGCTGGAGGAAAATGGAAATAAGAGAAATGTTTAAGATTTTAATTTCACTATATTTTCTATCTAATAACATAAGATTGGATTCGCTAGGTAGAGGAAAGTAGTGAGTAATAGGGATGTGCAAACGTGGTTCAGAAGTTCGGAGTTCGGGCTGAACTCGGCCTGTTCAGATGACCGAACTGAACGCTCGAACATCTGAACAGTTCGGAAAAGTTCGGATGAGTTCAGGGGTGGGAAAAATGTGACTGGAAGGCGGGAAAAATGTGACTGGAAGTAGGAGGCAGCTGAGGAGCAGACTTCCTGACGCCAGGGGTGGAGACCAGGGATGGTTTCAGGGTCAAATGATACCGATGCAAAAAAAAACAATCGAATTCTGTTTCAGTATTGATAGCGTTATTTTCGGCTGTTCGGCCAAATTCAGCTGAACCAAACTCCGCCGAACCTAACAGCCGAACTCAAACTCGGGTTTCGGACCGAACAACTGAATGTCCAAACATCCGAACCGCATTATGTTCGCCCATCCCTAGTGAATAAGACCCTTTTCAAATGAGCCACAGCGTGTGGAAGATGGGTGGACGCTGCGGGGTGTGTGCAGTGAGGAGGTGGCCATTACATGGACATACACTGACCCATCTCCACCCACCTCTACCCATCTCCATGCACGGAGCAACCGCCATTGTCACCGGTTGCTCTGTGCATGGGTGATGGGTGGAGCATGGGAGAGCACATGCCCCCCTACCCACTGGCCATGGTGGTCACACGGGCGCATCCCCCCAATGCCCACTTAGTGGATCTGCGTCTGCATGGGGGAGGGTCTCTCATGTGAAAAGGGCCAAAATTGAGTTGGTGGATATCAAGAGAAGAGATTATGGCAGATTTGTGTGCTTTGAAAACTGGAAAGCTCTAAGGAAAAATGGGCTTAGGACAAATTGGTAGAACCATGTGCCATGTTTGTTTGTTTATTTATTTGATAAATTTGGGGTTAAATTTTATATTCACACAACTGAGAGACTATTCTAACAAGCTTGTCTTAGAGAAGCCTAGGGAATGTAAATTGGTTTCTGAAGGAGTCAGTCCCTGAACTCCTAGCATTTAATAGCTACTTAGGTAGTTCTCTTTCTATTGCTTATTCATTGCGCTGTGCAGCTTAGGATGTTACTAACAAATGAAGAACTCTGAATACCAAAAAGGCAGAACAACAGCCATTCTTAAAAATGGACATAGAAGCACAAGTCTCAACATGGAGAATGCAAAACAATTTACATTCAAGGGAAATATGGAGGCTGCTGCAACAGATCCCAATAGTTTCTGACAATGTTAGTATGTAATGTCAATTCACGACTAGAGGCCAAAGCACTCTGGAAAGGAATCCCCTAGGGACTCAAGAGCCTTGACTTTCCTATTTAAAAGTCTAGACATTTACTGGCAAAGAGGTAAAACAAACAAACAAAAAACTTTCCTGCAATGCTCTGGCCACCCTATTATGCTGGGTTTAGTTTGAAAGAATGAATAATTTTAACTGTGACTCAGCTAGGGACAGAAGGAAAAGCAATGGGGGATAACAGAGGTGAGGTGGAATACTTCTTGTTATTGTATTCCTGCCAGGAATATTGAGTAGTAGCTGACTTCAGAAAGAGTTCTAAAACAAAGATAAATGACAATTTATGTCTCTCTTTAATGGCTCCTGAAATAAGATTGGTAGCACCATTTAGCACAGAAATTCTGGCTCTGCTCCATCTTCATCATTCCACCTGTAATGAAGACTGTATTAATACACTGTTAAGATCCTTGGAGCTAGTGTGAATTGGCATAGCCTTAGCCTCCTTTTGATGTCAGAGTGATAATAGTATATGCCTGCTGAGTTATTGATTCAGTGTATTTAAATTAGGACTGAAACAAATTTGTTGTGCAAATGCAATTTCCAATTAATTTGGTAAATTCGTATCTTTTGGAGCGGGGGCTATTTGCTTCTGCCTGTGTTTCCTTGTCTAAATCTTAATTATGGCTTCCTTGGTTCAGTTACTTTGGTATTTCATTTGTCATTTTGGTTATTTCAGAATTTCATTGTGGTACTTTTCTTCACTTTATTTCAGTAGTGTTACTCAACAGTATGGTACAACTTTGCTATTGCACACTATACTGTTGCACAATGATGCTATTGCACTAACTAAGTGCAATAGTACCATTGCATGCCATACTGATATGCAATGGTATTGAAACAAAGTGAACAGCAGGGATGGGCCAACGCGGTTCGAAAGTTTGGAGTTCGGACCAAACTCAACCAGTTTGGTTGACCAAGCCGAACTTCTGAACCAAACTCGATTTTCGAACTGAACCGAATTTCCGAACTTGGCTCTGTTCGCTCATCCCTAAAAGATAATATTCCATTTAGTTCAATGGGGCTTGAATATCTGAACTTTGTTCGGAAGTTCGGAGTTCGGACCAAACTCAAATAGTTCAGTCGACCGAACCAAACTTCCGAACTGAATTTCCGTACTCGGTTCTGTTCGCCCATCCCGAGTGAACAGAAGTACTGAAAACAAAATATCGATGTGATCAATCCAAAATAATCGATTTTAAAGAACAAACAAACATCACGTGGCAAAAAGAAGATGTATTCAAATATTTGGACAGTCATTTGAATATGCAAATTATCCTTTTTAATGCATGCAATTTTTCACAATAAATGGACACTAATATTCCAGATACATGTGATGTGTGCATTGGTTCTAGACATAATTCCATATTTATCAGTCTTGCACTGTATGCTGACAAAAGGTACTCTAAATTACTTCTTGAACCCAGTGTTACATATCTGCCTCATTCTTCATTGTGGACAAAATTCTGCAGTCGTTACTCAAGGAAAACTCCCATTGAAAAGAACACATTGTGATTCACTAAACAGGTCTTCAAAAGACTCCCTTGAATTTAAACTCTCTGCTTAAATCTCTGTCTTGCATTTGAGTAAGGTTTCTAAATATCTTCCAGACAGAGTAATGGATTGGCTAGTATCCCTAAAATGGTTTTCTTAATTGTTTTATATATAGTCCAATAAATTCTAAATGTGAGTAAAGAGTGTAAAATTGGTCCCTCAAGAATTATACTCTCTACACAGCAGGTCTATTCTGTACAATTGTTTGTTTTAAATAGGAACTGTTGGGACTCCACAATGAACTTCAGAACATCCGCAAAAAATGCCAGGAGCTGGGGAAAATTATATAGCAGCTAATCTATGTTCAGCCAGAGCTGTGAACTAATGTGTGTAAATCTTGTTGTATCTCCTGCAAGGTCCCCTCAGGCTTCTACACTGTACGGTGGGAATGGCGACTAAGATTTCCCTTATTGCTTTCTGTAAAGCAATAAATGGGAAATATTATCCCTCAAGAATATCTGTGCTCTTGCTAGAAGGTAAGAAAATTTTGGCTTGCCTGTGTTAAATAACAGTTTCTCATTCCTGGAGGATCTCCTGGAACCCCTGACAGTAGGCTCTGAACCTGCCAATCTATATTTAATGCTAATTACAAGAAATCTAACCAGGTACTTTCCTATTATTTGTCAAAAGCTTAATGTGTTTAGGAGCCTTATCTCAAAATGAAGGAAAGAAGGGAGAGGAGAATACAATGTATATGAGACAAAGATTTTTAACAGTCAAGCAGAATTACTTCTCTCATTAGAGCCAAGGGGTCTCTCTCATGCCAGAAGCAACTGTTGGAAGAAAGTACTGCAGAGCCGAGCAAGTATAAGATTACAATGAGTATACTGAAAAAAGTTCTTTCCTAAGTTAGGGCTGTTTAAAGTTTGAGAGAGACACAAAAATGAAAATGGTCATCATCTTCCACATGCGAAATAAGTAAGTTGGGTTAAACTGGCTGCAACTCTTTATTAAACCAATAAACTGGCAGTCTGGGTAAATAGGAAGGGTAAACAGTACAACCACAACAAACCTAGAAACATACCCCTTTCCACCAACATGTCCAGTGCCTCAGCTCGCTGATGTCAAATGGATTATCCCAATGCATTTCAGTCACCTGGGCCCCTCATGTTAGGGTCCCGAAGAAAGCGTGACTGATGGGCCCTGCACCAGCTAGGGACAGCATGTATCCTGCATAGTAGCACAATTCCTGCCACCCCCCAGAGTCGGGTGAGGCCATGGGCTCCCCTTTTCCTCACCTCATTACAAGGTGCCTCAATTTCCATAATTTCTGTTCCATTCCAGGTTCCGATCCAAATTCTGTACTATTGGCACTGGCCTACCACCACTAGAGCAGCCAGCGTATTCCTGGCATGTTCACCCCCCAAAGGAACCATGAATCCCAGAGGGCTTTAAAATAAATCCATCCCCACCTGTGACAAGTGACCCCCATTCTCACGGTACAGTTCAGGCTTCAGCCAGCTAATAGTTCTATGTTCAACTCAACTCAATGTGGGTTCACTACTCCTCACCACACACACCTTTGCAAGAGCTGGGTAAACACCAAACAAGCCAGAAGATTTCCTTCAATCACTGTTAATTCTGTCTAATCATGATAGACAGATCCAAACCAGTGCACGACCTATAAAAATTGTTCTCCGCTAGATACAAGACTATTCTGTCTGGCTCATTGGTATCAGTTGTGCCTACAACATGCCCTTCCTTCCCTCTCCAGAATATTTCCTCTCTGGAGTTTAAACTGAACTGTGATACCCAGCTGATATACCTGGCTGTGTCTGCTGCCCAGTGGATGAAACTGTGCCCCAGGATCCACACCAGCTTCCTCGATGCAGTCTGGCTTGCTCCTGAAACAATCATACCAAAACACATTATTTTCCAAAACATATTGTCATGGTTAGAAAGTCACTCGCAACCCTGTAATAACCATCCTGGGGGGTGGGATGGAGCACTTGGCCTACTGGGTCAGGAGTGGACAGATGTATGAGGGAAAAGCCCCCTGAATACCATCTATCCACTTCCCAGATATCCCTATCTCCAAAGCCAGCAGCAGCTGCTGACAACACCACTCCATAAGGAGTGGGACCCAAATAAACCCTCTGGAAGACCCATGCTCTGCAAGCTAGGGGTGTGCACCAGGGCCCCATGTTGTTTTTTGTTTTCCGTTATTGTTTTGTTATTAAAATGCGTTGTTTTTGTTAAGAAAATGATGTTTTTTGTTATTTTCGGTATCGATTTCAAATGAAGATTTTGGTTTTGGTATTGTTGTTGGTATTGGCATGCACACAATATCTATATCTATATCTATATAAATTAATTATCCATTTATTAAATTTATTACAGCACTTAGCTTCTGCCAAAGCCAAAAAATAAATATAAACAAAACAAGAATAATAAAAATACAATACCAATATAAATAAAAATAATAAGAGTAACCAACATCATTATCAAAAATCATATAGTAAGAACCATTGCATACTAAAAATATGACCTCTGGTTCCCTCATTCACCAGCAAGGACCTATCAATTAATCTTTTACAGAGCCATTATAGGATAAGTTATCACCGCTATCCGGGAGGCAAATATAGCTAAGTTCATAAAAACCTCATGGTCAAACTGATGATGTAGCCATATCAACTTTTCTCTTTTGGAGAAAAATTGGATCTGTTTCAGCATGGGAGCAAGAAAACGTGCCCTGATAGCTACAAAATAAAAACACTTCAGAAGGTAACGTATGGAATCCTCAATTATCTCCATCCTGCATGGGCAAATCCTTGTCTCTTCAAGGATACTCCATCTACGTCCCACAGTTACCACTGACACTATCTGCTCTACATATAGTCTAGCCAGCGGTATACGAAGGGCAGGCTTTAGATCAAGCTGTAGATATTTAGCTCTCCCTTCTGGTTTCCAAAGATAATAATAGGGGGCCATTTGACTATCCTTTAGGACTGCAAAGTCATTCTGTTGCTCTATGTCCCTCAATCTTTGGTATATCCTATCCTTTTCTCCTTGCAGGAAAAACCTCTCATCTTTTTATTTGCCGCATAACCAAAACCAGTCTCATTTAGCGTAGAGATTACAAATCATAGGCAGGGCGACTGTGAGGGGCTAACCCACGAGATATCTTCCAGATAACACATTTTAGCAATACTCAGTGGGCTACAAGACAGAGGTTTGAACCAATAGTTTATAAGCTGCTTCATGCAGGTTAATGATAAGGAATCTATATCCAATTCAGCTCTGATAAACTGAGCCAGCAGAGGAGGAGGAAATCCCAAGATGGACTGAAAAAAATTATTTTGTGCTGCTTCCAGATGTTTATCTGCAGCATAACCCCATACGCCTGCTCCATACAAAACTTGAGATATCCCCTTTGCTTGATATGTTTTCAAAACAGCCATAATTCATCTTGCTGCATGAGCAGCATTAAACTTTTTAATGGCAAATAAAGACTGAAACATTTTAACTTTAGCCATTGCAATATGTTTCTCCCACTTAGTATTTGCTGAAAATGTTACACCTAAATAAGTTTTTAAAAAAATACTATTTCAATCCTATGGCTACCAATATGCCAATAATATTTCCTCAGAAGACATCCACAGCAAAGAATCTTAGTTTTAGCATGGTTAATAGTTAACTTATCCACTATACACAGACAAGCGAATTCTGTCATGGCACGTTGTAAGTCAATAGGAGTTCTTGCTATAAGGGTAGCATCATCAGCATAGAGAAGTACCCCAACATGTGTCGCCAAAATTTTCAGGGGATTAAAGTTAACCTCTTGCATTTCAGAAATAAGATTGTTAACATTATATTAACAATATAATGTTTAGGGCTTTATAGGTCAACACCAGCATCTTGATTTGGGCCTGGAAGACAATAAGCAGCCAGTGCAGAGCTCGGAGCACCGGTAGAATGTGCTCCTGGTAGTCCGTCCCCATCAGCAGATGGGCCACAGCATTCTGCACCAGCTGTAGCTTCTGAAACATCACCAGGGACAGCCCCACATAGAGGGCATTATAGTAATCCAGCCTCGAAGTGGCAAATGCATGGATGACGGTGGCAAGATCAGAGTCTGAGACATATGGATGGAGTCACTGCACCAGATGTAACTGGCGGAAGTTACTCCTGGTCATAGCTGACACCTGAATATCCATGTGCAGTTGCGGATCCAGGAGCACCCCAAGGCTCCAAATGTAAGATGACAAAACTGGGTGGACCCTATCAATGATGTGGGAGACTGCCCTCTCCAAGATCACCGATCCCACCAATTAGCAACACCTTGTCAGGATTCAGCTTCAATTGGCTAGTCCTCATCCAGTCCCCAACACCCACCAAGCACCGGGAAAGCACAGAGACTGCCGGGCCTGGGTCTAATGAAAAGGAGAAGTACAGCGGAGTATCATCAGCATATTGATGACAACAACAATAATATTGGTTACCAAAAATAACAAAGTTAATTAAATATCCAAACTAATGATTATGTGAACATCACATACAGAGTGATGATGATTCATAGGGATGTGCGAACAGAACCGAGTTTGGAAATTCGGTTTGGTTCGAAAATCGAGTTCGGTTCGAAAGTTCGGTTCGGTCGACCGAACTATTCGAGTTCGGTCGAATTCCGAACTTCAGAACTGAGTTTGTACATTCAAAACTGGGTTTTTTGGCCTTCCAAACTGGTTCGAATTCGACTGAACAGTTCGGTCGAATTTGAGTTCCGTTCGAAAGTTCGGTTCGGTCGACCGAACTATTCGGGTTCAGTTCAAACGCCAAACTTCTGAACCGTGTTCACACATCCCTAATGATTTGTTTATTTAGTCCTATAGCTAAATTTGTAATATTCAATGGCATACATATTTCAGACCTCCTCTGAGAGTCATATTGCTGATTTGAAATAATGCAGGTGCCAAATATTTTCTGTTATCTATGACTGTGTTTGCAAAAAAAACAAAACAAAAGGGAAAAAAAAGTCAGATATCTCAGAACCTGGCTATTTTTAAAAAAAAAATGTTTGCAGTTGGAGTCAACCCAGGTTATTTTAACTGTATTGGTTTTGTTGTTGTTTTTTGTTACTTTAAAAAAAGAATTATGTTCGCTTCCTATGGATGTATGGTCCAACTTCACATGACTTTCCTCTGTGACTCATGGTGACAACGTACAATTCTGCAAAATAGCATCTTAAATCTCTCTTGGGCACGCAGTCCTTTAGGCTAAGCTAAAGACAAGATTGAAAGTTTCACTGTGATCTTCCATAACAAAACTTCTCAATTGCTTGAAGTAACTGCATAATGTTATCTCAGTATTTCCTAAGTATTCTCTGTATTGAATATAAGGAAGTTTAGGTCATACCATGATATTGCAGTAATATTTTACCCTGCAGTATAGATTATATTACAAAATGGAAAAGGCTTAAGGACAACTATAAAAGGAATTGTTTTGCTTAAATCTCAGGTTTCAGTTTTAGTCTTCAGCAGAATGTAAACCACATAGGGCATAAGGGACTGGTACGATGTGCAGTGTGTTAGTTTTTACTCTTACTGAAAGGCCAGCCTAGCAGTAAGAATAAAATTGCCGTTCATTAGTTGAGGGAGTCTCATCTGAGTCGGTTAATGCATAGGTTCTTGTATTTTGTAAGAGCAAAGGCCCGTGATTCATAGGCCCTTTTCACACAGACACTAACACTGCTAAAATGGGTGTTACATTTTATTATACATTTTACAGGGCACCCATAGGGGCAACATTGCAGCCCTGCAGCATGGGCCCTTTTCACACAAGATGCCTCCACCCAATTTTGCTGGGGAGAGATGGGTGGAGGTGTCTGTGTGACAGGGTGCCATTCTGTCCCCCCTCTTGTTTAACATCTATATGCAGCCGTTAGGGGAGATCGTGAGGGGGTTTCAGGGCATGCAGTGTCATCAGTATGCTGATGACACTCAGCTCTACCTCTCTTTTTCCATCGACCCAGGTCATGCAGTCTCCTTATTTTCCCAGTGCCTGTCAGCTGTGGGGGCTTGGATTTTTATTTTTTAATTTATTTTTACATTTATATCCCGCCCCTCCTGCCCACAGGGCAGCCTGGGCCGGCGAACAACATTTCATTTAAAACAATAATAAAATTTTAAAACAATTTAAAATACACTACATGGGGAAAGCCCAACATCTGAGGTGGTCAAGCCATCTGCAATTGAATCCTGACAAGACGGAGGTGATGTTGGTGGGTGAGGGCTTGGGGGGCCTGGGGGTGGTTGAATCTCCTCTTGTGGGGGGGTTTGTCCCCCCCATGGTCTCTCAAATGCAGAGTCTGGGTGTGCTCCTCAATTCGCGGCTCAGCTTGGAATCTCAGGTTGTGGCCGTGGCGGGGAGTGCATTTCAGCAGTTACATCTTGTCCGACGGCTTCGGCCGTATCCCTCAGACTCCGACCTTGCCACTGTCATCCATGCCTTCATCACCTTGAGGCTGGATTGGATTACTGCAACGCGCTCTATGTGGGACTGCCCGAGAAGCTGGTCCGGAGGCTGCAGCTGGTGCAGAATGCCGCGGCCTGTCTCCTGACAGGGGCGGTTCGCAGGGAGCACATGACACCAGTGCTCCAGGCTCTGCACTGGCTGCCTATCAAGCACCGGGCCAGGTTCAAGGTGCTGGTTTTAACCTTTAAAGCCCTCCACGGCCTGGGACCTGCTTATCTGCGGGACCGCCTCACTCCCCATCTGCCTGTGCGACCCTTGAGATCATCCGTGGGAGCCTTTTTGGAGGTTCCCCGGGTGAGGTGAGTGGCCACCGATGTTAGATCTTTTTCGGTGGCCGCCTCTGTGCTATGGAATTCGCTCCTGGAGGAGGCTCAGCTGGCTCCCACTCTCCTGCTGTTTTGGCATATATGTAAGACCTGGCTGTTCCATCAGGCTTTTGGCGAGGGGTGAGGGTGGGGTTTTCCCCCACATATTGTATTTTTAAATTGTTTAAAAATTTTATACTGTTTTAATTGATGTTGTTCGCCGCCCCGGGCTGCCCTGTGGGAAGGAGTGGTGGGATATAAATTTTAAATCAATCAATCAATAAATAAATAAAACACCATGGGTGGTGGGTGGGGTGCATTTCACTGGGTAGAGATGGGTGGAGATGCCTGTGTGAACACCATGGGCGGTGGGTGTAGGCATGTGCGTGCTCCCGTGAAACACCCATCTCCACGCACCACCCACCCACAGAGCAACAGACTCCAATGCCGGTTGAGATGCTGGCCCGGTTCACCCAGCTCTGGCTCACCTGGACCAGTGCTGAAGCTATACATCTGTTCAGGGCCCACAAGATGTATGCCCAGTTCATAACTTGGCAGGATTGGTGCCTGGGCTGGAAATGTGTGTCCAGAATAACCTGGGCCAACACTCCAGCCCCACAAGCTGCCCACAGGTCAATCCTTCTCTCATCCCACATGGCTATAGCACCTCCCCTACTTCACCACACAGCACCCATAGTGCAGCCACATGCATCACATGCCCACCAGCCAGACCTTACCTGTGGCAGCAGAGGGGACAGTTATCTCTGGGCAACATTTCCTTATACTTTGAGTATAACCAAAGCCTTCATCTCCCTCTTGGGGGGAAGTGGGGAAAATGTTTTTGGTAAAGGGAAGCACAAGCCTTGTGTCACCCTAAAAGTCCATCAGGATCTTGTGGCAGCATAACAATGAGCCAAATTCCAAGTTCATCACAGGTAAAATGAGCAAGAGGCTGTGCTGGAAATTACCACTAGGCACCAGTAGATGGCAGTGTGGCTAACTCAGCAAACACAGCAAGCAAGGCTATGACTGGGAAATACCAATGAGCATCAGTAGATGGCAGAATTCTAAACTCCACACACAGATGGATTACAGTGAGGCAAGCAGGGAAGTGGTGTGGAGAGAGAGAGGTCTGGGAGTGAGACTACAACAGGTAAATGCACAGAGGGGTTGGGGAACATAAGGAGGGGGCAAGAGAATCTGGGGAACAGGAGGAGGAGAGTGAGGCTAGCCCGAGGGAAGAGAGTCACAGACCTAGAGGGGAAAGAGCACAACAGTGTAGAGGTGCAAGAAAGAGAAGCACTGTCCCTAAAGGAAGGATAATTCACATAATTAACAAGGCAGGGAGACAGAAAACACAGCAGGACAGGACAAGACAAAGAACCAAGAAGCACTTCACAGGAGAAGTATAAAAAAGAAGGGCTGACTGAGACTCATGGGGAATCTGAGAGCCAGCAAGTCTTAGAGCAGCTGGGATCCATATGGGCAGTGTCATCATCTTACCACCTGCCTCTACAGTTGCTTAGTAATGCCTGATGTATAGGAGTACAGCTTAAAGCAGCTGCATCTCTTTCTTCCCTGAACTGAGGGGGCAAGTCTTATTCTGCAGGTTGGACTGTGACAGTGGGGCATGGGGGGAGGCAGAGGCAGGTGAGCAGTGTTTGGGCGGCCCATCCTATGGACACCCATCCACCTCCACTCATCTTCACACACTGAGCATCCACCATTGATGTCTGTTGCTTCATGCATGGGAGGTGGGTGGAGCGCAGGAGCATGCACGCACCACCACCACCCACTGCAGTGATCCCATGGACGACCACCCACCACGTGTGTGAGGGGATATGGGGCGTCCATGCGGAAAGGACCTTTGACTCCTCCCTCTCATTTAAACCACAAATCAAATATTTTGCTAAATCCTGTCATCTCTTCTTGCTCAACGTTGCTGAGATCCATCCTTTCCTCACTGTTTCCGCTGCTAAAACCCCAGTCTATGCTAAGGTTATCTCTCATCTTGACTATTGCAACTTCCTTCTCACTGGCCTACTAGGGATGGGCGAACGTGGTTCAGAAGTTCGGAGTTCGGTCTGAACTCGGCCTGTTCAGACGACTGAATCCGAACCCGAATCCGAACACGAACTGGCTGAACCAAACTCAATTCCAAATGTCAAAATGACTGAATAGTTCGGTCAGTTCGGATCACATTCGGGTGGCAAAAAAAGGTTCACTGGAAGGTCGAACATGACAGGGAGGGGTAGTACTAGTCACTGAGGAGCAGACTTCCAGGTACCAGGGGTGGAGAGACTTGCAAGAAATGAAACTATCTGCTTCCCCCCTTCTCAACACCTTCTGAGCTAGTCACTGTTCCTGAACAGCAGGTGTTGAGTAGGATTTTTAGATTGCTTTAAGTTTCATTTCAGTTTTGTACTGAAATGAAACTTAAACCTTAAACTGAAACCTTGTGTTTGTGATTCCCCCCATCCCATATAGATAGATAGAGATAGAGAGGGGGGGGGGGTTAGGGACAGTAGACAGTTGTAGGAGTTAGCTTAGTGATAGAGATAGCGTTAGTGATTTAGTTTTAGTGTTTGTAGGAGTAGGCCTGTTTACTTATTAGATAATCCATTTAGTTCATAGCATTTAGAATAGTTAATAGCAGTTAGATTTAGTGTAGATAGATAGATATAATATTAGCTACAAAAATTAAATTAAAAAACCCATATAAAAGCAAAAAACAAATAAACAAAAAACCCCATATAAAACCAAATAAAAAACAAAAAAAATAAAAAACAGCAAAAACACCCATAACAAAACTGCTGAGCCGAACGCAGCCGAACCGAACGCAGCCGAACCATACGGCCGAACCCGAACTGCGATCTGTTCGCCCATCCCTATGGCCTACCACGCTCTTACCTTGCCCCTTGTCATCGATTCAAAACTCTGCTGTCAAAACCACCTCACCTGCCACTTTGATAAAGTGAAGCACCTCCTCTCCCCTCTCTGCGGGATCCCTCTACATGAACACATTCAGCACAACCTTTTCAACAAGGCTATCAATGACCTTGTCCCCCATTTCTCCACACTAGTCTCCTGCTATGCTCCTGTCCAAAAGCTCTGTTCCCCCTCTACCACCCTTGCTTGCTCACAGCTCTACTGCTACTCAAAGCATATTTGTCTGTTCTCCCTTGCTGCACCCCCATGCCTGAAACTCCCTCTCTGAATACATTTGCTCCTCTCCCTTCCTCCCAACCTTCAAATCTCTCCTTAAAATAGGGTTGTGCAATTCATTTTCGTTATTAGGAAAACAAAAATGAAAAATTTCATTTTCTTTCTTGTTGTAATAACAAAAATTACAAATAATAATAAGGAAAACAAAAATGAAAATGAATGTTCATAACAATGGGAAAAAATGAAAACTGCATTTCTGGCTATAACTTTTCCCCCCTTAATTAATTTTGATGAAACTTGGCAAGATTTGTACCTAACACAAATGGCACTATATGTATGAAATTTTGGAATGACTGGAAAAAGGGAACTGATTTGATAAGCAAATGAATATTGTGATTTTAAGAAAAGCTGCATATAGGTTCCTGGCTATAACTACTTTATCTTCCATCTAATTTTCATGAAACCTGGAATGATTATGTCCCTCCACAATGCTACCAATCATGCCAAATTCCAGAAAGATTGGCTAAAGGGTCCTGATGTTATAAGCCATTCACTTGAAAATGCATGTTTGACTGTAATATTCCATCCTGTTTACAAGACATTTGGCAGGAATGTATCTCACATCCTCCCTGTCATCTCTGCTAAAATACAAGAAAGTTTGATAAAGGAATCCAATTTTAGAAGCAATTGAAGTTGTCCCCTTGAAGACCATTATTCAGATAAGTAAACTAAAAACACATGCAGTGCCAGTCAGAGGCAGGCACCCAACATGGCAGGGAGAGGGAGGCTGTAGGAGGGAGAATGGGGAGAAACACAACAGACTGAAAGACACATTCACTGGCCAATTACTGCATGCTTCCAGCTTTACAGGACCAATCGGTGATGGCTTCGAGGTGGGCGTAGGGAGCGGCCCTGAGGTGGGCATAGATGGGACATAACTGGGACTTTGGGGATAGCATCCCAGAAATCAGGAGACATGGTTTACAAATCGAGGCTGGCATCACAATCACATTCTGCAGCACTGTGAGAGAGGACATAAGAGAATCTCTATTGGCTATTCTAAACAGATGCTTCCAAATTCTCAGTAACAAGTGGGGGAGAGAATTTTGGGTGGTCACCACACAGAATGAGGCTATTTAGTTGACATTTCTTCTGGCCAGTTGGCATCACAAACAGAGCTTATACCACAGTGACACTTAATAGAATCCCTGGCATATGCTCATTCTCTGCATATGCTTTGCAGGCTTATAAAATTGGGACTCTTTGTCACATCTTTCCAATATTTGGCAGAGATAATCCTGAAGGTGTGAGACGCAGCCCTGACAAATTTCATGTACACTGGTTGGACTACAAAGATGTTACAGTCAGACATACATTTATAAGTTAATTGCTTATACCAACAGGACCCTTTATCCAGTACTTCTGAAAGTATTGGATGAACCCCCCTAGGACCCTCACCTCACCAGGCAAGAGACTGTGCTGCAAGTTGGGGATTCCCTGAGCCCCTTGCTCCACTCTTTCCCCCCTCCCAGTGGCAGAGGGAGGGGGCAGGGATCCCTCCTGGCAGCTTCTGGTGGCTGGGTAAAAGACTTTTTAAGTGGTGTGCTTCTTGGCAGCACTGCAGGCCACATGCCTAAGGGCCGCACCAAAGGGCCCTTAGGGGTGGCACTTGGGGTGTGTGTGAGGGGGCATACTCTGGTGGCGTGAGGGTAGGAGTGGTTGTTTAACTGTTTTAAGGGGTGTTTAACTTAGAGAGGAGGTGGTCAGGCCTTTTAACAAGAGTGGGAGGAGGGGTGATCGTTTATGGCCCGTCGGTGAGAGAGGAGGACTAAGCCAAAGATTGGGGGGGGGGAGGATATGGGAGGTAGGTGGATGGTGTTTGGAGGGTGGGCATCCCTCTCACTGACCTGGCCTTCTTGCCAGGGGGGGCTTGGAATTGGGAGGGGTAGGCTGCGGAGGGTTCATCTATTGGGGCATATTCAATCTCGGAGAGGAACTAGGTGTTTATTACCTGTTCCTCTTGTTGCCCCCAGAGCAGATGCCTGGCCGAGTCGCCTCAAGCTGAATCCCAAAATGATGGAGGTGATGCTGGTGTGTAAGGATGTGTGTGTGGAGGTCTCCATGATGGATGGGGTGCATCCAACTCTTGTCCCTCAAGTTTGGAGTCTGGGGGTTCTCCTCAACTCGTAGCTCTGCCTGGATGTCCAGGTGTCAGCTGTAGCAAGGGATGCCTTTAGTAAGTTACACCTGGTCTGTCATCTTTGATCGTATATATCAGGCCCCAACCTTGCCACCATCATCCATGCCTTTATCACATCACGGCTTGACTACTGCAACGCGCTCTATGTGGGGCTACCCCTGATAACAATCTGGAGACTTCAGCTGGTGCACAATGCGGAGGCCCGCCTACTGATGGGGACAGGCTGCTGGGAGCACATTACACCTGTGCTCCTTTCTCTGCACTGGCTGCCTATAGTCTTCCAGGTTCGCTTCAAGCTATTGGTTTTAACCTTTAAAGCCCTACACGGCCTGGGCCCTGTCTATTTGCAGGAACGTCTCACCCCCCGTGTTCTCAATAAGCCTCTGCGGTCTCCGGGGGTGCCCTGTTGGAGATCCCCTGGGTTTCCGGGGGGAGGGGGCGCCTTTGAAAGGTCGTTCTCAGCGGCTGCACCATGACTCTAGAACTCCCTCCCAGCAGAGATTTGACTCTCCCGGGACTTCCCCATGTTTCAAAAACAATGCAAGATCTGGCTTTTTCATCAGGCATTTGGTGAGGGGGATGGGGGAGGGAAGGTTTAAGTTGCATTTTATTTAAGTTTTAATGTCTATTTTATTCTGGTTTTTATATGTTGTTGTACACCACCCTGAGACGCTACACAGCGAATAGGGCGGTATATAGATGTTGAGATAAAATAAATAAAATTTGGCATAGATTGTAAACATGGGGAGGGGTATAAACTTGTCAAGTGTCATCCACATTCGATGGGAGACAAAGACATTACAGCCAGGAATGTATATGCAGATTTTTGCAAAATAACATAATTCAACTACTTATAAAATCAGCTTCCTTTAATAAATCTTTCTTAAATTTGGTACACTTAACGCGTTCCATTGGGGGTACCAACCCTCAAAGTTTCATCCAAATATAATGAAACATAAAGAAGGTTCAGCTGAAAATGTGTTCTCCATTGGAATGAATGGAAATTGAAAACGAAAGCAAAAACAAAAACAACATTTTTATATTTAGAAGAAAGAAAATGAAAGATTTAAATAACAAAAACAAAAAATGTAAATGAATGACATTGGTCCCTGGTGCACACCTCTACCTGAAAACATAGCTCTTTTGCGAGGCCTTCCCTACTAGCTCCTCATTCCATTGGTCCCCCTTCCTTCCCTGATGTAACTATGAGTATTTTCAGACATGATGGGAACACTGCTAACCACACTGAACCACAGTGAATCTGGTGTGGTGGCAGCGATCCCATGCATGTCTAATTGCTCCTGGCCAGGGATCAAATTGACCACGGTTCTGGAGGTGAGGCTGGTCTCGCCTCCAGAATCGTGGTTAGTTTGTTTGGCCATGACCCAGGACAGGGCTGGGAATGGCCGTGGGTAACAACTGTTACCCATCCCCATCCCGGAATAAGGTCCCAACCACGGAACGGAATCTGGTGCAGCAGCCTGATTGGCCGCTGCATCTGCCCGCCCATCTCCTCGAAGGCAGGTGGCCATGGGAGCGTGGGGGAGTGGGGCTGAGTAGCCGCATGTCACACCGCACAGCCCCACCCCCTCCCTGATTCCCCACTGTGATCAGGCCGGCACGTCTAAATGATGGCTAGCCTGCTCATGGACAGGGATCCGAAATGGATCCCGATCCGGGTTTCAGTGTGTTGGGCGTGGAGGCCCAACACATCTGAAATTACCCTATGTAACTAAGCTAAGTATGCATACTTGCAACCTCACACCTTCATGAATGTATCCTCATCTTTCCCTCTGTTCCCTCCCATCCTTCGTCTCCCCTCCCTTGTCTTTCTTATATTGTAACCCCCCTGTCTATTTTTAACAGTTGTAAAGCACCAGGTACGTTGCTTGTGGTATATAAACACTTAATAATAATAATTAATAAAATGTAAGATACAACCTTTTATACAAACACTATTAGCCCAATCCTGCTGCTCTTCTTCTTGCTGAGTGGTGCTGTACTCTGAGTAGCCCTACTGAAACCAAATAAGGTACAATTCCACTTAATGGGAGTAAGTTTGGAATAACAGGGCCTCGATGCTATTGGATAGCATTAGGATAAATATGTGTGTGGACCACATCAGACCACATCATGCAGACTGACATATTGTTCAGGAATCTCTGGGAGGAAAAAGGTCCCTCACCATTGATCTAAATTATTTTCAAAAATGCAAAAGTGACTATTAGTTAGTTACAGCTCTGTGCCAAATGTCCATGCCCAAACTGTAGATTTTTGTTTCTTTGGTGTAAGATTTCACAATCCAATCACTCAGCATTACATCAAACCCCTTAGGATGATTAACCTTTACAAGTATATCACATGCTAAACTACTTTCTTATCACAAAGCCTTCAAGGTTGTTCCTTTTAATTCTCTGGAAACTCTTAACCACTAACTATAATCTTTTTGTTTGTTTTTGTTTTTTCCTTTTAAAATTGTGAGAGCAAGTGCCATCTGGGGAGAATCTTTGCTATTACCAGGTCAAAGGTATTGAATTTAGCCCTCAGTAAAGGGTAGTGGAATCTCATTTCTTCTAAAAAACAGCACATCCATGCAAACGTATGAACCTGCTTTCCTGTTCCACACCAACCCCTCATTTTCTGGTGTATATAGATTTTTTACAAGCCCTCACAAATTCTGGGGAGGATATAAGTTGAGTGGCATGTCCTGCATGGACTTTCAGTGCAGGCATAATTACTTGTAGGTGTAATGCCTGAAACAAGCATATATACGAACATTATAGGACCTGAATATTCAAGACCTGCTCCTGGAGCCTCACACTGATGAGTATATGCACTCAGAAACCATCCACTGTTTGGGGATCTTGCTATTGCATCTTACATCAGTGGGTGATTAGGCCTTTGCTGCGGCAGCCCTTTTAATGTGGAACTCACTCCTTCCAGATGTCCATCGTAGTTCCTCCCTCCATACCTTTTAAAAAGCACAGGTAAACTCTTTTATTATCTAGGTGCTTTTAGGATCCACTGCCAGTTTCCTCTTAATGGTCCAAAAACTGTGGTCGTCCATCCCCTGCTCAAGAAACCATCTCTTGATTTTACTCTCCGTCCAGCTACCGTCCTGTCCCTAACCTTCCCTTTTTAGGGAAGAGTTTGGCCCTTTTTAAATGTGCCATGCTGGGGGCAGTCAGTGTGTGTGCCAGTGTGAGGGCAGTGGGGGGACAGGTATACACGGGTGCACACCCATTCCCCCATGTATCCCCACTCATGGAGCAAACATTGTCGTCAGGTGCTCCGTGCGAGGGTGATGGGTGGAGGTGGGTAGGCGTGGGTGGACATGCGTGTTTCACGAGAGCATGGTCACATGCCCGCCCACCCAACTGCCACTACCACCACCACCACCACCATACACACAGGACACACTTACACATACCTGTTCAAATCCCTTCATGGACATGCAAGGGTGCGTTTCCTGTAACAAGGGCCTTTGTTAGATCTTTTGGTGGCCTTTGATACCATTGATCATAGGGTGTTGACATGGTTGTGGTACCTGGAAGGGGTGTGTGGGACCACTCTTAAGTGGTTCTGCTCATTCCTGCATGGGAGAACCCAGAGAGTAATGATGGGTGATAGCTCATCGCACCCCCAGGAGTCCTGTAGGGCTCCATCTTGTCCCCACACTCCTGTTCTGTTCAATGTGTATTTGAGGCCCGTGGGCAAGATCTTTAGGAGGTTTGGGGAGAAGTGCCATCAGTATGCTGATGACACCCAACTCTATCACTCTTTTTCATCTGAACCAGGCCCTGAAGCCTCAGTGCTTACCATGTGCCTGGCTGCCGTTGGAGACTGGATGTGGGTGAGCCAATTGAAGCTGAAATCCAGACAAGACTGAGGTGATGATGTGACCTGGGGGATATAGGGACCCCGTTGGTTTCCAGCCTCATTTGGTCACTCAGGTTCGTAGCCTTGCGGTGCTCTTGGATCCACTGTTGTGCCTGGATGGCCTGGTTGCGGTAGTATCCAGGAGTGCCTTTTACCAACTTTATCTGGTGAGAAGGCTGTGACCTTTTTTTTTTTTTTTTTTTTTTTCAGACTCTGACTTAACCACTGTTGTCCATGCCTTTATAACTTTGAGGCTAGACTCAAAGTTAATAAGCTGAAATGTGAGCCACATGAACCTAAGGGATCGGATGAGATACAAATCAAAATACACACACACAGTTAACAGAATTTTTGGGATTTTCCAGCTTCCCTGAGAATAAGAAAGGCCCCATACTTTCAGCAAGAAGCTGGAGCAGTGGCATAATTTTATATCACCAAGGGAACTGTGTTTTTATTGCAGACCATTTTTTGCAGCCTAGTAAGCAGGGATGGATGTAGGCTTTTTAGAAATGTCAGCAAAATTTAATTTTGCTCCCCTCGGACCTGCATACCTCCCCTGAATTTCCATCCACTTCCTCCTTGTATTCACTCATTGCTCCTTAGAGTCCCCACTGCTGCTTCTTACCCCACTGCCTCTGCTTCTTACCCCATATGCTACCGACAGTAAATAGCACTGAAGGGATAGCCAGATCAGAGAAGGCCTTGGCTGTATTCTTCACCCAACCAACACAACTTTTGTTGTTGTTGTTGTGTACTGCCAGTGACTGTAGCATCATTTCCCCACTTCCTTTGATCAAGGAGTCCACCCAGGTCCATTGTGTCTGGAGCTTTTACAGGATTGGGAAAAGATTTCCCTGCATTCTTTTAGTCTTTCCTGTCTCTTATCAGTGCACATGTTATAGACGAGCCATTGTGCAATACGTAATATTTGCTTTCCGATAAAGTTGAAACGGGTAGAACATTTGCTACCCACAGGTAGGAACTGCAATTTGGGGTAGTCTGTCAGGTGCCCTGTTACTACCCGAGTACAGAATCGGGCACCCGATTACCCTAAATTCCAGGTATTATCGTTATCAAGTTGTCAATTTTCCATTTTACCAGCTAATTTTGTAACGGAAAACCATACGAGATGAGTAAATTTAATTGGTACATCCTAGTAGCCATCAGGGACTAATTAGAAACTGATGTCACCGGGTTGAATCGGGTACCGTAATTCTGACAAGTATACCCATAGTGCAAGTCTTCGTATAAGTTCTCTTCTTTTTTCCAAACAGATGGCAGCAATGATCTTTGTATCTGTATGGGGATCTGTTTTAGTTGGTTTAAAAACAAAAAAATCTTTCTGGGATCCTTGGGGAGGAAGGTCTTTATTAAAAACCTAAGAGCATTATCAGTAATCTTCAAAGTAGACTGATGCATTTAACATATATAATTATAAATGTTCAAACAAGATGTTTACATCTGGCCAGCCATGTGGGACTTGTTTTTTCATTACTGTGTTTCAAAGGGTGAAAAAGCTTCCTCAGCTCTCCAAGCGTTTGGTGGGATTAGCAGCTGTTGTTTGTGGCTTTCGGTTGCTTTATTCCTGGCAATGTGTAATTAATTAACTATGCCTCTCATTTATTCTGCAACATTGTTTCACTACATCTCTTTCCACTGCTGTTCTGCCTTTTGGGTGGCCGCCTTCAAAATACCTTACAAACTGCTAGGGAAAAGGTGCATGTTTTTCAGTAATCAAGTTGAGAATAGACAGGAGTCAATTGATGCAGTGAGGTAAATACTGGTGCCAGTTCAGACATCTAATTTTGGAATAGCCACTCTGAATTAGAAAACCTCCAGGAATTAAATAATTTTAAATAAAAACTCCATATGCACTGTGTGATGCTATGTGGTTCTCTCTAAGTATGTGAAAAATTCCCTTCCCATTTCCTGGGTGGATTGGCTAGTTTGAAGCAAGCTGATGGAGCTAATAGTCTTCCACTATGCACCATCTAATAATTAGGGTTTTGGTTTCAGTATCGATAGCGTTATTTTCGGCTGAACAGCCAAACCCGAACTCGGTCCGGACATCCGAACCGCGTTCTGTTCGCCCATCCCTACTAATAATGTCTTGGTGCTGTATGCATGTAAGATAAGAAAAATTGAATTTTTAGAACTCCTGAGGCTCAAAATTCCATCTTACTCCTGAGGAAGAAGGTGCCTTCAAGGAAATCAGTGTTTTTGACTAACATTAGGTATATATTTTGTGTTCTTGCATTTATTTTTACATTTTTTTTGACAGATGGTACCAGAGTTTTCTTCCCCAGAATGGAATTATAATTTTGTTGTTTCAACACCATCCTATATTTTAAAATTGCATGCTGATTAATACAGAAGTTTTTTGTTTTTTTAATCGGAGCAGTATTAAAACTACTCTCCTATCTACCCCCACCCCCCATTTCCTGTGTTGATTCAGTACTGCAGCCTTATAGAGGCTTAATTCAGAATCTTCCCCATAGAATGTTAATTTCCCTAAGAATATTAATACACTTTACACTAAATCTTGACCTTTGTTTGACAAGTGCTGGAAGCAAGCCACATAAGCACCACCATACTGGTTCAGACCAATGGTTCTGCCTTATGGTCCTGTTTCCAATGGTGACCAATTTTTGTGGCCTTAGAGAAGTGCACAATACTAGGCCATAATGGAGTGATCTATTTTCAGCTATTCACTTGGAGACCATCACAAGAAATGGATCAGTCCTGTGATCAATGTGATCACTACATTTCCTGTGGGGGTTGGGAGTGAATAGTTGGAAATGGATCACTCCTTTATGACCTGTTGTGCACTTGTCCTAAGTCTACTTGTCCTAAGACCACTGTCAGAAAGGGGGCTGGCTAGATGGACCATTGGTCTGTTTTAGTATGGTGCTTCTTATGTTTGTAGATTTGCGTTCAGGCAAAAATTTGAACTTTGACCACGAACATGAATAGTCCTCTGTTTGCAGAGATGCTTTCCCACCTGCCTAACAAAAGAAACAAAGTGAATTGTTTGAGGAGTAAAACTTTCACAGACTTATGCTACAATTAGAAGGATCCTCAAGTATTTACCTTCAGCATCCCAACACATTTTAATGAGTCACACTACTCTCCAAGTTAAATATACAGTATTTTATTTTTTTAAATCAAAGAAATAACAATTCTAGTGTGGAAAACGTACATTATGGGGAAAATCTAGTTTGGAGCTATCTCAGTTTATCAGTAGTAAATTATTGACATGGCAAGCTATACATGTATCTGAACCTTTCCTCTCAAGGAAAAGCGTTATGCATATACAATATCGTTAGCATCAGACTAATTGTATAAATAAATGTCCATCAGTGGTCTGTTTGATCACTGGGCCTGATGAGAGAGATTGTGCTGTTGTTTTGTGTTTGCAAAGAGAAATGGGCTCAGATTAGGTATTGACGCCTGACGTCCTGAGCCAGCAAGCAAGACTTTGGAAATTTTAAAATGTGAGCATAAGCTATGTAGAAGCTTGAATACAAAATTGTCTAGGCTAAGAAAATCACAAAAAGACTGCCATCTGACAAGTAGCCGCAGCAGCAAAGGATGTTAGACCAGAAAAATGAGGGGATGATTTTCCTCAAATTCAATTTTTCTTATTAAAAATTTCATTTGGATTTATTGCCTTTGTTTATCAGAAACTCTACAGCTACAGCAGCAAAAACAGACTATTGACAAGGGGGGGAGGGGGGAACAAACCAGTACATAATTTGAATGATGGGAATGTATTAAAGACGCCTCCTAGACCATTGTACATTTCTGTGCAGATTATATATCACCAAGGAAGGTACTGTAATGCTTGCTACATTTACAGCAAGCTCTCGATCTAACCTATGATCTTGGTGTCAGTCGGTATTAACGATCTTCCTAACAGCAATGTATAGTCATAGTCAAACAGGAGACTCTTTTAGGTAGATTTGTAGACTTAATTATTTTACAAGGCTGCACCCAATTAGTGGAATTCATTTGTGTCTAACCTAACACCGAACTGATTTGCACAGAATTTGCCCATCCTTGAATCTTTTAACACTGCTAATAATGACAGTGGGCATTTTCAGACAAGACACTCTCCACCCATTACCCACCCACCTCCACCCACTATACATGTTGCAGGGCTGCAGTGTTGCCCTATGGGTACCCGGTAACATGTATAGTGAGTGTAGTGGATGGAAAGTGTCTTGTCTGAAAATGCCCTTGGTACAATCTGGCAATAAATAAAAGGGATTCAAATTCTCTCCAGGCAGTGATTTTTTTTTGATTTTTTTTTTTTGAGGGGCTCATATTCATTTGCCCCCTCATGCCTACAAAGTCTTTACATAGCCATGCTTCTTATATTAAGAAATGGACTGTCTTTTTTTTAATTATTTTTTTATTTTTAGCATTCTGGTGTGCCTGTATTTTTGCTTGCAGCACACTCCTGGAATCCAAGACCCTTTCAGATCATTCTAAGGTTAAGCATTTAAGAGAATGTACAAAATGGGAACTGATGAGAAACAATACAAGAATAGACTGCTATTTGCTGTGTGGAGTGAACTTTTTAAAGCCAATACAGATTCTTCTCTTATGCACTGTTCTTGTTTCCCCTTTGAAGCACTTCAGTCAAGCACATTTGAAATCAGTAATGCTGGCACTGCCCTTACATTGAATATGTAGAAATAGAATATGTGTATATAGAATATGTACAAGACACTAGTCTTGGGGGACTTCAACATACATGTAAACTCCAGTCTCAGTGATGCAGAGCATGAGTTCATGATCTCCATGGCAACAATGGGCCTGTCCCAAATTGTCAACGTCCCAATGCATGATGGGGGGCATACCCTGGACCTGATTGTTTGCAGCGGCCTTGGGGCAGAGGATTCATTGATGGGGGAGGTGTCAGTAGAACCGTTGTCATGGATGGATCATTACCCCCTGCGAGCACATCTCCTGGCTCATGTCTGCCCCCGGGTATGTGCAGAACCAATTTGTATGGTTTGTCCCCGGAGACTAATGGAACCTGAGCAGTTCCCTTTTTAGGAAAGCTCTTGGGGAGCTACCCTCTGATGTTGATGACCACCTGCTCGATGACCTCATGGCTTTAAGGAATACCTGGCTGTTTGAGGCCGTCGACCGGATGGCTCTGAGACGTTCACTCCCTCGGCGATGGCTCCTCAGGTCTCCGTGTTTTACAGAGGGCCTGAGGATGCTGAAGCAGGTAGGGCGGTGGTTGGAGCTGACAGGTTACAGAATAGAGCCAGTTTACGTGCCTATGCTGTAGCTGTAAGTTCAGCAAAAAAGGAGGGTTTTGTTGCCTGTATAGCCTCTGCAAAATCTTGTCCAACTGAGCTTTTCCGGGTGGTGAGGTGATTGGTCGGTCCTCCCTCCCTCTGCCAAGAATCAGAGGTATCTAATGCCCGCTGTGACATGTTTGGTGATTATTTTGCAGAGAAAATTGCTCTGATTCACTACAACTTCAGTGCCACACTTATTGCAGTGGGTGAACCAGAGGTTGTTGAAGGCCTGCCATGTCTTGTTTTCTGGGATCAATTTCAGTTGGTGTCATCCACCAGGGCGGGGGATGTTCTTGGGGCTGTTAGGGCCACCTTTTGTGAACTTGACCCAAGCCCGTCCTGGCTGGTTAAGGCCAGCTGGGAGACGGTGGAGCTGCTGCTGCCGGGGGTGATGAATGCCTCCCTTCAGGAGGGCAGAGTGCTGTGCTGCCTCAAAGAGGTGGTAGTGCAACCTCTGCTCAAAAAAACATCACTTGACATTGATTCCCTCACCAGTTATCGGCCTGTCTCTAACCTTCCCTTTTTAGGGGATGTTATTGAGTGGGCGCTGGGTGGTGTCCCAGCAGCTGCAGGGGTATCTAGACTGCACTAGATCCCTTTCAGTATGGTTTATGTGCGGGCTATGGCACGGTGACTGCTCTTGTGGCCTTGGTCGACGACCTTCGCCGTTAATTAGATCAAGGTCATTCAACCCTGCTAATTCTGTTACATCTGTTGGCTGCTTTTGATACTGTTCACCATGAGATGTTGGTGACTCACTTGTGGGATTGAGCTGGAGTGGGTACGATCATCCTTGAGTGGTTCCTCTCTTTCCTCAGAGAACTCAGTGTGTGCTGCTTGGGGATTGTTCTTCAACTCCACAGGACCTCACATGTGGTGTCCCGCAAGGTTCTATTCTGTCCCCACTCTTGTTCAATGTGTATATGCAGCCACTTGGCGAGGTCGTGAGACGGTATGGGGTGTGGCATCATCAGTGTGCTGATGACACCCAACTTTACCTCTCTTTTTCATCTGACTCAGACCCGGAAGTCTCGGTGCTTACCCAATGTCTGGTAGCTGTTGGGGATTGGATGAGGGCGAGCTGACTGAAACTAAATTCTGACAAGATGGAGGTGATGGTGGTGTGAAGGGCAGTGGATGTAGCAGTTCCCATCATTGATGGGGGGGGGCACCCTCAACTGGTATCCCATGTCTGTAGTCTGGGCATGCTCCTCGATCCACAGCTCTGCCTGGATTTCCAGGTGGTGGCTATGGCAAGGAGTGCGTTTCGCCAATTACATCTGGTACGACAGCTTTGGCCATATGTTGGGGTATTAAATGATTTTATAAATAAATAATTTTTTTAAAAAATCTAATTGGATGAATAAAGATATTGCTACACATTAAATAGTAGCTCCACAGTAGAGATATTATACATATCCACCTACACAGATGTCAGTCCATGCTCTTTGGTAGGTTAGCTACAAGTGGGAAAATAGACTTTAAAACAACAACAACAACAACACCTACCATTATAGCATAATGTCAATGAAAGTCAGTGGAGCTCAGCTGTGATAATCTGGGCAAAATCAGAAAAAGGACTATTGGTTTAGCTCTAATTCTTGCCAAACTGATTTCCACTAACATTTTATTTATTTGCATTAATTTTATCTTTTCATTAATTTTATCATTGTTTTTTTGCATGTTTTGAATGCTTTGATCTTTGGTGGTTATTACACAGGGAGCCAAAGAGCCAGGTTCTTTCATATCTTGGAGTACAAACATCTTCGGGAGGTCCCTATACTAAATGATGGTCCAATTTTGGAGGGACCATCATTTAGTTCAATGACCTCCCAAAAATCTTTGTGTGTGTGTGTGTGTGTGTGTGTGTGTGTGTGAAATAGTCACATAACCTCCATTGTGAGCCTGATTTCTTTGTTGTTTGAGAGGTTCTCAACCTTTTTCTTCTGAAGCCATGGACTATCGTTAATTGCCATCAATTTAGGAAAGTTAATACATGCAAATCTGTGAAAATTAGCATTGGCTGATTTTATATAAAAAGATCACATGGCAACAGAACCTAGAACTGGCCATCCTATCAGACAGGGTGGACAGGGTGGACATTAGGTCTATTGTGGTGGCCTTTCTGGGGGTGTCACAAAGGGATCCCTCCAGAGCTCCTGCTCCCTGAAAAACAACGGAATGGTGGAGAGTAGGAGTTTCCCTGTAGCTGTATAATAAGACCCAGATTTATATTGTGAGGGTCAGCATACTTTCAAGGGATGGGTCTTACAGAATTACTGTCCATTGGACCTTGAACACAGTGACTGAAGCAGGTCCCATCTCTTCTGTGGTCTGCAGCGGTATATGTTCAGTTCATATAGTCTAGCCTGTAAAACATATGGGCTAGAGGAATGCTTCAGAAAAGGGAGTGAGTAAGAAATTGAAGGAAAAAAGGAAAGTGATTATAATACTCCCATTTGTGACTCCCCACCATGTTATGAACCTCTATGCTTTTGCTGTGCTTGTGCATGCAACTTGTGGCACAGTCTGTGGTACAGCTGTATCATTTTGACACAGACTTGTGGTGGGAGTGATGTTTGACAATTTCCCGGGTCTTTTGCATGGGATTTTTGTTTTTCTCAACAAGAATCCAGATAATTCTCAGCTCATTCTCATTTGCAAGAATGAGACAAGAACCCCAATTCTCATTGAGAAAAGCAAGAATTGCAAATTGAGTTTCAGCCCTAGTAAACATCTAACAGAAACCCGAAAGTAAAACAATACCCTCGGTAATGTTGTAAATGGTATATGAATGGTAATGGTCATGGTAACAGTAAACAGAAAGTCGGTAAATCATTATGATGTCTCAAGGTATTTTGAGAATCAGGAAATCATATTGGTAAATGGTTAGGAAATCCTGTTTCCGAGATGGCGAAGTTACTCGTGAATATCAATTTAGCTTTTCATTTCAACCCTGCCTTCCAGTCATATAAGGGCTAGTCATACTCTAACCTTAATTAAGTGCATTGACAATTACCTGTCACTCCATTTAGTTAAAGGTCATCATCATTTTATAAAAAAACAACCTGTTTAATATTAAGGGTATTTTTAGCTTTTAAACAAGTATGCTTTTATGTGGTTGTTTAAAAATGAGGGCTAATAAGGGATCAGAAATAAATGGGGAAGTTAATTTTATTTGGTTGACTATTACAGCAGATGTGTTCAATCATTCTTAGGACGCAAGACTGTAAAGCATATTCCAGAATGAGGTTGTACCAAAACTGAACAGCATCATAAATATCTAGGCTCAACTATTTACTATCAATTATTGATCTCTCAATAAGGGGTGACTGGAATAAAGATGATGGGAGACCTTTAACTAAATGGAGTGCAGGATGCTTTACACGTAGCAGTGTTGCCAGTGAAAATAGAAAGTTACGTATGGGGGCAGTCAGAGTAGTTAAAGTTCTAAAATGCAACTCCCTATGTTCTTTTGATAAATACTTCAGTGCCACTGTGAGTGCTTTCAAATTGATTCAAGGACGTCTTGTGTGTCATGGTCTCTCTGCCTAGCTCTCAGTCAAGATTGCCACACATTTCATTTGCAATGAAAACATTGCTAGCAAGAAATATGTTCCATATATTATCAGCCAGCACAAACACCAAAACTAAGCTGGAAATAAAATTTGCATTTGAGGGACTGATGACTGTATTGTCACAGATGTCAAATTCTCTGCTTTCCACTCTGTAGAAAGTCTAATTTTTAAGTGACATTTTTCTCATCGTCCAGTTTTACTGCCTGCATTCTATCAGCCTCAAAAAAGTATGCCTCCTGCTATCCAATAGAATTCTGAAGATGTCTGCTGGGTCTGTCCCCTCCCTCCTCCTCTCCCCCCTCCCATTCCTGATAATTCTCTATCTGCGCTCCCGACAGAGACTGCTTATGACCCCTGGCTCTGTTCCTCGAGCTGCTAGCCCCAGATAAGGTAAGGGAACTGGTGAGGGGACAGCATGGCTTCCTTTCTCCCTCCCTCCCTTTAATTTGAGTGGTTCCGTTCATTCCTCTCGGGGAGAAGCCAGCGGGTAGTGCTGGGAGCTAAAACATCTTGCCCCCGCGCTTTGTCCTGCGGCATTCCACAGGGTTCCATTCTGTAGCCATTATTATTTAATGTCTATATATGCAGCCCTTGGGTGAGGTCATGAGAGGGTTCGGGCTGCGATGTCACCAATATGCTGATGATACTCAGCTGTACCTCTCCTTTTCAGCTGACCCAGACCCTGCCATCTCATTGCTATCCCAGTGTTTGGGGGCCGTGGCGGAATAGATGTGGCAGAGCAGACTGAAGCTCAACCCTGATAAGACGGAGGTGATAGTGGTGGGGAGAGTGAGGGAGGTGTCGGCCCCCCGATTGAGGGGGTTCACCCTCCTGTAGCTCAACAGGTCCGGAGTCTGGGGGTGGTGCTGGATACGGATCTCCCCCTGGAGCAACAGGTATAGGGGGTGGCGAAGGCTGCCTTCTGCCAGCTGTATCTTGTGCGGAGGTTGCGTCCGTACATCTCTGTCCTGGACCTGGCCTCCCTCGTCCATGCCTTCGTCACCTCGAGGCTGGACTACTGCAATGCGCTCTATGTGGGGCTGCCCTTGTTCCTGGTTCGGAGGCTGCAGCTAGTGCAGAATGCAATGGCCCGCCTCCTTTCGGGGACGGGTCGCCGGGACCACATAACACCTGTGCTCTGGGCTCTGCACTGGCTGCCAATAGTGTGCCAAGTCAGGCTCATGGTGTTGGTGTTGATTTATAAGGTCCTTCATGGTCTCGGCCCCTCATACCTCAGGGATCACCTCGCCCTCCGTGCCCCAGAGCGGCTCCTTTGGTCTTCCGGGGTGCCTTCTTGGAGGTTCCCCGTGTTAAGTGGGGGGCCACAATGGAGAGGGCATTCTCGGTGGCCGTGCCACACCTTTGGAATTCCCTCCCAGAGGAAGCTTGCCTGGCTCCGAGTCTTTTAACATTCCGGCAAGTTTGTAAAACCTGGCTGTTCGCCCAGGCCTTGTGGGAGGGTGGGTTAATGGGTTTTTATCACCCTACCCTTCCTTATTATTTTTTGTAAATTTCTGTCCTCCCTGTTCTATTGTAAGATTTTTATGATTGTTTTGATATTTTTAAAATGGTTTTAACTGAAATTTGTTAGCCGCCCCGAGCTGCTTGTAGGAGGGGCAGGATATAAATAAATAAATAATTTCTCCTGACTGGGAGACCAGCCTGGATGCACTGCGGGGGAGCAAGAAATCTTGTGAGACCTGAATCAGGTTCGAGGTGATTCTCGTGAGAATTTTGTAAGATTATTGATTCTCATTTAAACCCTACTCCAAATTAATCACGCTTAGTGGTGGTACTTATTTAAGGGAACTAGGGGTGAGAGTTCATTTTTTACCAGATTCCGTTTTTGACAGATCCAGTGGTTCAATTGATCCAAATGAAAATCAGAATGAATGATCTTTTAGATTTTTGTTTGCTCAAACGATTGAAAAAAATTGCACATGCTCAAAATGGCACCCAGCTGTTCTGCACATGCTCAAAATGGCACCCAGCTGTTATGGTTGCTACTATTTTGTTTTTGCATGGTTTGGCCACTGCCATTTTGTCCATCCGCAAAATGGCCAATTTGAATTCTGATGAAAAATTTCCATCGATTGAAACACATAAACAGGAGGACTGTTTCATCTCAGCCCCAGGGGAAACCCCAACACATTAGTTGCAGAGCAGACTTAGATTTATCTACTACAGCAGCATTTACTAACGTACTATTGCATAAAAGGTAACTGTACTGAAAAAATTAATTTTGTAGTAAGTTTGGGTCTATAAAGAAACATCTCATTACTTTACGGAGGATGCCATCTTCTAAAAAGCAGTAACATTCCATTCTATAAGTGTGCACGTAGACAATATGTTTTTTAAAAGTCTATACTCTGTGCCTTGTTGCAAGGGTCTTTTTATTTAAATGCAGGCTGCAAAATTGAGCCCTAGTCAAATAATATGCCTTAATGTAGCAAAGCATTTAACCACATGCTTAGTTTTAAGCACACAAAATGATATTTGTTATGGAAGGCTACTCAACTTTTAAAGTATGAGCTTTGGTGCTTTGCTGAATTGGGGCTCTAGTCAGCTTCTGATGCACCCTGTTGGTTCTCTCAGATGTTCCACAGCCTTTACTCAGATCCCTTCCTTCCCCATATCAGCTCCCAGACAATACATTTAGATGTGTGAAATAAAATGACAGTTATGAAGGAATGCACGTTTGCAACAGCATTCCTTGTCTGTGGTTGCATTTAATAATCAGTGAGTCTGTGGATAAATGAGCTCTGAGGCTGCCCAATGAAAGGCCTAAAGTCAGTGGAAGAGAGATCTGGCATAGCTAGTGTGGCATACAGGAGCCAGGAGGGAAGGAGGAGCAAAAGGAGACTTTACGGGGAAACACAGACCATTGGAGGTCTAGAGCCCCACACCAATCAGACCTTCTTGGACTAATACAGCATGCCTAAAGGATTTTGTCTTCACCCACTTATAAAAGAATCTTAGGGTGAAAACAGACAGGACAGTAGCCCAGATTAGTCTCCCACCCTGAATAGTTGGTCATCTGGCCTGTCCATTAGGTGGCCGCCAGATGTTTGCCTGCACCCGCCACCTGCCTGCCCTGCGGCCCCGACTCACAGCATCATCCCAGTTAATGTGCAGCCTGCAGTGCAGGAAAATGCTGCCTGATGCAGGTGAATGTGCACGTATGTGGCTGCCTCCCATTTGTTAGGGTATGCGCAACCTCTGTGTGCATGCAGGTCCACCAGGACCATAGAGCGGTCTGGGGATTAACCGTGTATTGGTGGTGGAGAGCGGTTGGGGAGGAACACCAACCAGTCTGTTCAGTTTGTTATGCAAAACCTGTCAGTTGCAGCTGTGTGGGCTCCACAAAGTGACCCCGGACTCCAGCGGGCTAATCTCTCGTCTGTTAACACCTATACTGTTCAGGTGTTTTCAAGTTTACAAGTGGGGTGACAGGTGTTAAATAAATGTTCAGTAGTCTGCAACTCTGCACCATTCAACTACAACCCCCCTTGCCCCTGTAGAATATAGTTATGTATCAACTGGTTGCCCATTGTACCTTATTCATAATGGATTAGACATTAGAATCGTACAATTGTATAGCGGAAAGGACCGCAAGGGTATTCCACTCCAACCCCCTGCTCAAAGGCAGGGTATCCTCTGCTGAAAGCAATGCATCACAGGCATACTTGTCCTCCTGGTTTTGAAAACACTCAAGGAGGGAGATTCCCTGACCACAACCTCCCTGAGCAGCTTATTCCATAGCTAAACAGTTCTTACAGTTAGTAAGTTTTTCCAAATGCCTGACTGAAAACTACATTGCTGAAATTTAAGCCCATTCTCTCTTGTTTTATCTTCTGTGACAGAACAAAAGGGAATAGATAGAACATCCATCTACTACTACACAATCCCACTAACCCCCACCATGTCTCCCTTTTAGGCCTCAAAAGATATTGCATCAGGTTGAGCCCAATCTTGTCTGTCAGAACGCAACAAAAGGAGCAATTGCTTCTTTTCAAAGTCACCGAGGTGCGTGATTGATGAGGGAACCTTTGTGGTCTGGAGAGTATGTGTTATCAGTTCTGATTTGGTTGGTGCAATAAATAAGATAATCTCAAATAACTTGTATATTTCATTTTGAACTAATAAAGCTGCCATGCCTGCTAGTGGTGCTATTGGTCAAAACGTAAGATTCTAAGAAATAGGATAACATTTTATGTTCATTTTATCAAAAGCCTAATAAAAAATTTAAGTGCAAAATAGATAGCCAGAGTTATCAATCTTGGGGAAATGTCAGAGCTGTGAATTCCAAGTGTCACCTTTTTGATTTTAGGGGGGAAAGTCTGACCATAAATTACAGGAGGAGATATGTCTGGGGCGGGGAGGAGGGGGATTAGAATGCAAGTGAGGCTCTTATAAAATATGAAAATTGTGTGCATCTAAAACTACTACTTCAAGCTTCCTTACTGAGACTGCCAAAAAGATTGCAAATCAGTGACTCCAATTTTTTTTTACTTGTGATCTTGTTTTGAAACTTAAATACAGTCCTGTGACCCCAAACACAGGCAGCACAATCTTCTACTATTAAAATCAATAGGAGTTTCACCATTGACTTTAATGGCTAAGGATTGCACCCATAGTATACCAAATATCAGTTGGCATTGTGATCCGTTGGCAAGTGGCGTGAGCTGCTTGAGGTTACAACTCACAGTTTGAAAACCTCTGTTGTAAAACCCCTGTCCTGAATCTGACTCAATACAGGCAAATTCCCCTTCCTTCTACTGGTTTAGAGCTCCTCCCGGAAGAGGGCAAAGCCCACATGGAGCAAGATTAGGGTCTTGAAATCTTCTGAACTAAAAAAGACTATTTTTTAATATTTTTTTCATTTTTTTTTTACCCCGCCCCTCTCGCCGAAGTGACTCAGGGCAGCTGACAACCATTTCTATAAACAATCAACAATAATAACAATAACAATAAATATAATAATAAATATAAAAAAGCAGAGTGTAAAATACATAAAACCCATAAACAATCTACCCGATCTGTGTAAAAACAGTCCCACTCCCCCCACCACCACCCCGCACCTACCCCAAAGGAGCTGTTCAAAAGCACAAATGGAAATTAGACTCTCATCCTACAAGAGGCTGATCAATATAGTCCAGATACTGCACAGTACTTAAGTTCATGCTTAAATTGAGCATGTGAGTAGACCAGTTGAAGACAGTGGTGCTGGTCACAGGCTTAACTGATGAAGGAGATAGGTGGGGAGTATGGAGTGCTCAACACTTTGCAGAATAAATCATTTGGGCTTCTGAAAATCTCCCATTTTCTCAACTGACAACTCATAAATTGTTTGCAATGTTGACCTATTCAGGTCTTTCAAGACCGGTATGTTTTGCTCCCCAATTCTATGCAGGAGGGAATGCAGAATCCTGCACTGACGCTGTGCAGAGGCTAAGCAGCAGAATTCTCCTCACTATACTGCAAAGACCCCTCTAGGAGGCTGTGTAAAAAGAGTGAATGAAATCAGGAAATGGCTATAGTTCTAATCAATGTATGCCTGCCCTATCCTCCTCCTAGAAAAGAGCCTTTGGTTAAGTCAGCAAAGAGCTAAGAGGCAGTACTGATTCTTTCTTAGTCTGCTTCCTCTTGGGTTCTCTTTTGTGGAGCCTCAGACCATAGCTGGGAAAAACACGCCTTGAGCTGTTATTGGTGGCTGGGAGAATGTATATGCTTTATGAGAGTTGAGGTACTATCGTTATGGACTTTGTGCCTTCTACTCATCTTTTCACTCATACCCTTTGTCCACTCCACGCCAGTCCCACTAACCAAGAAGGGGTATTAGGATGGATGAACTATATACTTTCTGCGGAGTCCTGCAATGTTAGATTAAGTCACTTTTTTCTCCACACTCTCTTGCACAGAATCCCAACTCACACTGAACCAGCAAACCCTTAATTTAAAGTAACTTTATAAAATTAAAATGTTTCTTTTTTACAAAGTTTTAATGTTTTCTTTGTTTTAATTCCAGTGAGCACAACTGAGAGGAACCGAGAAGTCAGGTTTTGTTTAACCTTTCCAAACATGATTTTGGAGAATGATGGATATGAACTAGAACAGCAGATAGGAGCTCCTGTATATGCAGGGGTTAATTTGTATGTATCTCCGAAAGTTGCAGCTTTGAACCATCTCACTTAGTCTTTGTACAATTGTCATCATACTTCGTGAAGGCAATTCCCTTCTTTTCCTATGTAGTTATATTTTCCCCCAGTTTTTCCTTCCCCCTCTCTCTAATCAATCAGATCAAGAGAACAGATAACCAATTCACCTCCCTGGGTGCTCTTGCTTGCTCCCACTCTCTCTCTCTCTCTCTCTCTCTCTCTCTCTCTCTCTCCTCAATGTTGTTTTTGCCTTGAGGGATCCTGTCGCAATAGTGAACACACCCAAGGTTAAATTCCTTATTCAACCTTCTGCTCACTTTCTCCATATTACCAAAAACCGAAACACTAATGTACAGGACTTAGTAACTATTCTGTACGTTTTTTCATAGACTGAAGAGAACACCTCCTGCCTACCTTAAAATGTCTTTTTCTTTTGCATTATTTTGGAGCCTGTCGCAGGGTATCACAAATAACCCCAGAGCCACAGATTTTTAAGGCCAGAAGAAACTGCTGCGATCATCAATTTTGGTCTCCTGAAGAACCCTGAACAAAAAAAAATTCACATCCTAATTCCTGCAGTGGGGGAGAATTATGGTTCCCTGCTGCCTATGTGAGCACTGCCATGAGCATTGAATTGTTGATGAATTAGAATATAGTTCAGTATTAGAGTAAAGAACTAGAGTATGGCCCAATTTACAGATTTTACACATGGTGAGGAATTCAACACATAAAATTAGTTATTAACTAATGCAGGGGTGGGGAACCTCAGGCCCAGGGACCAAATGCGGCCCTTGACAAGTCTTCATGTGGCCCCTTTCCAGTGCCTGGACCTGGCCCTTGGATCCAGTCTCCACCCCCAAGCGCAGAAAAACTGAGCTCATGATAATGGAGCAGAGAGGAGGGCGTGCACACAAGGGTAGGGGACAGAGCCACAGCACAGATCCATAATCTGGGCCCTCCTTTTCTTGACTACACCTGTTAAGTACCCCAACCTGTATGTGTCCCTCGGAGCTTGTACTAATTTTCAATCGGCCCCCAGGACAGAAATGGTTCCCCACTCCTGAAGCTTTTAAGTTCCAAGCTTTTAAAATCATTCTTTTCATTTATTTTTAACCTGGTTTCCTATAGAAAGTAGTCTTATACAAATTCAATCTCTCCCTCCCTCCTTTCCCTTAATGACTTTTGAGCCAAATGTCAATTTCACTCAAATCTGGGCCAGGAGCAGAAGACTCAAAAGAAAATAGGGACCCAAAATTTCCCACCAATAGGCCCCCCTACCAGGCAGTAATACAGGCACTTTTGAATGTTTTCTCTCTCCAAATCCCAGTTATTTGTGCATTGCCTCCCTCCTCCACACTTAAAACATTTTGGTCCCAAGACTAAGTTCAGCCACAATTAGTAGAAGGTCAAAAGTTCAGTAAGCACTAAAAAAAATGTAACAAAACTTTCCATGGAGGGAAAATGTTCCCCACTTTTGTAACTGAAAATCCCCAGTCAATGGAGTAGCACAGCTGTGGCAAGCCCGTCCTAATTATGGGCAAGGGAATGAGGAGGTCTTCCTAAGTGGCAGCTCTCCCAAGGCCTCATCCTCCTCTAGCAAAGGCTGTGGTCAAACTGTCTTCTATTTAACCCCCACAGAGTGGCAGGAACCCCACCCAGAAGGAAGTTTTCAGAGTTGGCAGAGCCAGCACTCAACCCCTGCCCAACTTCTGAAAACTTCATGGTGGGGCTCTGCAAACAGCCCATGTTCTACTAGAAAAAAATTCAGAGTGGGTGGAAGCAGAATGTTAGCGCTGCTCCCTCCAACACCTACTCTAAAAAATTCCTAACAGGGCTCAGTTCACTTGCAGAGGATCCTCATAGGACCCAAGGTCTGGGCTCAGCTGAGTCCCTTTGTGCCATAGTAGTTACACCCCTGCTCCCATTGACTCGCATAGAGCATTGTTCCCAGGTTTCATTCATTCTGGTATGTGTAGAACTACTTGTTTCACAAATGTTGCTGATCCAGATTGCAATAGGACAGGAACATTCAGTAGGGATGGGCGAACAGATCGTGGTTCAGGTTCGGCTGTTCGGTTCGGCTGCGTTTGGTTCGTCCGTTCGGTTCGGCAGTTTGGTTCGGCTGCATTCGGTTTTGCAGTTTGGCTAGTTCGCCGAGTTCGGGTTCGGCTGTTTGGTTCGGTCGTCCGAACAGGCCATTCGGTTAGGCCATTTGGCTGTTCGGTT
>QEPC01008173.1:8080660-8094801 GCA_003113815.1 Sphenodon punctatus
CCTGCTGTTCAGGAACAGTGACTAGCTCAGAAGGTGTTGGGAAGGGGGGAGGCAGATAATTAGTTTCGTTTCTTGCAAGCCTCTCTCCACCCCTGGTGCCTGGAAGTCTGCTCCTCAGTGACTGACACCTCCCTGTAATGTTTGACCTTCCAGTGAACCTTTTTTTGCCACCCGAACTCATCCGAACTGACCGAACTGTTCGGCCATTTCGCCGTTCGGTGTTCGGTTTGTTCGGTATGTTCGCGTTCGGGTTCAGGTTCGAGTTCGGTCGTCCGAACAGCCCGAGTTTGGACCGAACTCCGAACTGCCGAACTGCGTTCGCCCATCCCTAACATTCAGTCATATTATTACTTCTGTTACACAGGTTCCCAAAATGAGGTAGACATTGTCAGACACATTAGAAATTTGAGTATCCATGGCAAAGAGACTATGACGACTCTGAGAAATTGGATGGAATTCTTTTCATTCTTTCCTTGTAGCTGAAAACAGTCTACCTGATTTTACTTTGCTCTATTGATCTTTATATACACTTAGAAATCCAAATAGAGGGGGAAAGGAGGTTTTCTTCATGAATATATATGTACAGTACCAAAAAAACCAGGCCCATAGTAGATTTTAAAAACCTATAACTTGCAAAGGAGAGAGGAAAGCTACCATGGGCGGGTGGTGGTTTGTTTGTTTTTAATTTTAAAAATATAAATGTATCTGAATTCACACAAGCCAAGCTAAAGCCTGACAGAGTTTGATGGTTTCTTTCTAGATAGATGCAACATTAATGTGAGTATGAAAATTACCCCAGTTATCCATCCATGTATAAAGGTGCAATTTTGCTCTTCATGAAAAATTAAATGCTAGATTTGATCTGATGGAAACCATAGAGGAAACTGGTAACGTAACACACAGGAGGAACTCAGTCATTGTTAATAAAAGGGGGGGATAATATGTGCATTTACTTGGGCCTGAGGGATCTAAATAGTGTTTTGAAAAAAGAAAATGACAGGAGACATTACTATTAAATTTGCAAGCGTGTGGTATTTTGAAATGCCTTCCAACAGCTGAAGGGGAATGGTGTCATCTTCTGAAAATACATAATTTATTCCAGGCACATTACAACAAGTACAGATTTTTCTTCCTTCATCAGAGACAGCTCCAGCTCTCTACATAAACAGACTGATGTGCAGAGCATTTTTTCAGTTGTTAATAAAGTCAAAATTTCAAACCTTCTGTTGAATGTTTATAGATATTTATAGAATTAACTTGCATTTGTGTGTGTGTGTGTGTGTGTGTATGTGTGTGTGTGTGTTAGTAATAGTTAGCCACACAGACAGGCAAGTCAAAGATAGTATTGTCCAGAAAGTTAAAACATGAACTGTTCACTACAGGAAGAGATTTAATGAAAAACCCTTAAACTGAAAATGCAAGCCAACTCCCCATGCATTAATTAAAATCATGAAAGAGGAGGAAATTACTTTCTTGGTTCCATGGCAAACATCAAAAGAAGAACATGATTTGGGATTTATATATATATATATATAACTTCCTCTCCTCCGATAGGAAGTTCCAATCCCCAGAAAGATAATTGTAATCCTAGTGTCAATCCATTGACATTTGTCTCAGCTATCATTGGCTGTTGAAGGTATATACGCCTGACAATAAAGAATATTTCAGTAATTGAAGCATGGCATGATCTGAAAAGCCCTCAATGAGACATGTTCTGCATTACCTGAGAATACAGCAGTTGGTTCTTTGAGGAAATTTCTATCTGAATTCGCCATGAAAGTCAGTCCCTCTGAAAACTGAATGGCAGGATAGAATTTTGAACATAAAGAAAGGAGCATATAAAAGTTTGAAGAACTTGGTCTCTCAGCTGCTGGCACAGAGCCCCAAATCAAGCAGTCTTATTAAAATTTCAGCAGGTGCTCCTAAAAGAGAGCTAGAGTCTACAAAATCATTCATGTTCAGGGGCTACCTGTCTTCCATGCATCTTTAGGGACTCACAGTGGGAGAAAATATGCATCCATTGAAAAGACATTGTAGATAATATCGCTGCCATTGCCAAAATGATTGACCTGGAAAGAATTTGTGTTAGTTTTCTTTGTGAAATTGTTGGGGAAATTTGCCTCCTCAGGAACCCAGGGTTTGTGAATAAGTTATTGAGGTATAATCTGATACCAGGAAAACTCATATTAATTAAAGATATGGTCTGTGTGGCCAACTCTTGTGATTTTTTAAAAATCACAAGTCTCACCATATTTGGTGGTCTTTTTTTTCTTAAAGACCCAGCTCCTGTATCTGATTCGTGACAGTCTCAGCTTTGAAACTAAAATTCAAACCCTCAACTTTGTGGAGAAAAGATCAATTACATAATAAAAGCTTCTAAACTTAAGGACAAAGAAAAACCTCATATTATTTTTAGGCTAATGTCTTCAGGTAAAAACAGAGGTGGGAAACAGCAGCAACCCCTCGCCAGGTCAGTGAGCAGCACGCAACAGATGTTCTGGCAAGCCGGGCAGCCTAAGAACTGTCCCACCACCTGGGTAGGGCGGGGGAATGCAACAGATGTGTGGCCAGCTATCCCCTTCCATGCCCTGCTCCCAGCGCCCCACCATGATGGGTAGCCATGGGAGCCGGTCATGGTGGCCCTCGCTATGCAGCAGTGATGGCAGGGTCAAGCAGACACATTGTCCCATGATAACCCACGTTGGCCCATTATGGCTTGTGTTGGCCCGCCTGGGCAGGCCTTCACCTGGAATGTGAGCCCAGGGTATTCTGAGAGACACATTCCGGGCCAGTCGCCTACCTGGCCTGGGGCAGTACCACTCTACACCTGACAGTTGGGGAACAGATGTGCAGGTGGTTTCCCATCCCAGGTGGGCCACAGCAGGCCAATAGTGGGCCCATGCGTTGCATCTGTTTTTACTCTTTGTGTTTGGGAGTGTGGCTCAAACATTTGGAGTTGACATCTTGTGTATATTTAAGATTATTTTAAACATTCTTTCCAATTTCATGAGGACAAAACTTAATATGGAAAAAATTTGTGAATGTAATTTTGGGGGAATTAACAGCAGTGTCACAATCAAGACTATGAACTATGTCACACTGCAATGCTGGGCACCACAGAGACTGTTAATGGGGATTCACAGAGCATCACAAGAAGTATAAATGCTAGCTATCATGGATAGGAACCAGCATCAGGATGAGTGTAGAAAACAGAGTTATGGAGTAAGAAACAGGGGAGGGGGGCATATAAATATAATATATATTATTGAATTAGTTGGGAGAAGGGATGCGAAAGATATTAATTGCACACTGAGTGAAATGGAAGCCTCATCTTGAAAAGTGTACAGATATTTTCATAAATTCTAGAGCGCTGTAAAGATTTTATTTTTTTTTAATTCCCATATGATTTCCTGTGAAGAGTACCTTGACAATGTGAAAGAAAATTACCTCTTAAAAAATCCTAGGCATCTAAGCCTGTGTTGATTCAACTGACAGTTTCATGGTAATAGGTTATTAGAGCTTGAATCAAATTGAAGCCAAAGTAGACAGAAAGGAAACCTGTGGGATCTTTTAGGAAAAAACAAATTTGGATTTTGCTGCCTCGAATCTCGGTCTTGTATTTGCAGGCAGCTCATTTTTCTTTCAATGTACAATGAGCTGCAGGGTAGAATAACTGTTCTGTATTATAAAGGCCTTACTCAAAGGAGAGGAAATAAGTATATAGGAAGGATTGTTTGACATTAATGATTTTCCAGAGGTTTTCACATTCATATGAGTTAGTCATAACTGCAGATTGATAGAGATGTTCATGTTTACGTCAATATTTGCTGATATAAACCCATCAGAAAGTTTTTTTGCCCTACTTGTAACAAGGGTGGATAAAAGGATATGGAGGCATCACTCAGGCCACATACACACCACTCAGGACATTTGCAGACAAGACACTCTACACCCACTACCCACCCACCAATTATATGCCATTTTTAAATGGACCGCAGTGAGTGGGGGGATGGGTGTGTGGTCGCAGTGGGTGGAGGTGGGTGTGTGTCCGTTCCCATAGGCTCACACCCACCTCCACCCACGGAGCATCGGGAATTGGAGCCCATTGCTCCATGCGTGGGTGAGGGGTGGAGGTGGGTGTAGCACGGGAGTGCGCATGCACCCCATCCATCTCCCACAGCATTCACACAGGTGCCTTCACCCATCTCCACGCAGCGAAACTGCGTGGAGATGGATCGGGGCATCTCATGTGAAAAGGGCCATACATGTTCCAGGACTGCAGCGTTGCCCTATGGAAACCCTGTAACATGTATAGTGGGTGAGAGGTGGGTGGGGAGTTCCTTGTCTGAAAACGCCCTCTGTCTCTCTCTTTCCTTCACACCCCAGACTCAGGCCACTTTTAGATGAGCAACAGGATCCAGCACGCTGAAAAACACGCTTTGAAAAAGTTGCACGGGGGGGGGGGGTTTAGACGAGCCAGAAGTCGCCAGCCGTCATTGGAATCGAGCCTCACGCTCCCCACTGCAATTTCAAATGTGGAAAGTGCAAGCTGCGATTCCAATGACGGACGATGACTTCCGGCTCGTCTAAAAGTCCCCCGCGTGACTTTTTCAAAGTGCATTTTTCAACACACTAGCTCCTGCCGCTCATCTAAAAGCAGCCTCAGTCACTGATGTCTTTCTACTCCCTGCCCACCCAGCCTTATTGTTCACTAGCCATTAGGGATTGGAACACTAATTTAGTATAAATACTAATGTGCACAAAAGTAGGCACTTTAGTATTAATACTAATAATACTAAAATGAGCAGCAGATACTAAAATTCTGTTTAGTATTTAAATTTGAAAAAGGCACCTTTGTTATTTGCCATCTGCTGGACTCTGTTCAGCTTGCCCTCTGCTACTCTGTATTTTTCCCCACTTGTTAATTGCAGCCCAGTCAATTTCACCTGGGTTCTAGCTAGGGGTGGGACATCAGGGCCGGTTTTACCAGTTCCCGGATTTAAAAAAACCGGCTTACCGGATTAATACTGGTTTACCGGTACCGGATCTTTTACATTGATTTCAATGGGGAACCGTCCCCATTGAAATCAATGAAAAAAAAAAAAAACCTCCCCCCTCCCCGAGTCCAGGCTGCGCGGGTGGAAGGGGGGACACCCCCCACCCACCCTGACCAGCCTGGATTTAAAGTTAAACAACAACAAAAATATCCCCTAAGTCCTGCGGGCCCCGGACCGCCGTCGGCGAGTGCGACCCAGAGCCAACCAGCACCAGCAGCAGGTAAGTGTACCGGTACTGTACTGATCCCTGGGGTGGGGGGGTGTTAAACCAGGGATCACCCTACCTCCCCACCCAGGGATTGCCATTGCCTACCTTGAGCTCCGGGCGGTGGCGGCGGTGGTCTGGCGGCTTCAGCGCTGGCTGTGGGGCTGCCAGCTTCAGCATGCTACTAGGCCTTACAGGGAAACCTGGAAGTTCACTGGAAGGCCTAGTAGCGTGCTGAAGCCAGAAGCGCCACAGCCAGCGCTGAAGCCGCTGGACCGCCGCCACTGCCGCCACCGCCTCCCGGAGCTCAAGGTAGGCAATGGTGATTCATGGGTGGAGAGGTAGGGTGATCCCTGGGGTGGGGTGGTGTTAAACTACCCCCCACCCCAGGGATCAGTACAGTACCGGTACACTTACCTGCTGCTGGTGCTGGCTGGCTCTGGGTCGCACTCATTGCCAGTAGCCCGGAGCCTGCAGGACTTAGGGGAAATTTTTGTTGTTGTTTAACTTTAAATCCAGGCTGGACAGGGTGGGTGGGGGGGGTGTCCCCCCTTCCACCCACGCAGCCTGGACTCGGGGAGGGAAAGTGTTTGGCTTTTTTTGTGTTGTTTTTTTTATATTGTGGCCATTCATTTGAATGGCCGCAATGTAAAAAAATCCGGTAGGGGAATCTGGTAAATTACACCGAATTACCAGGTTTAATTCGATACTGCCGGTACACCAAATACCAGGCAGTATCGGATACCGGTAGATCTGGTAGTCCCACCCCTAAGTACTACTGTTCTCCTGTTCTGCTCTATCTCCAAGCTCCTCTCTCCAGTCTGATTACTTCTGGTCCTCCCTGGCCAGTCTAAGGCCCACCAACCATCCCACAGCTGCCTCATCTCAGCTGTGCTGCATCCTGAGATCAACTTTGCTTTCTGCTTATCTCCATCCACAGGTGAAGAGGGTGGCTGGGGACAGGAAGAAAGAAAAGTTGATTTCAGGATGCACTGAAGATGAGATGAGGTGGCTGTGGGGTGGGGCAGTGGGGAGGCAGGCAGAGGGGGTTAGAGAGCCAATTGCTAGCAGAAGCATAGCATCCTAAAATTCCCCAGTCCCTGAGATCCCCCCCACCCAAACCTAGTACCACATCAACTCCCCAACCCCAAGTGCCACCCCCCCTTAACCTTTGTCACTCACCTAGGCACAGCCATCCCCCTTTGACCCCACAGTACCAGAGCCACAAGGCACCCCCTGTGCCCAAAGGCATCTCTATAGCTTTTGTGGCACAATTCAAGGTGCTGGTTTTGACCTTTAAAGCCCTGAACAATCTGGGCCCCACATATCTGAGACCGCCTGTCCTTCCATGTCCCAGTGTGACCCTGAGATTGGCCAGGAACATTTCCCTGTGAGTAGAGTTTATTAGTCTTGTTCGTACGGTGAGGGCTCACAGGAGGATGTTCTTGGTGGCTTCCCCAGTGTTCTGGAACTCCCTTCCCCCAGAGGTTTACTTGAGTCTGAGCCTGGGCATCTTCTGGAGGCAGTGCAACACCTTTCTTTTTATTAAGGCACTTGGCGGGCAGGGATAGGGAATGGGGGTTTTAGTGGATGTTTGGGCCAGGGGTGGTTGGGGAGGGTTTTGTGGCATTTGTGGTGGTTTTGGGAAGGGGTGAGGGGAAAGGTTGGGGGTTGGTTCTTACGCTGTTTTTATGTATTGTATGTATCTATTTTGTAAGCTGTCCTGAGCCATTTGGGAAGGGTGGGGTATAAATTTAAATAAATAAAATAATAGGAATGTGCGAAGAGAACGGGGTTCGGATGTTCAGCTGTTTGGACCAAAAACTTAGTTCGGGTTCGTGCGTTTGGTCCCGCGGAGTTTGGATCCCCCCGAACGTTCGGAAAGTTCAACCGCCTGGAGGCTTGGGGCACTCCAGGGGTGCCCGTCGGCCTGTCTCTAACCTTTCCTTTTTAGGGAAGGTTATTGAACGGGTAGTGGCCCAACAGCTCCAGGAGCATCTTGACCGCATCGGTTATATTAATCCCTTTCAGTCTGGCTTCCGTTCGGGTTATGGCACTGAGAGTGCACTTGTGGCTTTGGTAGATGATCTCCGCCGTGAGAAGGATCGGGGTTCATCAACCTTATTGATCCTGTTAGATCTTTTGGCAGCATTTGATACCATAGACAATGAGATGTTGGTGACGCAACTGCGGGACAGTGTGGGGGTGGGCGGGATTGTTCTTGAATGGTTCCACTCATTTCTGACTGGAAGAACTCAGCGTGTGGTGCTCGGTGATTGTTTTTCATCTTACCGATACCTCTCGTGTGGGGTGTCGCAGGGTTCTGTTTTGTCCCCTCTCCTGTTCAACGTGTATATGCAGCTGCTCAGCAAGGTGATTAGAGGGTTTGGGGTGAGGTGTCATCGGTATGTGGATGACGCCCAACTGTATCTCTCATTTTCAACAGATCCAGGTGCGGCTGTCTCAATGCTTACCTGGTGTTTGGCAGCTGTGGGGGATTGGATGAGGGCTAACTGGCTGTGATTGAATCCTGACAATACAGAGGTGATGGTTGTGGGTAAGTCGGTGGAAGTGAGAGCTCCCATGGTTGATGGGATCTGTCCTCCATTGACTTCCCAGGTATGGAACCTGGGGCTGCTCCTCGACATGCAGCTCCACCTGGATCTCCAGGTGGAGGCTGTGGCGAGGAGTGCCTTCCACCAGTTACATCTGGTGTGGCAGCTTCGGTCGTTGGTTTCAGTTCCTGACCTGGCTACGATCATCCATGCTTTTATCACCTCTTGACTAGACTACTGTAACGCGCTCTATGTGAAGCTAGCTATGGTGATGGCTCAAAAGCTGCAGCTGGTGCAGAATGTGGCAGCTCAGCTCTTAGTGGGACTGGGCTGCCGGGAGCACATTACACCAGTGCTCCGGCCTTTGCACTGGTTGACAATAGTCTTCCGGGCTCAATTCAAAGTGTTGGTTTTGACTTTTAAAGCCTTACATGGTCTGGGCCCTGTCTACTTCTGAGATCACCTCACTCCCCGAGTCCTAGACTGGCCCCTGCAGTCATCCGGGGGCACCACACTGGAGGTCCCCCAGGTTTTCTGGGGGGCACGCAGAATAGGGCATTCTCAGTGTTTTTGAAGGAGTTGTAAGACCTGGCTGTTCCGTCAGGCATTTCTCAAGGGAGAGGGAGGGGATGGGGGTTGGTGAGGGAGGGGGTTGGTTTTTATTCTTTCTTTTTTATTGATGTTTTATTATGTTTAATGCTATTGTGTATTTCTGATGTTGTTAGTCACCCCGGGTTGCCTGTGGCAAGAGGGGCGGGGTATAATTTTTACAAATAAAATAAATAAATATATAAATAAATATGGCAGGCCATTGGAGACACAGCAGCAACAGAGACCGGGAAGGCTTGAGGCTTGGCACCCTGGGTTGCCCGGGCAGGCAGACTCAGCACTTGACCCATGGGGGTGCCCATGGAGGTATGGCTGGCCATCTGAGACCCAATGGTGGCAGCAGCAGCAGAGGCCGGGAAGGCTTGGGGCTTGGTGGTAGACCTGGCACCCCTACTTTGCTGGAAATTGCTGGCTGCCAGGCATCGGTGGATCAGTGGCAGACATTGGATTGCCTGGTAGCAGAACCCATGGCACAGCAGAGGCAGCAGTGGCAGACATTGGATTGCCCGGTAGCAGAACCCATAGCGCAGCAGTGGCAGCAACAGCCGATATTGGATTTCCAGGGAACAGAACCCATGGCACAGAGAGGCAGCAGAAGCGGTCATTGTATTGCTGGGGCACAGAACCCATGGCACAGCAGAGGCAGCAGAAGTGGACATTGGATTTCTGGGGCACAGAACCCATGGCACAGCAGAGGCAGCAGTGGCAGACATTGGATTGCTGGGGCATAGAACCCATGGAACAGCAGAGGCAGCAGAAGCGGACATTGGATTGCCGGGGCATAAAACCCATGGCACAGCAGAGGCAGCAGAAGTGGACATTGGATTGCCAGGACACAGAACCCATGGCGCAGCAGCAGCAGACAACATTGGATTGCTGAGGGACAGAACCCATGGCACAGTGGAGGCAGCAGAAGCAGACATTGGATTACTGGGGCATAGAACCCATGGCACAGCAGAGGCAGCAGTGACAGCAGCAGCAGACAGGCAGTGTGGCATGAGCAGTGGAAGGCAGGCTGAGGCAGGGTTCAAAGTTGGCAACCAGGGTGAGCAGACAGGCAGCGTGGCATGAGAGGCAGTAGGGAAGGCATGCTGGGACCTTGGCAGGGCACTCAGATAGGCTGGCAAAGACTGTGCACCAAGAGAGAGCCAGTCAGAAAGACAGGCTAAGACCATCTAGCCAGAGGCCGGCTTTCATACTTACAGCTTCCCAATGCCACCCAGCGTCATGAGGTCAGTCAGATAGGCAGGCCAAGGCCGGAGAGAGAGAGAGAGAGAGGCAGGGTGGGCGCCGGGCATTGGGATGAAGGGACAGGACCTCAGCAGCAGCAGTAGCCAAGATTGAGGAGGAGCCCCATCCGAAGACTTCCCCTGGCATGGGATGGCGTGTGCCACTGCACCATGAATCCATGTCCAGGGACAGCTCAGAGAATCCCAGCAGCGGAAGTTTGACCTTGATGAAAAGCAACTGCTCCACCAACTTGACCCCCAGTCTCTGGCGGTGCGGCGAGTAAATGTCCCCCACCATAGAGAACACCAGCTCACTGGGGACACTCATTGGTGGGCAGGACAAGAGACCCTTGGCCACTTTGGACAGGGCCGGCCACATGTCCCTCAGAGAGCTGTGTCTCCACCATGTTCTGCCCCTCCCATCAGCACTGTTAGTGATGTGTCACCCAGTGCAGGCCGGAAGGCAGGAGGGGGCAAAAAATCCTCCATATGGGTGCATTTTAAGTTGGTGCGGGCAGATGATCCCAGGGAGGTGCAGTGTGGTTTGTGCCAGAAGGTAGTGAAGCATGGGCAGGTGCTCAACTGCCATGGTGAGGCTCTTGAAGGCATGCCACTGCGCAGTGCTGCTAAGCTGGCAGTCAGGGGCAGTGGACGCCAGCAGGTTCCTGACTGCAGTGGCCAGTCGTCTGCCTCCATCAGCGGGCAAGCGTCCTCCTCAAGCAGCTGCCTCTAGCAGCAGGAGCGGTATTGCTGCTAGGGTGGAGCAGCAGCAGCAGCAGCAGCAGCAGCAGTCAGTTGAGGCCCAGAAGCATCAGTGCCCATGGAGGAGCTGGGGTAGGGGCAGCTGCCAAGTCCATTGGCAGCTGCATGATGTGGAGGGCAGCATTGCTTTCAACTGAAAGCCACACGCATGTTGGGGAAAATGATTGTGCTCGATGGGCCGCCCTTCTCGGTGGTCTGGGACATTGGGTGTAGGTGCCTGATTGGGTTCCTGGCCCCCCTAGTTTAAGCTGCCCTCGCACACCACCCTAAGTCAGCAGGTGGTGCCAGTCTTGTACTGGGCTTTAAAGGAACAGGTGAGGGAGCAGCTGTCAGGGGCTGGGGGTGCCACTGTCCACTTCACCACCGACCTGTGGTCGAGCAGAAATGAACAGCACGCCTACCCGGCAGTGACGGCGCACTGGTGGCAGGACCTGGATGCAGCATTTGGGAGTGGCAGGAGGGGGTCCGAAGCAGGGTATAGGTGGGTCCTGCTTCAGGCGGAAATCATGGATGGCCCCCACACTTCTCAGAACATCGAGGCAGTCCTGACCGCCATGGTGAGGGAGTGGGTCATGCCAGGTGCGCCCTTCACAAAGAGGTGTGTGACTGACAATGTGGTCAACATATTGAGGCATATTGAGAGTATATTGAGGGGGGTTTCACCAGCAACCTTTTCACTGTACACACCCTTCAAATGGTGGTCAGGGACGCTTTGGGCTTGGGGGAGAAGGGGACTGGGGAAGGCACCCTTAGCTCCCTGATTGAGTGGGGGAAGAAGCTGGCCGGTTTCTTTAACCGGAGTGTGAAGGGCAGCGACCTCCTCCAGGTGAAGCAGGCAGAGCAAGGCTCCCCAGTGCACCAGCTGGTGCAAGATGTGTCCACCAGGTGGAATTCCACGTTCCTGATGCTCGAGCGGTTTCTCAAGCAGAAAGCCACCTTGCATCAGGTTCAACTGATGATGGAGAGTGGGGTACCTCAAGGGTACAATGGGGTTGAATGGGAGATCCTGGCTCACACGGTCTTCGTTCTGAAACTGTTCCTGGCCGTGACGGAGACAATCAGCTCCTCCACAGCCTCCATCAGCCAGATGACCCTTCTGGTCCAGAGTCCTCTCAGGAGGCTGGAGGAGATTCTCCAGGGGCAGGATTGTGGCCCTCAAGCCTGGTGGTTGAGGTGGTTGCCCTGGTATGACAGCTGAAGGCAGGGCTGAAGGTGCGGTTTAATGAGCTCCTGCAGTGGAAGGAATATGTGTTGGCAACCATGCTGGACCCCAGGGTCAAGGGCAGCGTGGCACACCAGATGCCGCTCTACAGCCACTGGAAGGATGAGCTGGTGGAGAGGGTCCAGCAGGCAGAGAGGGTTCTGGAGAGTGCGCGTCAGCAGCAGGAGGATGCCCCTGGGGATGGTGGGACTGGGAGCAGCCACCCCCTTTTAGCCGGTGGGGTCTATCCCTGTACCACCCCTATTGCCAGCAGCAGCTGAGGAGGGGAGGGGTTGCAGGGCTATTGGGGTTGTTATGGGCCAGGGAAGATATGGTCCAAAGGGGAAGATTATTCCATCAGTTAGGAGGGAGCGGTGCCTTGTGCCCGTTCCTTCCTTTATCCCCTACGCAGATGGGTTGTGGGCCAGGGTCCAGGAGTTCTGTGGCCTGGGTTTGGTGCTGTTGAACGCAAGGTCGGTTGTCAATAAGTCATCTATTATCCAGGAGTTGATCCCGGAGTGGCACGCCAACCTTGTGTGTATCACGGAGACCTGGCTAGATAGCAAGGCAGGTCCTGTTCTGGCTGACTTTGTTCTGGCTGGGTTCTCTGTGCAGCATCAGCCTAGGCTGGAGGGACTGGGAGCGGTGTAGCTATTGTTATCAAGAGTGCATTGTCCTTTAGGAGGTATCCGGTGCAGGTTCCACCAGGTACGGAGTGCCTCCATCTTGTGTTGGATTTGGACGGGGACAGATTAGGGGTGCTGCTGGTGTATTGTGCACCTAACTGCCCAGCAGCATCCCTACATGCTTTTGTTGATTTGGTGTGAGACATGCTCCTCCAGATCTCTTGTTTGGTGGTCCTGGAGGATTTTAATAACCATGCTGATACCAATCTTAGAGGGGCAAAGCATGAGTTCATGGCCTCCATGACAACAATGGACCTGTCCCAAGTCATCTGTGTCCCCACACAAGAGGAGGGACACTGGCCTTGAGGCAGGGGGTCAGTTAGTAGGAGTCAGGGGGTGGAGGCTTTGTCATGGTCTGGCCGTTACCTCCTTAGGGCATGCATTCTGGCACATGTTAGCCCCCATCAAGGTGCGGGATCTATTAGATAGGTCCGCCCCTGGAGACTTATGAAACTGGATCGGTTCTGGAATGCTCTGGAGGATTTTTCCCTGGACCCTGACGCCCGCTCTGTTGATGATCTTGTGGCCTTCTGGAACATCTTGTTGGCCAAGACCATCAACAGGGTGGCTCCTAGGCGTCCACTGCCCTCTCAAGTCTCCCACAGGTCCCCTTGGTTTACTGAGGCCCTGAGGGATTTGAAGCGAGAGGGTAAGCAGTTAGAGTGCTGGTTGCACCGGACTCTCTATGAATACGATCGATCACAGCATAAGAGCAGTTTAAAGGCTTATGCTGTGGCGGCGCAGGCAGCAAAGAAGCAGTTCTTTTCTGCCCTCATCGCGTCTGCAACGTCATGTCTGGTGGAGCTTTTCTGGGTGGTATGGGGTTTGGTCTGTCCTGCCTGTCTCCACCTGAACCTGGAGCAATCCAGTGTCCGCTGTGACCAGTTTATTGAATAGTTTGTGGACAAGATCGCTCGTATCCATCACGACTCAGACTCCGACTTTTCCACTATTATTCATGCCTTCATCACCTCGTGGCTGGATTACTGCAATGCGCTCTACGTGGGGCTGCCCGAGAAGCTGGTCTAGAGGTGGCAGCTGGTACAGAATGCTGAGGCCCACCTCCTTATGGGGGTGGGTCGCCGAGAGCATATGACACCTGTGCTTCGAGCTCTGCACTGGCTGTCTATAAAGTACCGGGCCAGGTTCAAGGTGCTGGTGTTAACCTTTAAAGTCCTTCACAGCCTGGGCCCTGCTTATCTGTGGGATTGCCTCACTCCTCATGTGCCCGTGCGACCACTGAGGTCTTCCATGGGGGCCTTTTTGGAGGTTCCCTGGATGAGGTGGGTGTCCACAACTGTTCAGTCATTTTCAGTGGCCGCCCCGATGCTCTGGAACTCTCTCCCAGAGGAGGCTCGACTGACCCCTGCCACCTCTGCCACGTGCCCCATTGCCTGCCTTATGGACCAGCCTCTCCTGCTTCCTTTCTCTATTTCTCCCACCCAAATAATACAGAGGAAGATTTTATATTTTTTTAATTTATTTATTCAAATTTAGAATATAATATACAACTACTATGCTAACTCTAACTGCTATTAACTATTCTAAAACCTATGGAACTAAATGGAATATTATCTAATATCTATAAAGGTCTAGTCCTACAAACACACCATAAAATATTAAAACTAATTCACTACACACTATCTATCTATCTATCTATCTATCTATCTATCTATCTATCTATACACAGGGATGGGGGAGGGGGCACAGAAAGTTCACAACAAACTCAAGTGCACAACAAGCCAAGTACGTGCACTTGAGACCTCGCATCTTCATGAATGTTAGACCCCTTGTCTCTCCCTCTGTTCCCCTTCCTAAGTCTCTCCCCCAGCTCCTG
>QEPC01008173.1:8098584-8159968 GCA_003113815.1 Sphenodon punctatus
GAGGTGATGAAGGCATGGATGACAGTGGCGAGGTTGGAGTCAGAGATACGGCTGAAGCCGCCGGACAAGATGTAACTGCTGAAACGCACTCCCTGCCACGGACACAACCTGAGATTCCAAGCTAAGCCGCGAATCGAGGAGCACACCCAGACTCCGCACTTGAGAGACCATGGGGGGGGCGAACACCCCCCCCAACAAGAGGAGATTCACCCACCCCCAGACCCCCCAAGCCCTCTCCCACCAACATCACCTCCGTCTTGTCAGGATTCAATTGCAGATGGCTCAACCTCATCCAAGCCCCCACAGCTGACAGGCACTGGGAAAATAAGGAGACTGCATGGCCTGGGTCGATGGAAAAGGAGAGGTAGAGCTGAGCATCATCAGCATACTGATGACACTGCATGCCCTGAAACCGCCTCACATTCTCCCCTAACGACTGCATATAGATGTTGATCACTCTCCACATCTGGCTTGCTCCCCTCCCCCTTCTCTTCTCCCCACCCAGCCCAGTTGCTCCTGGTTCCTCCCTGCTGTCTCCTTGCTATTCTGCTTGCTCTGTTTTAGTTAACCCCTGCCCGCCCAGCCCATATGCCCCTTGACCTCCCCTTACTCTGCCACACAAAGCCCCCTTTCTCCATTCCTCCATTCCTTCTCCAGTTTTGGTCTCACTCTGGTTCTGTCTGTGGGCTCTGGTGGTGGTGAGGGCTCTGACAGCAGGAGCAGTCCTTGGAAACACATTAATTATGCTGCTGGGGTAGGGAGGGGCTCCTCTGGGCTAGTCCCTTGTGATTCAGTGTAATGGTTTATCTGGCATAGGTTTTTAAGAGGTAAGAAGTTACAGACAAAAAGTAAGGGCACTGCCTGGAGAATGGACATTCACAGGAACAGTACCTGAGGAAATTCAGTATTGATAAGTGCAAAATAATCCACATTGGGAAAAATAATCCTAATAATACTTACACAATGTTGTGTCTTAAATTGGCTGTTACCTCAGGTGGGGGAGTTTGGCATCTGTGTGGGCAATTATCCAAGCAGTGGTCGAGATGCTATTATCTGGACGCTTTGGGAGACCTGCTTTTTGTCTGAATTAGAGAAGTGACTGTATAAAGAGGTTTCTACCGTAATAGTAGATCAATATGTTTGAGTGTTGATGATACATACGACATATCAAGAACCTGGAAGAATCCATGGTAGAGAGGTCTGGAGAAGGTTGTGGGGAGAGATACAGGAGGGGATTTCTACCATAGTAGAATTGAGAAAACCAACAAAGATGATTCAGGGCATGGAACGGCTTCCATCTAAGAGGAGGCTAGAAAGATTAGGCTGCAGAGTAGAACCACTGTAGAACAGCATTAATAAAAGATGAATGAGTGGGGGGGAAATGATGCAAGTGGTTTGCAAAATCATGAATGTTGTGAAAAAGTAAATATTAAGGTGTATTTACCATTTCTCATAATACAAGAACTCAGGGGCATATCTAGGTTGGACTTGACCCTGCTTCCAAAGATGGAAGCCCCACCTCTCTCACAGTGGCAGGGGATGCATGCATCAGGAAATGTAATCTCCGTGAAGTTGCATCACCAGTCCCTATGATAACTATGCCTTTGCAAGAACTAAGAGGCAGGCAAGTTTAAAACAAAATGAAAAAGCTGCTTTTTCACACAACACACAATCTGTGAAACTCATGTCATCAGATGTTATAAAATCCAATAGTATGGTTTGGGTTCAAAAAAGGAATAATTTTGTAGAGCATAGGTCACCCAGTGGCTATTAGTCACGATAGTCAGAAGGTGCAATATCGTACTCAGGGAGTTCCTAAATCCAGAAGCTGGGAACAAACAGTGGGATGGATCACTCCATATATGCCCTATTCTTATAGTCCTCTGCTGAAGCATTTGATACTGACCTCTATCAGAGATGGGAAACTGAGTCATTGGTTTCAGTCAGTATGATAGTTCTTAATCTCCATGGAATGCCTCCTACAGCAGAGTGGAAGTTCCTTCTGTCCCACCAGGGAGATTTCCCCCAGCAAAGCAAACCCATCCTTCAATGTGTAAAACTAAGAAAGATGATTTTGATCTACTTTGATATTTCATGATCTAGTGATTTGGAGTTTATAAATATTCAGACTCTGTGGATACTATAATAATTTGGGGAGGGGTGACTTGGGGAGGGGTTTTATGGTATCATTTTATCTTTGATATGATGTTTTATGAGTTTTGATTGTTGTTTTATTTGCTGTAAGCCACCCTGGGGTGCCGTGGGCATGAGGGGGCGGCCAATAAATGCAAATAAATAAATAAATAAATAAATAAAATAAGGGACGTGTGGTCACTGCATTTTCCCCATTGGTAGCAATGGGGGAAATGCAGTAAACACAGGTCCCTGGCTATAATCTAGGGATGGGGAACATTTTTTTTTTGTCTGGAGGATATGTTGGCAATGTAAAAATGGCCAGTAGATCAGTTCAAAAAATACAGAAAGAGACTGACCTGCGTCACCCCAAATTTTCCCGTACTGAAGCTTAATCTATAGAATCAGAGTTATTTTGTTATAAGCATTGTCTGCGACAGCAACAAGGTGGAGTTTTCAAGGCATGGCTAGGGGCAGCTGTAGGCTGCAGGAAGATATGGGTGTGCGAAAGAGATGTGTGGAAGGCATGCTGAAATACAGCACATGGTTGGATGGGCACTCAGGAGGACAGGGAAAAGAAGGGGATGGTCAGGCTCATGGTTGCTGTCTTTACAACTGAGTGCACACCCTTATCTGCATAGCTTTCCCCTGAACAAAGTCTTCCAGCACTTGATGGTAGGGGATAGATTGGAAAGCAGAGCAGTAGAGATCCAAGAACTCAAAGGTGGCCAACCAGCCATAGGCTGTATATGGCCCAAACACTGGGGTTGAGGTTCCCCATCCCTGTTCTCATCTCTATCCTCAGGCACTGAGTAGTTCAGAGGTGTGGTGGAAACGTACATCTATTTAAAAAAGTAATTAGCAAATCAAAAGAAAGCTATGTAAAATGGTCATCTTTCTCAAAGAACTAATATGCTGTTTCACTTCATTTATTGAGCATGAGCACTGATGCACTGTCATCACCTTAGACAAATTTCACAAACTAAAGACTGCTAGAAATAAATAGAAGCAGCTAATTTACATACACTTCCTATTGTACTGACATTCCATGCTTCCAATCATCTCTATGACACAAGTCCCCTAATGATTAAATACTGGTTTTGAGAGAGATGAAAATAGAGAAGTGGAAAATTTGAGATTTGCTTTCTTTTTTGATGCTGTGACACCGACTGACCCCCCCTCCCCCTAATGCATTAGGTCTATAATTCATGGTTTTCTGTTGGTTGTTTAATAAATAGATAAGGCAAATAATGAAGAGTTACTATTGTTTTAATATAATTTCCAGGAATCTCAGATTACCTACACCTGAGCAGCAAAATCATTTAGTTAAAAGCTCTAACCATTTCATGGATGAGCAGTATGACCTGCAGAAAAGAGATGAAAAGCATTTTAATGCTTTCCAGCTACTTTTCCTAGACACAAAAGTGCACCAGGTGTAGTTTCAGTGGCTGAGGTAATAGTGTTACTTTAAAAAGGGTGGTTTAAATTTTGCAGGACAGCTGTTCACGTGATGTATTTTGAGCGTCAGTCTGCAAATGGATTGCAGTGTTACAGTAGTGCAGGAATCCAAACAAGGAATTGATTAAAACTTACCCATTCTGTAATGTGTCCCCAGCTGTCCAAATTAGTTAAGCACTGGCAATTTACAAGTGATGTTAATGCCACTTCTGCTGTCGGAACTGTCTATATTCCACAGAGGTGTACTTGAAGCCTGATGCTTCACAACATTGGGTCCTTTAAAAGGACAGGAGATAAAAGTGCAGCAGGTAGGCATTTATAAAGCAGAAAAACACTACTAGTCTAATACCCAATTGCAGATCTCCAATAGGCAGTTATGCCTAAAGAGTAGAGCCATACTAAACATTGGCAACTAAAGTCCTAACCTTGACAAATTCACCCAGTTTTATGTTTCACCACAAGCTCATAATTCCCACACAATATGTTTTAAGCTCCCCCCATCTCTTCGGGTCTTAATTTCAATTGAACTCATTCAATTTCTGTGGCAAAATGACTCCCACATGGCCCCATGTCCAAAACATGCAACACTGACAATTTAGGGCAATTAAAATGTAAAACCAAGAGGAGCTCAAGACTCATTCAGACAACACCCTCCCCCCTTGAAAACTCCTTGCTTGTCTCTTAATCTGTGTTTGCCTTTTCCTGGGCATTTCCACAGTCACTGATTTCCCTGGATTTCAATGCCCTACTACTTGCATAATTTGGCAGAGAACAAGGGTTCATTAAGGAAGTGGCCACCCCCAGAATGTGGGTTTCTACCGTCCACTAACTATTCTAGTGACGGTAACCTGCTTTACCACACTTTACCCTGCTTTAACTCGCAGGCCACCATCACGTCAGTTCCTGGGTTGCCAGATGTTCTCCTGGGATAGATCCCAGACGTGGTGGCGGCTAGTTCAGACTGTGATTCGGGAAAGTCTCCAACTCACAGCATGGGCTATCTGTTGCAGTCGGGAACTGACCACCCAACCAGGAGTAAAGAGGGTAATCAAGTTTGAAAGCCTGCTTTATTGGACCCGGTCCGGAGTCCCTGTTGGTTTCGGGTGCCATTCAGATGTCATTGGCCATCATGGCTGCCTGTCAAGGGAGGGGAGGGCTGCTGAGCGCAGCGAGGCAGACACACATCCTTGCATCTCCCCACCCTCCATCACATTAGTTTGGGGACCTGGCCCAGTCCTGGCCGCAGTGTTGTCTCATCTCTGGACTGGGTAAGTCCGTGGCAACACCTCAGTGCCGTCATGTATGAAAACATGCAGTGTTGTGTGAATGCAGAGTCAGCCTTAGAATTTGTGGGACCCAGGGCAAAGATAAAATTTGGGCCCCAACCCATCCCTCATGGCCCTGCTTCTTGGGGGCAGTGGCACCCTCCACAGGGCCCTAGAGGTGAACGTGTTTTTGTCGCCCCAATGGGAAGGGGACAGAACACCACAACCTGCCCTGGTGAAAATGGGGGCCACTTCAGGGCCTCTGGAAGTAGAGGAAAGACTTGTCATCGCTTGTCTCTTAATCTGTGTTTGCCTTCTCCTGTTCATTTCCACAGCCACTGATTTCCCTGGTTTTCAATGGTCCACGCTGAATTTTAAATATTTAAATTGTTTGCTAGAGAAAATAGTAATTCAAAGAAACTACTCATCAAAGTACAGAAATTTAGCTCACACCCTGCTACAGCAGTCTCTGAACTGACTCAGACAGGTTCTTGGCTGCTGCTATGTCCAAGTCAGATACTTGGGCAAGCAATTAGCCTATCTCCATCAGTTACATAAATGATAGCTGAATGGGGCCATTTTGATGTAATTTGGTCAAACTGAATTTCTTACCATGGGTTTATCAAGCAAGCGCATGTGACTGCAAGACCATTAGTGCTCTAGCTTCCTGAAAGTGCAAACCTAGCACTAGTCGAGTTTTATGAATTTGGGACAATCTTTTAACAAAATCTGTGGGAATTAATTTAATGAAACATGAAATTAGGCAAATTATTTATGACTTAGTTGCCAACATTTGGTCTTCCTCTCCCTTTTAGGCTTAACTGTTTATTGAAGAGCTTGCATTTGTTCTCTTCTTTTAAAACACACCTCTACTACTTATCTCTTGGACTGAACACAATCTTGTGAAGTTTAAGCTCAAGTATTGCCTTGAAAACTTTCTGATCTTCTTTTGTTAAGTTAGCATTATTTATTTATTTTTACAATTTATACGTCGCCCCCTCCTGCCTCAGGCATCTCGGGGTGGCTCACAATATATTAAAACATTTCAAACATTAAAACATAAAAATAACCATAACAATTTCAGTTAAAACAATGTAAACCCCATCCCTCCACCCTAACCCAACCCATCTCCCTCGGGAAAGGCCTGGCAGAACATCCGGGTCTTACATTGTCTGCAGAAAGAGGGGAGGTCGGCAGCCAAGTGGATCTCCAATGGGAGGGAGTTCCACAGCTGCGGCGCAGCCATGGAGAACGCCCTCCTCATAGTGGAAACCCAGGGAACCCCGAGCAGGGCGCCCCCAGCCGACCGCAGGGGTCATCCCAGGACCCAAAGGGTGAGGCGGTTCTGCCCAAGCTGTTTAGGACTTTAAAGGTCAGCACCAACACCTTGAATTGAGCCCAGAAACCTACCGGCAGCCAGTGCAGAGAGCGAAGCACCGGTGTTATATGCTCATATCGGCCCGTCCCTGTTAAGAGACGGGTCACCGCATTCTGCACCAGCTGCAGTTTCCGAGCAGACAGAAATGCAGTAGAATTCTCATTTCATAATGTTCTTAAAATGCCCTGGAGTTCCAATCAGCTCTTTAGGATCTATAGGCTATGAACAGCTTTTGATAATTTTGGTACATTCCGTGTGTCTTTCATAATTCCCTGAACTATTATTACTGTTGTTTGTTTTATTTTATTATTATTAAATTTATATGTCACCATTCTCCAGAAAAGGACACAGGGCAGCTTACAAAGAGTAAAAACAGAATATAAAGATGACAAATAGTTTACTATTCTGCTTTAAAATATTTTGCATAGTGCCCATGCTTCCACTCTCACAGGGGATCATGACATTAACACCACCCTCCCTCCCTTGCTGTGCCCCCATCACGGGGGTGTGTGTGGCAGAAATCCCGTCCTCATATCCATGCCTGAACCCTCATCAGGGGATCGTGCCCCCACCCTACAGAGGGATTCTCTCATAAGAACCCATTTGCCTCTCCCTCCAAACCAATAAAACATACATATTTCCTCCCCACCCTCATTTTTATCAAAATTAAACAAAACATAAACAATGACAAAGAGGAGTGGAGGAGTACAAGTGAGGTCTTCAGTCATGTCAGGTGTTACAGCCACGTTCACAATACATCTGGCTCCACCCCCCAAACAGCTGCCTAACAGGAAGTGCCTTTAGGTGCTGCCCATTAGCAGCCACAGCAATTTCTGCAATAAATTATTAAATATAAGGCTTATTACAGCTTCTGCAACCTGTAACTACCTGTGAGGAGAGATCTTACACAGCGTATGGTTCAGAGACGTTCTCCAGTTTGGGGGTGGGGTGTGCCACCTTCTCCCTTTCCCCTCACTTTCTTCCCGTATGTGGGTATGTATGCAAATCTAGTTGAACAAGATCAATATAGTCTGGCATTAGTTTAGATAATCCAGTCATTGAGGATCCATTTGTGTAATATCTATGAGTAGGGTCATATTTATATTATTGTTAATTTGTACTGAGGTGTAGCACCCAAGGTGAACCAGTTAGAGTCCCAAATCAAAGTTTCAAAATATGGAAAGCTATGGAGCTGTGGTGTTCAAAAATAAGAGATATCTCTCTAAACTAAAGGAAGTCTGGCAACCTCATCCCCAATCAAGATCAAGGTCCTCATACCTCTAAATGCTGTCTAAAGATAGCTGGAGACAGGCTTTACCAGAGGAGCTTATAATCTTAATAGACAAGAGAAGGTTCAAGTAATAAATCATGATTTCTGTGTCAAAAATAAAGAGCTGAGGCATGGGAATTAAATGATTCCATATGGAGCCTGTGAATTGAAGCCAGATCTTCTAATTCCCAGACTCCGAAACTGTGGCGAGACCTCCAAAGCTGTGGTAGAAGAACCTCAAAATGGTGTCCGAAAGGGTGTCTAGTGTCTGCCATTTCTGTGGGCCTCATGTTTTTCAGTGTCCAAATGCAATCAGCTAGTGGAGTGGATCCCAAACCTTTTCAAACCAAAACTTCACAGAAAGATTTTTAAAATCCTCATGTTGCCAAATTGAGGTAATTTGCATAGCTAATTATACAGATATGATACTCCATCAAGCAATATGGTGATTCCACTTTGGGTCTCAACCCATAGTTTTGGTATCCACAAGCTGGTGTCTAGATTTTCAAATGTTGAATTAAAGAAGTACCAACAAAAGCTAAACATGTAATGAGAATGAAGCCAAATTAACAAAGGCATTAGAATGGAAAGCTTGTTTCCAGTCTGTCCTATTTAGCTCACTATGTCTGAGGCCCTCTGCACTTATCCAAAGAAGTTAACACCAAGGCTAAGCTCTGTCACAGATAACAGGACTAAAGAATTTGCATTTTTTCTGCTAGAAATGATTTTAACTTGTCATAACAATTAACCCAGCATCCTTAGATGGGGAGTATAGTTTTTCTATTGACTTTATTGCATCCGCCTTGCTTTCATTAGATGTGTTTGAATCACCACCAGTGGGATCAGGGGAAATCTTTCCCTGTCAATTCAGCAAATGATTTCACCATCCCTGCCTCAGAAAATAATAAAACCCAAATAAACCAAAAACTTTCTGGCCCATTGAGCAAATTTGACAGGACAGGAACAATATGTATTCGAAAGACACGTCTGTGTCACTACAAAGCCAGCTGTATCATTGGCCGCATGCCAGCTGCTGAGGGGGAATTCAATTAGAGAATTCCAGGGCAATTAATATTTTTCCCCCCTCTTTCCTGATCTCCTCTCTTTCCCATTCTTTCATTCAGAAAGTACTACTTGCTCCAACAAGTGCTAGGGTATCGTCTGACGCTGGTGGTGACTGTCTGAAGCAGCGTCACACAGATTGGTCAGAAGTCGCAATGATTGGTTGTTTTCTTACTTGCTGAAGTTCCTTGTTGTGAAGAGAATTAAGCTTTGTGGAGTTTTTTGTTTTTAAACATGGTTTGATAAACCAGAACTGAACACCTTAATGCTTGACTCTGTGCCCACTGATGTCAATTGCCAAACTCTCATTGGTTTTCAGTGGGATCAGCATTGGACCATTGTTATGCTGCTCACCAGTAGAGCAGAAACGATGATCTGTGGACAATGCCATTTTCACCAAAAACATCCCAGTTGCTGATTTCCTGAAAATTCAGGAATACTTATTTCATCAGGAAATCATTCAACGTTTTCAGCACTTAAGCGCTGATTGTGATGAAAATGACAGGAGTGATGCAATAGTGTCAAAAGTGCTGAAAGTGTTGAAAATCGCCAATGGAAATGTAAAACAAGCGAGTGGGCTAAAAGAAACCCAAACAAAAAATTGCACAAATGTTCAGCAAAGTTCCCCAAAAGATGTGAACTCATGTTGATTTAGGAATGGCCATTTTTGCACCAACACTACTTACCAGTACTGTCAAGAAACAAATAAGATCCTGATTTTTCAAGCCTTTACACATGTTGAATAGCGCCTTGTTCTGTACTAATCCCATTAATTTTAATGGCACTGTTTATGCCATTATTATTTGTGCCGTTCTGTCACTGCTACTCCCATCAGTAGAGCTGGCATCTGACAGTGGCAGATGCACTTTATCATTATTATTAATTATTATTATTATTATTAATTATTTTATTTGTTAATAATAATACTATTTTCATTATTTATTATTATTCTGCTTATTCAGCTAATGAGGCTCTCTGAATCTGGTCCTATATGAGCAATTGCTCATATGATGGTCTATGATGTTACTTCACTGCAGAAGCATTAATGAAGGGTTACCGTCTTCTCCCAAAAGAGCTGCAACTGAGAAGGTATGCCAGGGACCTAACTTGACTATAGAAATACCCTGGGAGCTGATCATGTAACAGAGCAAGCACCTCCCCAACATTCTCCTCACTGCCAGGCACTGTAGCAAGAAGAAGGGAGGCAGGGGGAGAATGTCAGCAGTCAGAGCAGTGATAGGAAGCTGAAAGAGGAGGCCCCAGGCCAATGGAAGGAACAGAGAGTAGGATAAAGTGTTCTGGCTCTGAGGATACTCTCTCACAACCTTCTGTCACTGCTAGTTCCATCAGTAGAGCCAGCATTTGACAGTGGTAAAAACACACATAACGGTGTCCCACTGTTGTCCGCTTTGACCTAGGGCCACCAGCATGTCTGTTGAGGTGCTGCCAGATGTTGGATTGCCCCAGGGTGTGTTGCCGGTGAGCCTGGGCTATGAGCTGGGAAAACATCGGAGGTCACAGCCCGGGCTTGGGCCCACCTGCCCAAGCCAAAGGGGACCACAGCAGGCAATCATGTGCAGTGTAGCCTGCCATGACCCAGCCCGGATTGGATCCACCATTGCCGACCACCATGGAGGCCGTCATTGACAGACATGGCTGGTCGACATGGTGGGGCACAGTATGAGGGCAGGGGCCACTCGCACATCTGTTGCGGCCCTCTCCAGGCCACACAATGGTGGCCTGACCATGGGCACACGTGTTTGATGCCCCAGCTTAACCCGGGCCATGTCACCCAGGATTTTCCAGGGCTAGAGCCAGAAGGGAACAGCCATTTTGCCTACTTATGCTTGGAAAGAGCAAGATGGGGATCATTGAGGGCAGAGATTATGTGGTCACAGTGCATGAGCCCCCTAAGCAGTGCTTCTCACACAGTCCTTCACTTAATTGTATTTCACAAAGTATTTCTCATCGTAACCAAGCCTATCTTGTCACTGGAATCAATAGTGACTAATTTATTGTCTTCTCTCTCCAGTGACTCCCTTCTGTCCCATATGTCTTACACTGCTCCTCAAACAGAGTCTAAGTGGGGAAGCTATTAGGTCACTTTAAAAATAACAGATTTATGAGAAAAGTGTATTCCCATCACGAGATTCACCTTAAGTCTGCTATGATGAATGATATCTTGTCTTTCACCACACTCACCGTTGCCTTTCACCTTGTCATTGCTGTTTAAACCAGTGGTTTCCAACATTTTTTATCTGTGACACCCCAGTTTGAGACTTTATTATTATTATTAACAAATATTTATATAGCGCCAGCAGTGAACCTGGCACTTTACAAAGTAATAAAATAGACATGGTCCCTGCCCCTAGGGCTTATAATCTGAGAGACAGGAGCTGGGGGAGAGACTTAGGAAGGGGAACAGAGGGAGAGACAAGGGGTCTAACATTCATGAAGATGCGAGGTCTCAAGTGCACGTACTTGGCTTGGTTACGATGAGAATGACAGCAGGCAGGTCCATGTTGCAAGGATAAGGGTAAACCGATCGTAGGTATAGGAATAGTGGCTCAGCAGGATAAAGAGTCAGACAGAGCAGAGCGAAAGAGGTGAGTTTTAAGGAGAGATTTGAAGGTATGAAGGGAGGGGGCAAGGCGGATGTGGACAGGGAGGGAGTTCCAGGCATGGGGGGCAGCAAGTGAGAAGGGACGAAGGCGCTTAGGGGAGCAGGGAAGGCGTGGAAGGGTGAGAGAAGGGACAGAGGAGGAGCGAAGTGCACGGGCTGGAGTATGGAGGGCGATAAGTGCAGAGAGGTAGGGGGGAGCAAGGTTGTGAAGAGCTTTATAGGTGAAGACTAGGAGCTTGTGCAGGATTCGTTCAGGAAGGGGAAGCCAGTGAAGCGAAGAGAGGAGGGGCTGCACATGGTCGAAGCGACTGGCGAGGTAGATGACCCTGGCAGCAGAGTTTTGGACAGAGATGAGGGGAGAAAGGTGAGACCGGGGAAGGCCAGTGAGAAGGAGGTTACAGTAATCGAGGCGAGAGATGACCAGAGCATGAACAAGAGTTTTGGCAGACGAGACAGAGAGAAAAGGGCGAATCTTAGCAATGTTATGGAGGGAGAAGCGACAGGATTTAGCAACAGAGTCAATGTAGGGTTTAAAAGAAAGGGCTGAGTCAAAGATGAAGCCTAGGCTACGGGCTTGGGGGACAGGCAGGATGGTGACTCCATCAATAGTTATTGACAGTGAGGAAGGAGAGGAAGGATGAGGGGGGAAGATAAGGAGTTCAGTTTTAGCCATGTTGAGTTTGAGTTGACGTTGAGACATCCAGGTAGAGATGTCAGAGAGACAGTTGATGAGACGAGCTTGAACAGAGGGAGAGAGAGAGGGAGTAGAGAGATAGAGTTGAGTGTCATCAGCATAGAGGTGGTATTGGAAGCCATGGGAGGCAATGAGTTTGCCTAAGGATGAGGTATAGATCGAGAAGAGGAGAGGGCCAAGAACAGAGCCTTGAGGAACACCAACTGAGAGGGGGAAGGAGGAGGAGGCGGAGTTGGAGAGAGACACATTAAAGGAGCGGTCAGAGAGGTAGGAGGAGAACCAGTTATGGACAGAGCCACAAAAGCCAAGGGAGTGAAGGGAATCCAGCAAGAGTGAGTGGTCAACAGTATCGAAGGCAGCAGAGAGATCAAGGAGGACAAGAATGGAATAGAGACGTTTAGATTTAGCCACCAGAAGATCGTTGGTGATCTTAGCGAGAGCAGTTTCAGTAGAATGAAGGGGGCGGAAGCCAGATTGGAGGGGGTCAAGGGAGGAGTTGGAGGATAGGAAGTCAAGGCAGCGGGAGTAGACAACACGTTCAAGCAGCTTGGAAGCAAAAGGAAGGAGTGAGACAGGACGATAGCTAGAAGGGTCAGAGGGGTCAAGAGTGGACTTTTTGAGAATAGGAGAGACTGTGGCATGTTTGAAGGCAGAAGGGAAAGAGCCAGTAGAGAGGGAGAGGTTGATGATGTGCAGGAAGGAAGGGGCGACAGTGGGAGTAATGGAGGTGAGGAGGCGGGAAGGAATGGGATCAAGGGGGCAAGTGGAAGGGTTGGAGGAGGAGAGCAGAGAGGAGATTTCCTTAAGGGAGGCAGGGGAGAAGGAGGACATGAGAGAAGGAGGGGGAGGAGGGAGAGGGGTGGGAGTGGGAAGAGAGGAGTGGGAAGCGATGTCGAGGTGGATCTTGTCTATCTTGGAGGTGAAGAAGGAGGCAAGATCCTGAGCAGAAAGGGAAGAAGGAGGGGGAGGACAGGGAGGCTTGAGGAGGGAGTCAAAGGTAGAGAACAGGCGGCGAGGGTCCCGAGAACAGGACTCAATGCGGGAGGCATAGTAGTGTTGTCTAGCAAGGGAGATAGCAGAAGTAAGGGTGGAGAGACAGAATTTGAAGTGAAGGAAGTCAGCGTGAGAATGGGATTTGCGCCAGAGTCGTTCAGACTTAAATATAATCCTGTTGTTAGGTTTTATTAGGATTGCTGATCACCTAAGAATCACACCAATTGTATTGGTACAACTCTATTTTATAGGATACCACATTAATAGTTGGACTTGGCAATATTACCAGTTAAGAACCCCCAGTGATATAAACTCTGTTTGTTCTTATGTGTCCGGTGGTCACAGTTGGACACGAGGGCTGATTCTGAAGAAGATGGGGAGGGGCCCAATGGGGCAGCCCTGAGGAGCTGCTAGAGAGCGAGGAAGTGGGTCCATGTGTGTAAGGTCAGGAAGGGGCATAAGCCACAACATTTCACTGCAAAGCTAGTGACCACAAGCCTTGTACTGACATTCTGTTGGAAGGGAGTCTTTTTAATACTTTTTAGGACCCATTCTGTCAGTGTGCTGAGGTATGCTGTTTTCCAATACACCCCTTTGTTTGGGCATATTGTTTATGATGTTTGTGATCATGCCATAAGAGGTCAGCTCTATCTGAATTCTTATCTCTTGGACCATTTGGTTCCTGCTTTACGCCAGGGTAGCTGATGTCTTGATGGTCCTTGAATTATATCGCAATCATAGCTTGCTGTCCTGTTCCAGAGACGCCCTTCTTTGAAATGAAGGAGGTAGAGGTGGTTGTAAATCCAGGGGCCCTCTATAGACATAGGCTGATATTATCAAAACTCTCAGCAAGCCTGTGATGCTGCCTTGTCCAGACTCCCAGCATCCAACTGCGGCTTACTTGACCCTATATTCTAATCGTAACAGTTCCCCCTTTGTTACGGTGAAACCGTAGCATAATCAAAGCATACATACAATTGGCATAGGCCAAGTCTAACATGGATCAAAATATAAAAGAAATATTTAAATACTTATAAAGTTAACAATTCTACACATTTCTATTTATTCAAATACTAGATTTTAGTCAAAAGGAATCCAGGGTCTTTTAAGAGAGGAGCTCATTCTCTGTTAAGAGCCATTGTTCCTAGGGCTGGGCTAGTGGAATATATATGACCCATTGCTGAAGCAATGCAATGGATCGCTTTGACCAATATGCAATAAAAATTAACAACAGTTATTAATACTTCTTGTACAATAACTAAAATTGTCATAGGGTGTAACATTAAATTTAAAATCCCAGAAGTGGTAGGAGGCCACCCAAGAAAACTATCCCAAAGTGAGTGCTTAGTATTCTGTTCAACGTTAGTGAGAATGTGGGTGATCTTATGCCCTTCTGCTTGTAATACTAAGGCAGTATGGCCTAGTGTTTTTCTGAGTTTCTGTGCTTTGCATGTATAAGTATTCTGATTGTACATACACCTTTTGTATTGCTTTAGTGGTTAGGGACAATAATACATGGCTAGCTTCCATACATTACATTGCTCTTCAAATCATATCTTTCCAGGGAGGTTTTAGTTTTTTGTTGTCATAATCTGGGTAGTGAATAGGGATGGACGAACACGGTTCGGAAGTTCGGAGTTCGGACCGAACTCGGTCTGTTCGGTCGACTGAACCAAACTTCTGAACCGAACTCGAATTTCAAACTGAACCGAACCGAATTTCTGAACTCCATTCTGTTCACCCATCCCTAGTGGCAACACACACCAAAAAACCTGGTTTGAATGGCCGAACTTGGTTCGGAAGTTCGNCTGAACTCCATTCTGTTCACCCATCCCTAGTGGCAACACACACCAAAAAACCTGGTTTGAATGGCCGAACTTGGTTCGGAAGTTCGGAATTTGACCGAACTTGGTCTGTTCGGTCGACCGAAACGAACTTCTGAACCGAACTCAAATTTCAAACTGAACCAAACCAAATTTCCGAACTCGAATTTCAAACCAAACCAAACCGAATTTCCGAACTCCATTCTGTTCGCCCATCCCTAGTAGTGAAAATTTTAGCCATTGGTGGTTCTGTATCCAGGGGTAGACTTGCACTGTGCATGCCCCTGACGAACTCCTTTTGGGGTGGCTACTTGGATGATCAGTACCAATCCAGTATTGGTAATGGCTATGTGACAAGCCAATACTTTAGTCCAATTAGAATTCATCTGTTCTCTGATTGTTGGGATAGACCATAAGTGGTGATGTAATTATCCTGTTTGAAGGCTGCCCAATATATTGTCCAATACACTTAAAGCCCTTTCCTGCCACTGAGTGCACAGGATCGTGGTCTTGGTTGCATTTCCTAATTTGTTCATAGCTGCAACAGAAATAGCCATTTGTTGCTTTATTAGTCTATACCAGTCTGGCAAGGTGAGCCCCAGGTGTATAAGACCATCATGTAATACCTAATTGCTGTTTTCTAATGGTTTCTTCAAGGAGCCAAGTAGTCCCCGTCTAGATCCCAGTTTGTTTGCTAGTGTTTCAATGTCTATGTTGTTATGGACAGCTCCTCCCATGCCAATCCACCCTGTTACCATCCCTCTTGGTTCTCTGTGTGTGTGTGTTCTGTTTTTATCACTACCCCTCAAGATTGTACCCAGGTGTCAAATAGTGAATCCACATATTGTGCACATTGGGGGTGTCCTTTGCTAATATTATATGATGCTATATGAATATTCATATTTACAAGCTGAATATACCCCTCCTGAATTTGAACACATTTATCCCTCTGCGTCTGTATTGATTATGTGTTGTGGGGGTGTGGCTGTGGGGGACCTGTCCAGATCATGTATCCATTGACAAAATCAGTCCCGGTTATAGCCTTGTTATTAACACATTTATAACCTGGATTCTGACTACAAAAGGCAGGACTCCAGAGGTCCTGAATTTGTGTATAGGGATGAAGTGGCAGCACCTTTTACTACGCCGTGATTCCATTCCACCATTTTGGAATTGCCCGCACCACACTGCAGCTTTTCTGCTGACATTCCGCTAATTCTGCTGGCATTCTGCAAATTTGGAAACTATCAGAAAAATTGGAGAATTGTCAGAAACTGTCAGAAAACCGCTGTTCTGCTATTGTGTGGCGCTGGCGGAAGTAGCAAAAATTGCATGTTTCTGCTATTTGTGAAGCCTGTGGAAGTAGCAGAATGAAATTAATGGAACTGCGGAAGTAGCAGAATGAAACTAGTGGAATTAAAGTCTCTGCCATGCCGTACCACTAATTGCAGAAACGCTGTTTCCGGCGGAAATAGCTACCACTGCGACTTTCCGCTACAGCTCTATTTGTGTATCATTTTTGTGTATTACCATGTGACCTGGAAAAGGCACCTGCTTTCATTCAATATCATGGTCCCCTCCCAATGGGCAGTGGTCTGTGACCACAACAGTTTGCACTTTATTGGCATGACATCCTGTCACGTTTCTCCATTGGAGTGTAATGTTTACCTCTTCCTCCCCCCAGATATTATATGACACCTCTGGAATGCAGGTGTCTATAATATCATCATTATGAGAACCATCAATGCAGAGATCAGTTGGATTCACATAGTTATCAATATCAAAAGACCGATCCTTACTAACTTGCATTGCATAACATAAATGTTCAACAGAGTCCATTAATACAGAAAGCCCACAAGGGGTAGAAGAGGGGCCACAGAATGACAATCCTGTTTTCCACCGACGGGTATGGTCGGGTTGCAAAGTCCAGAGTTTAACTGAAATGTTCTGGGTTAACAATTTAATGTAGGTGTTACCTGAGGTTCCGAGGGGAAGTAGGCAGGCTTGGTCCTGCATGGAGATTGCCAGAGCGCAGGATTAAGGATACCATGTATAGACACGATAATTACACAGAATAAGTTCCAGTCGAAGGTGCAGACATGGGTGTGAAAACCAGTGATTGGGGAAATTGTGGTTGCAGTATGGACTGCGGAAGGAATGCTGAAGTGCCAAGAAAAAGAGCTGACGTAATTTGTCCCCCCTTTGGCTGTATCCAATGGACTGGTACTGGAATAGGAGGGATGGAGGGTTAATAGGAAGCGTGCTATAAGCCACGCGGGTGCCATGAGATTGTAAGAAAGGAACAAAAACATGAGCTATCTTGGTCCAAATTAGTGTAGATAAAAAACTGTATTTCTGAGGTTTTAACAGGTCGAACAGGCCTGAGCCACCACAATATCAAGAAGATAGATTAGTCTACCTTTTGTAGCACCACAAGTGAGGGTGTAATCTTTCATGACTATTTTAGAAGCGTTGAATGCAGCCATCATGGACTGCAAGGATTGGGGCTGGAGGGTGTGGGTTTCTCTGATAAAAATGTGGGGGGCTTTAGTAACCATCCACACAGTGAGCCATCAGTCCCCTAGAACACCCATGAAGGATTGAAATTACTTGAAATAGGTAAAGCACACAGGGTGCTCTGCAACTTCCCAAACCAAAATGCCCTCTGGCCCCCCACGTACGGAAGCTAGCCCTGAAACGGAGCCCGTAACATTGAACAGGAAATGGGTTTCTGGATCCAGGGACAACCTGTCAACAATATCAACTGATATCAATGCCTCCCAAGTATGTTCTGATATCTCGTATAGTGCCATGAGATGCCTATGGAAAAAGCTTCTACTTAGTGTACTTTAAACAGCTTCAACTGAGAAGAGTTTGGGGAAACCATCCTTGTCGATGCAATATACTGCTGGTCCAGCTTTATCAGTGATGTAATATGGGCCAGTCTATTTGCATGGCAAGGTATGTTCCCTTTCTCAAAATTTTCTAAGCAGAACTGGGTACCTATAGACCACGCAAGGATTTTGTTCACTGGACAGTATCAGTCCATTTCTGTTTGAGCCTTTGCCAATTCGGTATCAATTTGTGTTTTAATGGTAGTGTGTTGAGCTATCAAAGTTTCATACATATTAAGTACTGAGGTCCCATGGTGTGTTATCTTAGGCTGTTCCTGCTGGCGGAATTCCCAAACTGTCTGACCCATCACCCCATTGAAACAGCCCTGGTGTTCTCATTTGGTGGCCTGTCAAAATTTCAAAGGGAGTATACTGTGAACCCAAATGTTTAGTGCTGCACATGGCCATTAAGATAAGGGGTCAAGCAGAGGTCCCAATTAGTTTCAGTTTGAGAGACAACTTTTCTGAGAGCATTTTTCAGTGTGCAATTCCTGCGTTCCACCTGACCAGATGATTGGGGATGGTATGGAATACACAAATGTTTGAAAATCTCCCCAACAAAACTTGGGCCATTGTCGCTGTCAATTATTTTGGATATGCCAAATCTAGATATAACAACCTCAAACAATACTCTGGCAGTGTTTTTAACAGTGTTATCTTCAGTAGGGATTGCCTCTACCCAGCCCAAAAAGGAGTCAATTAATACTAATATGTATTGGTGTCCCCGGGCAGTGCATGGCAGCTTATCAACAAAGTCTATTTGTACCCTGTGCCATGGGCCAGCAGTGCCCTGGTGTCCAAATGGACCCTTTAAAAATCCTCGTGTCTGCCGGGTTCTGTGCACAGAGCAAACCATTCCGAACCCGTTGGGTAACTGGCCTGCACCACCCCTGGCCACCATGCAAAAGTTTTACTACGGGCTAGGGTGTTTGCAATCCCTTGATGTGCAGCCTCATGACAAAATTGGACAATTGGGGCCTGTGCTGGTGTTGGTGGGACCCACAGGGCTTCTCCTGCGTTGTTCTGAGCCTGTAGTGTGTCTGTGTCCATTTTGATTATAGTCTATGTGCCATGTTCTCTGAATATTTGGCCCACAGATTGCCACTGTTTATCAGTGTAGGCTGGTGTAGGGACTGATGAGGGGGCAGGATTTTCCTTTGCCTGAGCTCTTGTTGCAGATATGTGTTGTGTGTCAGTAGTCGAGACAGCTGCTGCATTGACCAGGGTGTCTGCCTGATTATTCCAGTAGCATTCAGTGTCAGTGGATTTTACATGTGTTTTAACATGGTTATGTGTACTTGTCAGGTGCAGTTCGATTGGAAATGATACTGTGCATCCCTATCCAAGTGCTGCTGTAATTCAATGGTTTGGTGTTGTATGTGACCCACCCTCTCTTCTCCCAAAATGGTAACCAGATCTTAATGCCATTTGCAATGAACTGTGAATCCATGTAAATATACAAAGGCACATCAGGGGGTACATACATGCTTCAAGACTGAATAGGTTGCAGTCAGCTCAGCAGCCCGAGTCGAGTGTGGCTGGACCTTGGCTTGCAAAACTTCCTGAGTCACAATATTAACAGCAGCAAATCTAGCATGTGCTCTGCCAGTATCAAAGAAAGCAGAGCCATCAGTGAACCAGGTCTGAGCTTCCTTTTGCTCTAAAGCCTTTTTCACTTCAGGTCCCACCAAGGCAGGCCACTGTTTCAAATGTGGGTCAGGTGGCAGGGGACACTCATGTTTGGAACCTTGCACAATTAGGCCAAAAGGCAATGAGACTGGTTGTTTCAATTTATGAAATGAGACTCCCTTTGCAGCAAGCCACAGAGCTCACTGTTCCAGTCTGGTATTTGAAACATGCCCCTCTGTGAGCTTCCCTGATGGAATTTATTTGAGTGGGGAATGCACAGACTGTACTATTACTAGAGTGCCAAATCTAGATACTACTGCAGCAGTTTGAGGAGTTTTTGCATTAACAGAACAAAAATCAACAGTCATCCTGTATGTCTTACCATCCACCTTAAGGACAGGCCACATTTCAATTTGTGTTTTTCCCAGACTAGAGGAAATTCCTGAAGCCAGGGATCCTCAGCAGTTGGGCTGCAAGGTTCCACAGTTTTTGTGCAATAACTCTGAATACAGAGGTGATGGTGTGGGTTTCCTGGTATGGACCCTTGTGGTGTCAAATGGACATATTCAATAAGTCAACGCACCAATGGTTGTTAACCACAATTGTACTCCCTAATAGAATGTTGTCATTACTCAAGGTGGCATGCAGAACAATATCCTCCCGGTACCAATTTTTCTCAATTTGCACAGGACACTGCATAATTTGTTTCCCAAAACTTATGTGGCCATTAAAACCCTCAAAAGTTATACCCTGTACTATCAAATGTTTCTTGCCTTGGGGAACGAGTGAGGGATGAGCAACAGAGATTGAGGCTCCTGTGTCAATGAAGTCCATTGTGGTAAATGTGTTTCCCAGCATTTAAGATTGTGCTGGGCTCTGGTCAACTGATCTTTCAAAGCACTGAGTTCCTTTGCTTGCAGCAAGCATTTTGCAGTAGTTTCATTTTTCCAATTGGGGGCATACCTATCTCTTTGTTTGAGCGCACACAGTTCAGCTTCTGACTCCCTTTCTGTGTCCTTCAACTCTAAGCATTGCGCTTCGAAAACCTAAACTCCTTTACAGAGAAGCCAGATTAGAGCTACAGTTTTTGCTTCCTTTTTGGTATGGTACATTGAAACATACTTTTCCCAAACTTCACACAGTTGGGTGTAGGGATGTGTGAACAGAACCAAGTTCGGAAATTCGGTTCGGTTCAAAAATTGAGTTCGGTTCAAAAGTTCGGTTTGGTCGACCGAACTTTTCAAGTTCTGTCGAATTCCGAACTTCCGAACCGAGTTTGTACATTCAAAACTGGGGTTTTTAGGCTTTCCGAACTGGTTCGGATTCGACTGAACAGTTCGGTCGAATTTGAGTTTGGTTCGAAAGTTCAGTTCGGTTGACCGAACTATTCGAGTTCGGTCCAAACTTCCGAACCGCATTTGCACATCCCTAGTTGGTTGCAGGACACAGGGGTAGTCGGTGCTTGCTCTGACTATGGGCACACTCCTTGCTCAAAGATAGCCTCTTGTAATTTAGGTAGGAACTTTAATTTATCCCAATCCTCTAAGCGGACCCCTCCCACATTCTTCTTCTTGAACCAAGCCATAAATACACAGAAACGGGGAATGTCAGTCCAGCTATTTATTGCTTTTTGTCCATAAACACCACTTACACCAGCCAGCAGTGTGAAGTGTGCTTTACAGTATCTTTGTTCCTTTCCCCTGTTTTGGTTCTTGCAGGCCCCTCCATTATATGGTTCCCCTACATCTAGAAGGTGATGTCTGTGCTATTTTCCAATAGTCCTATGACTCAACACAGATATTTCTGTGCTATTTTTGTCGTTTGACATTCAACACATACTCCGGCCCCCCTCCTGCCCCTCTGAGCATTCTCCACCAAGTTGTTAGGTTTTATTAGGATTGCTGATCGCCCACGAACCACACCAATTGTATAGGTACAACTCTATTTTATTGGATACCACATTGATAGTTGGACTTGGCAATATTACCGTTAAGAACCCCCAGTGATATAATCTATGTTTGTTCTTACGTGTCTGGTGGCCATAGTCAGATACGAGGGCTGGTTCTCAAGAAGATGGGGAGGGGGCCCAATGGGGCGGCCCTGAGGAGCTGCTAGAGAGCGAGGAAGTGGATCTGTGTGTGTAAGGACAGGAAGGATCATAAGCCACTACAGTTCACTGCAAAGCTAGTGACCACAAGCCTTGTAACGACATTTTGTTGAAGAGGAGCCTCTTTTATACTTTTTAGGACCCATTCTGTCAGTGTGCTGAGGTATGCTATTGGAAAACAGCATACTTTTTTTTTTTTAGCATACCTTTTGTTTTTGTTTGGGCATATTGTTTATGATGTTTGTGATCAGGTCAGCTACTTATTTCTTGGACCATTTGGTTCCTGCTTTACATCAGGGTAGCTGATGTCTTGATGGTCCTTGAATTGTATCACAATCATAACTTCCTGTCCTGTTCCAGAGACTCCCTTCCTTGAAATGCAAGAGGTTGTTGTAAATCCAGGGGCCCATTATGGACATAGGCTGATGTATCCAAACTCCTGGCATGCCTGTGATGCTGCCTTGTCCAGACTCTCAGCATCCAACTGTGATTTATTTGGCCCTATATTCTGATCGTAACACTGTGACCCCAGACAGTAAGAGTTACAAAGTCTATCAAATATTAAACAGATCACAACAATCAGATCACTGATGGTACAACCCCATTTGTGGTTCTGATGCACAGTTTGGGAACCTCTGGTTTATTTATTTATTTATTTATTTATAAATAATTAAATTTATATGCCACCCCCTCCTGCTTACAAGCATCTCTGGGCAGCTAACAATACTCTAAAAACATATAATAAAAACGATTTAAAATCAACATAATTAAAAACCCAATACCCAAACAACAGAGTCCCTCCCTAACCCAACCCACCCATCCCATCTCCCTAAGCAAAAGCCCAGTGGAACATCCAGGTCTCAGACTGTCTACGGAAAGAGGGGAGGTTGGTGGCTAGGAGGACCTCCAGCAGGAGGGTGTTCCACAGCCATGGTGCAGCCACAGAAAACATCCTCCTCATGGTCAACATCCGGGAAACCTGGGGGACCTCAAGGAGGGTGTCCATGACTGACCACAGAGGTCGAGCCAAGATCTGGAGGGTGAGGCGGTCCTGCAGGTAGGTGGGGGCCAGGCCAGTTAGGGCTTTAAAGGTCAGCACCAACACTTTGAATTGGGCCCGGAAGACTACTGACAGCCAGTGCAGAGATTGGAGCACTCTGGTCTCGTGTTCGGATCTGACCTGGTCCGAGTCTGAGACATACGGCCTAAGCTGACATACCAGATGTATTTGGCAGAATGCCCCCTTCCCCACAGCTGCCACCTGGACATCGAGGCACAGCTGCGGATCAAGGAGCATCCCCAGACTATGAACCTGAGATACCAGGGGAGGACATACTCCATCAATGATGGGGGACATCACTCCCCCGACTTTCCCCACAACCATCACCTCCGTCTTGGATTTAACTTCAAGTGGCTCGTCCTCATCCAATCTCCCACAGCTGACAAACACCAGGTAAGCACCAAGGCTGCTGGACCTGGGTCTGATGAAAATGAGATATACAGTTGGGTATCATCAGCATATTGATGACACCTTACACCAAATTCTCTGACAACCTCCCCCAAAGGCTGCATATACACACTGAACAGGAGAAGGGATAAGATGGAACTCTGCAAGACTCCACATGTGAGGCCCCGGGGAGAAGATGAATAATTCCCCACCACCACATGCTGGGTTCTCCCAGCCAGGAAAGAGCGGAACCATTCAAGAACAGTCCCACTAATCCCTGCCCGGTCCCACAGCCGAGTCATCAACAACTCATGATCAATGGTATCAAATGCAGCTGAGAGATCTAACAAAACCAACAGGGTCGAATGATCCTGAGCCAACTCTCAGGAGAGGTCATCAACCAAGGCCACAAGTGCAGTCTCCTTGCCATAACCCATATGGAAGCCAGACTGCAAGGGATCAAGAACGTCGGCCCAGTCCAGATGCTCCTGCACTGCTGAGCCACCACCCATTCAATAACCTTCCCTAAGGTAGCTGGCCAGGACATCAACATCCAGTGATGGCTTTTTGAGCAGGGGCCACACCACCGCCTCCTTGAGATGGTCCGGCACCCTGCCCTCCCTAAGGGAGGCGTTGACTATACAAGCCAGCAACGGCCCTAATGTCTCCCAGTTGGTCTTAACCAGACAGGATGGGTATGGGTCTAATTCACAATAAGTAGCTCGAACAGTCCCAAGAGCATCCCCCACATCTGAGGGCGAAACATCTTGAAATGTATCTCATAAATCAGGACAAGATGGGGCTTCAACTGCCTCTGGATCACCCACTGTTGAAAATGTTGCATCAAGCATCAAAACCATGGTAGATTTGAGTGATTTTATATGCAAAAAAATGCACAGATAAGTCACAACAAGCATTCAATAACTCTGTATCCAGGCGGAAGGAGGACGGACTGACCAGCCCCCTCACCACCGGGAAAAGCTCAGCCAGACGGGACTTAAACCTTCATTCTGCCTACCTTGCTTTGTTTACAGTTAAACAATACTGTAACAGAGCTGCCCCGTACCACCAAGGGCCTCTGATCTTACCCTCACTTTCCTTGGGTAACTGGCCAGTCAATGCAAAATCAGGCTGTGGTTTGGGCAGGTGAGAATTTTAAAATGGTGAGATGGAGTAACAGCTGGTCCAGGAAAAGCTGGAAGAGGAACAGGGAGCTGAGGTGAAGGCTGCTGGTAGCAGAAGCAACAGAGCCAGAGAAGAGTTGAACCCGAGGAGGCGTGTTCTTGACTAAGAGACCAGGAAAGGACTCTTGCTGATTTCGGAGAAGACATACTCAGCCATCAGAGACTGAAGTTTCTGATACATAGGAGAGGATACATGTCCAGCACCCTTGCATGAGAAGATGCTCATCTGAGATAGCAGCCATGGAGAAAAACCAGTGAGGGGGAGTTCAATGGACCCAGTGGTGAGTGGATCTGTGGCAAGGAGGGCAAGTACAAGGCAGTGGGGTCTCACTGTAGCTTTAACGGGACATTGAGCAAATGGACGCGATTCCACTCCATCCTCAACAGTCTATTTTTAATGTGTGCTTCCACCTAGAAGCATCTAGGTTTTGTTTTAAATCCTCTGTTTATAGTTTATGTTCTTTAGCACACTGACACTTTAATACTAAATCTAAGGTCACACTTCAACGGTAGAATAGTTTTATAATTTAGTAGATCCCAGATTCAGTGTATCTTGCTTGCCCATTGGAAACCTGTTAACCAATTTTATCAGACAAACATTTTAGTAGCTGAACCATCACAATACACTATGCAATTCCAGAGTTGCTGTGATTTGCCCTTGTACATAGATATGCAGGCTTTCATTAGTCTCAGCTTTAACTAAAGCCCCAACCATAAAACAATAGATGCACCTTCAATGTCTCTTGCACCAAGATGCCAACAACCTAGGCTAGTACTGTTCAAAACTGGGTGGCGATGGATGGGAGTATTATTTTATTTATTTATTTTATTTTCTGAATTTATACCTCACCCCTCCTGAAAACAGCTCAGGGCGACTTCCAACAATAATAAAACATACATATAAAACAAATATAAAACAGTTTAAAATACTTCAAAAACAATGTAAATGTAAATGTTTAAAACAGGGCCCCGGGATACAATTTAACATTAAAACAATAAACAGGGATGGGGAGATAAAAAAAAAACCCTAACACTCCCCACCCCACCCCAAAGGCCTGGGCGAGCAGCCAGGTTTTACAACACCGCCGGAATGTCAATAGGCTTGGGGCCGGGCGAGCTTCCTCCAGAAAGGTTATGTGTGGTTAACACCAATGTTAGGGGGAGATTGGTGGTTGGGATTTTTTTTAAAGAATATGTATTTATTTATTTATTTATTTTAGTAGATTTCTTAGCCATCCCCTCTTACCACAGTCACTCAGGATGGCATACAACAAAACTAAAACACATAAATACAGCAAAATATAATAATGCCAAAATATAAACATATAAACAATAAAATATGAAATCTATAAAACCAACTCAGGCGGAGCCACAAAACAACCCTCCCCCCTACCAACTCCTACCAATCTCCCATCTCCCTCACTAAAAGCCTTGCAGAACAGCCAGGTCTTACACTGTCTTCAGAAAAAGATATCTGCAGCTAAGCGGACCTCCGTTGAGAGGAAGTTCCACAGCCCCAGTGCGGTGACCGAGAATACCCACCTCTTTGTCACCACCCAGAATGCCTGGGGAACTCCAAGGGAGGCATACCCAGCTGACCACAGGGCTCTGTCCAGAGCCCGGGGGATGAGGCAATCCCACAGATAAGTGGGGCCCAGCCCATTTCGGGCTTTATAGGTCTATACCAACATCTTGAATTGGGCCCAGAAGTCTATAGACAGCCAGTGCAGAGAACGAAGCACTGGTGTAATGTGCTCATGGTGACCCGTCCCCCTAAGGAGATGAGCTGCCACATTCTGCACCAGCTGCAATCTCCAGACTATCACCAAAGGTAGCCCCATGTAGAGTGTGTTGCAATACTCCAGTCTTGAGGCGATGAAACCATGGATGATGGTGGCCAGATCTGTGTCTGAGACATACGGCCGAAGCTGATACACCAGATGTAATTGGAAGAAAGCTCCCTTAGCCACGGCAACCACCTGGCAGAGCTGTGGGCATCCAGGCAGAGCTGTGAGTCCAGGAGTTCCCCCAGACTACGGACCTGGGGGACCAATGGCAGGCAAACCCCATCAATGACAGGGGCTACCACTCCCTCAGTCCTTCCCACTAGCATCATCTCCGTCTTGTCGGGATTCGGCTTCAGATGGTTCGCCCTCATCCAGTCCCCCAAAACCGACAAACACTGGGTAAGCACAGAGACTGCCGGGTCTAAGCAAAGTTGACTGTCATCATACTGATGACACTGCACCAAACCTTCAAATGACGTCGTCCAAAGGCTGCATGTACAAGTTGAACAGGAATGGGGACAGAGTCTTACAGGACTGCACACGTGAGGTCTCAGGGAGAAGATGAACGCTCACCCAGCACCACAGGTTTAGTTCTTCCGACCAGGAAAGAGTGGAATGGTTCAACAAATGTCCTGCCCACCCCAGCTCTGTCCCACAAGCATGCCACCAACATCTCGTGGTCAATGGTATCAAATTCAGCTGAAAGATCTAACAGGATCAACAGGGTTGAATGACCCTGGTCCAGTTCACAGCTAAGGTCATCGACCAAGGCCACGAGTGCACCCTCAGTGTCAAACCCCAGACAAAAGCCGGACTGCACGTGATCCAGACAACTGATGTGGTCCAGATGCCCATGAAGCTGCTGAGTCACTACCCGCTCAATAACCTTCCCTAAAAAGGGAAGGTTAGAGACAGGCTTATAGCTGGTGAGGGAGTCAATGTCCAATGATGGTTTCTTGAGCAGAGGCCACACTACCACCTCCTTTTTGAATGGCAACTATCCTTCTCCAGCAGAAATCCTGTGAGAAGCCAATGAGAAGCAATAGTAAGCTTGTGTGGAAGTATTTTAAACAAGTTTAATTAAAAATAATAATTAACACCAAAAAAACCCTTCTTACATAAGCTTTAGTGAATTTAGCCCAGGGTCTTAACAAAACAATGTTGCAAACTTTATTTTATGTCCTTCCTAATAGTAACCAGACTATGTGAAATCTCTCCACTGCATATCAAGCAAATTTCACTCTCCTGTAAAAATTTTAAAGGAAAATAAAAGGTAGTTTTTGTGGGTAGAATTTTGGCATTCAGCCATCAAAAAGAGAAAACAAAAACTTCCATTCTTACTCCAAAGTGTTATTTCCCAATGATAATGGGAAGGAGATGGCATTGTGGCAGGGGGAAATGCTATGAGCAAAGCTATATTTTGCTGTGTCACTGACTTTTGCTGTGTTTACTGTCAACAATGACCGAATTTCACCTAGAATCAATTCTACAGACCCTCAAGAAAATAACTGATATGGGTATTCACAAAGAAAAAGAACTGGTTGCCTTCTCACAGCTCCAGTAAATTACATTACATTTGCAGATCCGCTGTAACTGTTTTATTCAAATAAGAATGGAGTTCATTCCTGTTCAAATGGCTTAGCTGCCTCAAAAATAAACATAAAAACCAATCACTTTGGCTCTTCCTTGAATACTAAAAGATTCTTGCAAGGTATTCTTATGAGATGTTTTAATTATTATCTAGTATGGTTCTTGCAACTCCTTTCTCTCTTATTTTAATACCTTGGAAAAATATACTTTCTTAATGAAATTCTGTCTCATGCATTATTCACAGCTGGCCAAGGGCTATAATAAATAACCAGCTTTTTATAAAATGCTTACTTATGAATATAGCAGTATAATAGAAATACTCCATATGTGGCTTCTTTGATTCATAAAGTGAAACATTTATTTCTGAAAAGAATGCTTGAAATGTTGGTCCAAGTCATCTACAATTTCACAGTCTTGTGTCTTTCATAGCATATAAGGAACCAAGTTCTTGCCTGCAAAACTTAAGTCTCTAAGGTGCCACCCTGCCTCTTCTTCTGCTAGTCTATAGACAAGGGGTGGGGAAACTTTTCCCTTCTGGGGCCACGTCGAAAATGAGTACAGCTCCAAGGGCCACATAGAACTTGGGGCAGGGGTACTTAATGGGATGCATTAAACAACAAAGTGGGCCCAGATCATGGATTTTATTTGCTTTGTTTGTTTGTTTATTGGAATGTATATGTCGCCCTTCCCTTAGAGGCTCAGGGTGGCTCCCAAGTCATAAACTAATGACAATAAAATCCAAACAATAAAAACTCCCACCCTCCCCCACAACCCTACCCCAAAACTCAAGCAACCCCTTTCTCCACCTGCCAAATGATTTTTTTTTCCAAATAAAAATGTTTGGCACCGCCGCCTCCGGAAGATGCTTAGGCTTGGGCTCAAGTAAATCTCCTGGGAAAGGGAGTTCCACAAACCTGGGGCAGCAAGGAAGAGAACGCCCTCCTGCGCACCCCTGTCCCACGGACAAGCGTAACAGATGGAACCTGCAAGCAGGCGCTTCCAGCCAGCCATAGGGACCGCAATGGGACATGGTAGAACAGGCCATCTTTCAGATATATGGGACCCAGACCATTTATTTATTTATTTATTTATTTCATTTGCTACCCCACCCCTCTCACCTAATGGTAACTCAGGGTGGCTTCTATCACATAAATAACAATAAAATAGTAAAATACAATAATAATCATACAAAATGCAAATAAACATAATAAAAAAGCATAAGACCAGTTCTGTACAAAAAGATACCAACCCCAGCCCATTAGTCCATCCCCCTCCCTCCCTCCCCAAATGCTTGATGGAAGAGCCCGGTTTTGCATTCCTGACAGAAGGCATGAAGATTTGGGCTGAGACGGATCTCTGCTAGGAGTGCGTTCCACGGTGACGGAGCGGCTGCTGAAAATGCCCATCTCTCTGTACAGACCTGCTTATAATACAGAATCTCTAGGAGGGTGCTCCTGGATGAACACAGGGGCTGTTTAGGGCCCAATTTAGGGCTTTAAAGGTCAAAACCAGCACCCAGAATTGTGCCCAGAAAGCTATAGCCAATGCAGACTTCGGAGCACCGATGTAATGTGCTCCTGGTGACTTGTCCACAAAAGGAGGTAAACTGCTACATTCTGCATGAGCTGCAGCTTCTGAACATTATTATTATTATTATTATTATTATTATTATTAGCAAGCATTTATATAGCACCAGCAATGTACCTGGCGCTTTACAAAGTAATGGAATAGACCTGGTCCCTGCCCTAGGGCTTACAATCTCAGAGATGGGCGGGGGGGAGGAAGACGTGCTATTCCTCCTCCCACCTCACTCCTCTTCTCCTTCCCACTAGCATCCCTGCCTTCTCTCTTCATCTAACCCCTCCACCTCCCCGCTTGATCCCATCTCCTTTCGGCTCCTAACAGCCATTGCCCCCACTGCTGTGCCTTCTCTGCTACATGTCATCAATCTCTCCCTCTCTACTGGGTCATTTCCATTGGCTTTCAAACACACCACTGTCTCACCTATCCTTAAGAAGGCCACTCTTGACTAGGGGTGGGACATCAGGCAAAATACCGGGTTACCAGATTAAAACCGGATTACTGGTGCCGGATTTATTGTATTGATTTCAATGGGGAACTGTCCCCATTGAAATCAATGGAAAATAAATAAATACCTCCCCCCTCCCAGGCTGTGCAGGTGGAAGAGGGGGCACCCCCCACCCTCCCCAGCCTGGATTTAAAAAAATAAAATAAAAAATTTACCCTAAGTCCCACTCCCTACTAGTGTGTGCTCTGGGCTGCCGGCGGCGACCCAGAGCCTGCATCAGCAGGTATTAGGGTGATCCCTGGGGTGGGGGGTGGTTTAACACACACCTCACCCCAGGGATCACCCTACCTCCCCACCCAGGGATTGCCTACCTTTGGAGCTCCGGGCGGCGGCAGCGGCGGCCTGGCAGCTTCAGCGCTGGCTGTGGCTGCCAACTTTGGGTTTCCCCGGGTTTCCCCAGAAGGCCTAGAAAGTGCTGAAGCTGGCAGCCACAACCAACGCTGAAGCCGCCGGACTGCCGCCTCCGCCGCCTCCCGGAGCGCCAAAGGTAGGCGATCCCTGGGTGGGGAGGTAGGGTGATACCTGGGGTGGGGGGTGTGTTAACCACCCCCACCCCAGAGATCACCCTAGTACCAGTACAATTACCTGCTGGTGCGGGCTCTGGGTCTCTGGCAGCGGCCCGGAGCCCGCACTAGCAAGGATTTCGGGGAATTTTTATTTTTTTTAAAAAAATCCAGGCTGGGCATGGGGGGGTGTCCCCCCTTCCACCCGCGCAGCCTGGACTGGGGAGGGAAAGTGTTTGGGTTGGTTTTTTCTCTCTTTTTTTTACATTGCGGCCATTCATTTTAATGGCCGCAATGTAAAAAGATCCGGTACCCCCCAAATACCAGAATAATCCTATACTACCGGTATACCAAAATACCAGCAGTATCGGATACCGGATGATCCGAACTTCCCACCCCTACTCTTGACCCCTCTGAGCCTACCAGCTATCGCCCCATTTTTCTCCAACCCTTCACTTCCAAGCTCTGGAGCAGGCAGTCGACACACACAAGCTGTCATGATTTCCTCTCTTCAAATTCCTCCCTTCACCTCCTTCAGTCAGACTTCCAACCTTTCCACTCAACTTAGACTGCCTTCACCAAAATCACTGATGACGTTCTCATAGCTAAGTCTATGGGGCTCTACTCCATTCTTGTCCTCCTTGATCTCTCTACTGCCTTTGACACCGTCGACCATGGCCTCCTCCTGGATTTGCTACACTTCCTTGGTTTCTGGGACTCTGTTCTCAAGTGGTTCTCTTCATATCTCTCAAACCAATCCTTCAATGTTGCTCTTGCTGGTACAGTACCACCTCTACATTGCTTCCTCTCCCTGTGGAAGTTCCCCAAGGCTTTGTCCTGGACCCTCTTCTTTCCACACATTCTTTCTCTAGTAAACTCACTGAATCCTGTGACTTCCAGGATCACCTGTATGCTGATGACATGCAACTGTATCTCTACACTCCAACACACTCCTCCTCCCTCCGGTCTGGTATCGCTGACTATCTTTCTGACATCTCTGCTTGGATGTCTCACTGCAAATTCAAGCTTAATCTGGCCAAGACTGAACTCCTCATCTTTCCCCCTCCTACTTCCCTCTCAGTTTCCATTGAGGGTATCACCATCCAGCCGGTCCCTCAGGCACATAGCCTGAGTTTCATCTTCAACTCCTCCCTCTCCTTTATACCTCAGATCCAGGCTGTCTAACTCCTGTCGCTTCACTCTGTATAATAGTACTAAAATCTGGCCCTGCCTTATTGTTTCCACTGCAAAACCCCTAGTCCACTCTCTATTCATCTCTCACCTTGACTACTGTGACTTCCTCCTTATGGGTCTTCCCTGCTCTGATCTCACGACCTTTATCACTGTTCAATACTCTGCTACCAAAGTCATCTACCTTGTCCATTGCTCAGTCCCTCCTGTGCCCTACGCTGACTCCCCCTACTGGAATGCATTCAACACAAGCTCTTGGTCTTCACCTTCAAGACTCTTCATGGCCTTGCTCCTCCATATCTCTCTGCTCTTATATCCTGCAACATTCCTGACCGGAAGCTTCACTCCTCCTCTACCCCCACCCTCCCCTGCTTGCGATTCCCCTGCTCCTCTAAACGCCTTCACCTCTTCTCTCTTGCTGCCCCCCATGCCTGGAACTCCCTCCCTAGATACATTCGTTCTCGTCCCTCTCTCCCAACTTTCCCTCCTGAAAACCTACCTCTTCTGTCAGTCTTTCACTGGCTTGTCATAAATAATTATCCTTGTCTCTCCTGATGTTCACCTCTCCCTTGTTCCCGCCCCTAATAATAATAATAATAATAATAATAATAATTAATACATTATTAATAATAAATGAATAATAAATTAATAGTATTTTGCTAATAGTGGTAGAAGAAAGTGCATAGGCATTCAATGAATGAGTCTCTCTGAGAGTACATACGAGTTTGTAGATTTGGCTCACCATTCAGTAGCTTTACATTTACTGAAGGGTAACAAGTAAAAATATAAAAAATCAGATATTGTTTCCTTATCTTTTTGGCTGCATCCTTTTTGAAGATATCAGATAGACCTTTCTTGTGAAGAGAACTAGTTAGCTGATGGAGAATATATCTTTATTTCAATCTTGCATCTGATTTTTCATGTGCAGAAAAGGTCTTATTGCACTGTTCTTCTTAACAAATGGCTACTCAATATTCTCACGGCAGTCTGCAGATCAAAAACTGTAGCTTCTGTCACCAAAAGGATTGTATAACAGAGGTGTCTGCAACATTCTTCTTTTGATGCGGACACACAGGTTTCATTAGTGCAGCTAAGCTCTTCGGTTTTCTCTTTAGAGATGGTCAACTATTTATTTCACTGACAAAAAATTCCGAAATTTAATATTTTCATTTTCAAAACTTTGAAACAGAAATGTTTTTGTTGACTTAGAAACTGAAAATAAATAAATAAATACACCAAACAAACAAACAAAAAACAACTCATTTTCCTGTTTGGAAAGCAATATGTACCCAATCTGATATGCAAAAAGTCAGATAAAATTTGAATTATACATTTTTCTAAAAAAAAAAAAAAAAATCTATCCAAGCTTACTATAATATTTTAATAAATTTTTGTTTAGTAAAAGTTATATATATATTTGTATATTGTATATACATATTATTTGAAAAAAATTAATCCTCTGTATCTATCTATATTCTTGTATAGTGGCATTTTGCAATGCTGAGGTTCACAGCATGTAATCTTGGTGCCTAGACCTGCACCCTGGTGGCCTGTAACAGTTATGTGGAACAGCACTCCAGTACAGTAGAACCTTGCAAATACAGGTAGCTTGGGGGACATGCGCAAAAATAATGCAGAATTGCAGGTGTCCATTGCCGACGCACCGAAGGAGACAGGACATCAAGTGTTGGGTTTAAACGGCCGCACTATTTATAAAAACAAATTATATAATTGTGAATAGGTGGGGGAACTCGCCTAGAGCGATGTGGGTCCAGTTCTTGAGCTTATCCTAACATAAACAACTCAGGGGTGGTTTCAATGTACCCTCGAGTACCACTCCTCTGACCAACACAACATCTCCCCCTCATCGTGGCACTTGCTGCATGTGAGGGGGACCAAATTCCTACTGAAGTTGAGTAAGGAGGAGTGGGCCTACAGGCAGGGGACCATAACTGTGCCTACCACTCTCGCTGACCCCCCTCCCACAGATTCCACCCCACCGGTTGCCATACCCCTGCTTTTCTGGTGGGTGTGGCCTCCCCATCTCTTAAGGAGATGCCTCGTACTTTATTAAATTTTAATCTATGGTTTAACCCTCAGTACTGGACCCCTGCCAGAGTGCGACAAATTGGAAGCAGGCACAACACACCCTAAACTCTTAACGGTGGGGCGAACAAATTGTACCAATTACAAAGCACTGAGAGGAAGGTGGAAAAATATGGGAAACCTCTTCTAATGGCCCGATTAGGGTTCCCTCAAAAATTCCTTCTTGGTCCCACAATGACGACCGTCAAGCATCCACAGTGCTTAGGGGAGGGTGGGTGAGTGCTGCTATCCCGGTCCTGCTCCAGCCTACAACTGTGGTCAGTGAAGTTAGCTCCGCCCTGGTGTTTGTGGCCCACGTGGGCCCCTTTGGCCAATCACAGTCAACAGGGCTGCCTAGGCAACCTCTGTGGGGTTCTAGGTCTCTCCCGTGCTGCAGCATGGCTGCCTTCCCGCCCCCGGGGCCTGCAGCCCCGGTGCACAAAAACATCCCCACCGTGTCCCGCCTCCTGTCCCAGGCAGGCACGGCAAAGAGCCTGCCACCCCCTACCTTTTGGGGGAGGGGCAGAACCAATAATCATGTAAATACTATCCTTTCTTGCCTGAGGAAGCACTCTGTGATTCTTGAAAGCTTGCATGTGCTCACCAGCAGAAGTTACTCCAACAGAAGTTATCATTTTAACTACTTTTATCTCTTGTTTCTTTCATATTTGGGACCAACACAACCACCACTCTCTCAACCATTGAAAATACTATAATTCTGCAATTAAGGGGGATACAGTACTGATTTTGAGCACTGGAATGACTGGCCTAGTGGGGTTTATATTTGCAAATATCTGCTGTACTGAAATGCAGGTGCTTACCAAACAGGAGGCAAATTAGATTGTCAAGAAATCCAGGCATAGATCAGAAAAAATGTTATTTGGTTTAGTTAATAAATCATCCTGGATGCCCCATCTTTTGTTACTGAACATTAACAGCTGTCATTTTTAGCCCCTAAAATGTCATATGTTAAAAAGCTTTGAATCTGACATTTCCAGAGGGTCCTATTCTGACCTTTTAATGCTTCATTTAGTTTAGCATTTGCATCAGTGAGACAGTGGGGAAAACTCTGAGCAATCTGGTTGTGTCCAGGTTTATTATAGGTGAGCAATCACAAAGCCTTAATTAAAATTGCAACAAAATTTTCCATTAAAGTGTTTTATCTCTGGAACCATGTAAGATGTAGAGAAACTGAAAGATGCATTTGAAAATTCCAAGGATGCTTGAATTTTATATATAGTTTGCTAAGAGATAGCCAGGGACACCTTTCTACAGAATGACCTTTAACAATCATCTTCCAAAATGATAGGGATGGGCGGACAGAATGTGGTTCGGATGTTCGGTCGTTCAGTTCGAAACCCAAGTTCAGGTTCGATGGTTCGGTTCAGCCGAGTTCGGGTTGGCCGAACTTGGCCAAACAGTCAAAAATAGTGCTATCGAAACCAAAAGGAAACCGAAACCTATTTTTTGGCTCTGAAAAGACTTTTTCCTGCCCCCAAACTCATCCGAACATGACTGAACTGTTCAGTCATTCGAGAGTTCGGTTCGGACATTCAGTTCAGATGTCCGAACAGACCGAGTTCAGTCCGAACTCCGAACATCCAAACTGCATTCGCCCATCCTTACAAAATGAGCGTGTGCGTCTTTCTGGCCAATTTTTGCTTTCCACTCACAAATACATCTTCTGCGCTGACAAGGTAAACTTGGTCACCTGCATCTTCTTACTATATAGTAAAAGGAAGTACTGTTTGAAGAGCTCTCCCAGCAACAGGTATGTTTGTTTCATGCTGCTAGCCAACCCAGAGAGTGAGGGGTGGTCATAGTTTTCCACTCCGGACCGGGCTGGGGAGCTGCCCCGCTGTCTGCACGTTTGTTTTTTTCCACAGACAACCTAATTCTGGTTCAGTGTTTCATACATAGCAGAGCCCTCACTTTGATCTATTGAAAGTCCTTCCTTGACATTTACTTACAAAACCATCTTTAGGGCTTCCAAATTTGGCTAGCCTCAAGGTCCTTGCAGAAAAGAACAATTCATACAAGGAAGGGGACTGAGTGTGAATTGTGTGAATCAGTCTTTTTTCACTGCTGATCTTGTAGCAGGAAATAAGGTTGATTCTTGTTTTTGAACTGTGTATAGAAGGTAAAGGGAAAAGAGAATATAGGGAGGTGTGAGTCTGGAAGATCTTAGGAGCAGAGACTGTGACTTTTTGAGGATATAAGGAGCTGCCTAATTGAGTCAGACCAATGGTCCATCTTAGCCCAGTATTGTCACAACCTGACACGGCAGTGGGGGTTTCAAATTTGGCTCCATATCCGGCTCTTCCAAGGTCTCTAGCAGAGGTCAGCACAGGCGTGCTATGAGATCCTGAATTGGAGATGCCAGGGATTGAACCTGGGATCATATATATGTGCTCCTACTACTTGTGCCACAGCCTCACTCTATCCCACCCACCCCCTTTTTTAAACAAATGAGAAAAACAACTTTTTGCATCTTAACAGTTTACAGTTTTATTTGTGTTTGCAGTTGGGAAATCAGGGGAGACAAGTAACAGTAACTCATGTTAACCGGATGTCTTAGTGTGTGAAAGACTATGCAAAAGTTAGAGACAGATGCATAGGGGGTATATGCGGGATGGGGGAAGAAAGAAGATGATTTAGATCATGGATTTGTTCCCTATTCTTTAACAGTTTGCTCCCCTGTCCATGTGTGCATATCCTCATCTCTGCTCCCTTCCCCTGAGCCAACTCTTTCAGTGCTTGGGGGCAGAAGATGGATCTAGGGGCCATATCAAGGAACTGGAAATAAGCCAATTAACCTAATCTTCGGTCTTGGGTTATACATGTCTTACAAAAACCTGTAAGTTAGTGACTCTCCAGCTTTGTCCTTTTAGGACATTGTCACCTCCACACAGGTACACATTACATATGGGTAGTGTTTTAGAGGCAAAAGAAAGGGGGGGGGGAGAAAGATAAGATGAACTGAGCAAATAATTCTTATTCTTGTTTCTATGCTTCCTTTATCTCCTCAGACAGAAAAGGCAATCCAAAATAAACCTGAGACAGATTTTTTGTTCTATGACTCATCCTTACAACAAATCTTGCTTGAGGAATTCCTACAGCTATGCCACCTTGGGCTGTGATCTTGTCATATCTAATAAGTGAAGCAAGGTTGAGAGCAGTCAGCTTTTGGAGGGGAGATGTTCAAGGGTAATTAAAGTCCTAAAGGAAAGAAGGTGATCTCATAGCTGAGACTCTTTCTACTTAGTCAGTACTGAGGCCGTGCCCCAGCAGGGAATGCTGGGCTGTGTTTCTAGGTGCAATGTAGCACAAACAGTCTAAGCATTCAATGCTGGTGAATGCTTTATACCAGCATTCACTGAAGCTTTGGTATAAAAAGGTTAGTCGAAGGTTCCACAAAATGTTCTAACTTTTTAATTTAGAGTGATGGCTGGTATATTCCCTCTCTCTCTCGCTTTCTTTCTCTCCATCTCTGCAAGAACATAGATGTACAGTTGTGTATAAACGTATAGTGTGTATGTGTACACATATACATATAGAATGCAAACTTCAGAATACCTACTCTGATGAATAGGACTAATCATGAGTAATTGGTCTGAGGATTGCAGCAATAATTTATTTGTACTCATATGCAGCTATCGCTGTAGTGTGTATACCTATTAACAAGAATAGAAATCAGGTGTGGGGAACCCTTTTCTTCCCAGGAACCACTTGAAAATTAGTACAAGCTTCGAGGTCTACGCAAAAGTTAGAGACAGATGCCTACGGGATATACTTGGGATGGGGAAGAAAGAAGATGGTTTAGACTGTGGATTTGCTCCCTATTCTTCGACAGCTCCGCTGTCCTTGTATGCATGTTCTCATCTCTGCTCCCTTCCCCACAGCCAACTCTTCCAGTGCTTGCGCCGTATCAACGAACTGAAAACAAGACAATTAACCTCATCTTTGGTCTTGGGTTATTTTCCCACCCTGGGTGCACATGTCTTACAAAACATGTAAGCTAGTAAGCTAGCAATATCCTACATTTTACCTTCTCCCTTTCCCTGCCTTTCTCCCCGCTATACATTATATATAGTTAGGTAGTATAGATTAGATATAGTCATATATTATAGACATATAGATTAGATTAAAATAGTTATATAGATAATTTATTAAATAATAGTTTTCTTTTTCCCTTCCCCTGTCTCCCTTAGATTTAGATAGATATTAGTTGCACATGGGGATTGATACTGATAACAATACTGATACCAAAAATAAAATCTTTGTTTGAAACTGTACTGATAATGATACCAATAACGACAACAATAATGAAAACAGCATTGTCGTTAATAACTATAATGAAAATGACATTTTTGAATAACAAAAACGACATGGGGGCCTAGTGCATACCCCTAGGGTATGCACTAGAGATAATGTTATGCAGGAGAACTGTATATGAATAAACTTATAGAAGCTGATTCCCTGTGTGATAGAGTATTCTGGGGGCCTGGGCCTGATAACACTCCCTGCTATGCTGTCACAGGGATCCTGTAGGGTCCACCAACACAGAGGACTCTGTGTGGTTGTACAGTCTGTACTTGCCAGAATCCAGCCCTGCCTTGAGTTGTCCATCAACCCAAGCAACCTTTATCTATGACTTCACTCAGGATGAAAGGTCAGGGAAGTAGTAAAAAATCCTGACACAGAGATGCCCTTAGGGAAAGGAAGAATGGGGAGGGAGGGGGGGGTGTAGAAACATCAACTGTCCAGTTTATTATAATAATTATTGTTCAGTTTGCATTATGTTCTTCAGATTTAGCCATTTCACTGCTGCCCTGAGTATATCTGGCAGATGAGCACATACTGTCAAAGAGCTCATCAAATTCGATGTAGTTGCCAAATATGCCTGGTAGGTCCTGATGTGCCATTGATTTTAATGAAATGTCAATACAAGGAAGCTGTAAAAAAAGCAAGCAAGCAAAGAAAAAATATAGTCTTGAATAGTATGTCCCACAACAAATGGATTAATGAAGTCCTCCCATGTTATTTCCTTCTGTACTATGGGTTCAAGAGGGTAGGACATTTCCAAAGAGGCATGATTTAAACTTCTCTGCTGCTTCTGGGTAAGAACAGAAAACACATGAGTGAAATAAAATTATATCTTTCCCCTCGTTGCTGATTTTCCACCCAATGCTGTAGAAAAATGTAGGTTGTAAATTTCACCTAAAGCATTTTTGCACTGACAGTTTATGCGGTTATGTTGAAAGTGATCCACACAACAATATTTCACCTGTCCTTTTCTACCACAAGTGAGTGTGCTCCCATGAACGTTTAAAGAGGTGAGTAAGAAGTATGCTTTGACCCTGCATTCCCTGAATCGAGACAAGAATAATAACTGGGTATAAAGCTGGAATGAATAGAACTTTTCAAATTTGCAAAACAAATATGAGTATTTGCCTCATTTCCTGAATACTCCAATTCAGATTTACACTATGTGAGTACATTGAAAAACGTTATTGTCTTTATTTTACTTAGTTAAACTGTTTAACAAAGTCATGAGTAGTTTGATTAGCTGAACTTTATTTTCAGTACTACAACTGGCCCATAAAAATCAAACTAACAGAAGACAAAGCTAGACTTTATTAACAAACTGAATTGCAATACAAATTCAGAGCACACACTTTATTTATTTAAATTTAGTATCCTCCCCCTCCTTCTGCGTCCCAAGGACTCAGAGCAGGTTACAACACAAAAAATCCTATCAGATCCTGACCCTCTAATCTCCCCAAGCACTGTCCATGCTTACCAAATGTCTGACCAAATAAAGAAGTCTTAAATAGCCTCCAGAAGATAAGCAGGCTAAGGCTCAGACAATACTCCAGTGGTAGGGAGTTCCATAAATGTGGGACAGTCGCTGAGAATGCTTCTCTGAGTGGCCTTACTGTGTGAACCTGACGTGCAGATGGTATGAGCATTTGTGCAAAGAGCACTCCCAGAAGACCTCAGTAGCTGAAGTGGGGTACGAGGGAAGAGGCAGTTTTGTAGGGGCCATACCATTGCCATTGCTTTATTTTGCTATTCCACAAGCAACTTGCAGTGTGATTTTCATGATGTATAGTTCTGGCATGCTCAGTGGTGGCTGGTGGGTTCCAAGGCTGGTGGGGTGAAGTGGGAGGGGCCAGGCCAACAGTAGGCAGAGCCAACAGTAGGCAGAGCCAGCAGTGCACATGCAAACACAGACCAAGCAAAGCAAACCATCTTAAGCCAACAGTATTATGTGAAGTCCTTAGCACACTATAAAAGCAGCAGCATGAAGTTCCACTTGTCCCCCAAGGCCCCAAGCATGATGCACACACAGATCTGTTGCAGTGTAAAAGGCAGTTTCTGCAGCCAGGCAGGGTACAGGGGAGACTAGCCATTAGCCAACCAACATGTGGCATGGCATGGCCTTCTTGCAGAAAAGCCTGCCACATCCCGCCAAAATGCAAAGGGACCATTTTAAAGTGCAGGGAAAATTCAAACAAAAAAATAATTCCATCCCAGGCCCCAGATCCCTCCCCTTCCAAAAAACTAGAAAGCAGACAATTAGGGTGGAACCCAGCGCACGGGCAATTTTAAAGAGGAGCCATAGCCAGTTGCGCACATGCTTGGGGAGGCGGAGAGAAGCAGCAGTGCTTCATGCAAACAAACAGACAAGACTTGTAGAAGAGAAGACTTGAACTTTGTCAAGTAATTTTTTTAATGCAAGTTCTTGTCGTCCCCCCACCCCCAACCTGAACAGAGCAAACACTGAACAAATTAGTTTGCTACCAGTGCAGGTAGGTCCAATATAGCTGTTCTTTAGGGGTGTGCACAAGGCCCCAATGTTGATTTCATTTTTGTTATTCAAATGTGTCATTTTCATTATCGTTATTAATGACAATGTCATTGTCATTATCGGTACCGTTTCAAATGAATATTTTATTTTTGGTATCGGTATCGATTCCCGTGCACAACTAATATCTATCTAATTTTAAGGGAGACAGGGGAAGGGAAAAAGAAAACTATATATTATCTAATCAAGTATCTATATAACTATTCTAATCTAATATATATTTCTATAATATATATCTAATCTATACTACCTATCTATATATAATGTACAGGGGAGAGAAAGGCAAGGAGAAAGGGAGAAGGTAAAATGTAGGGTATGAGGAAGGAAAGGTATTGGTGGTGATACAATGAGGGCTAAGGTGGGTTTTTTGTGTGCAAGCACCCCAGTTCTGTAAACACAACCTGACAAGCAGAGCTCTCACAGAACAGAAAGAAAAAGTCTGAACCTCCCATATAAAGGGTTGCAGTGCCCTCCCCAAGAGTCCTCCCTGATTGGTTGAGGGAGGCAGCAGGCACTGAGTAATCACAGTGTCATGAGACTTATGGGGACTGCTTGCACTGCTCACTGGCCAGCGATACTTCCATCAGATATTGCTGAGCTGCTCGCCCCTTCCAACACAGGCACAGTTCAAGAGTTCAACCCTGTTTAGGGCTCTGAGATGGGCTCTGTTTAGGACTCCCTCCTCCCCTCTCCACATTTTCCCTCCAAAACCCAACTGCCACAGCACTAATATTAATGACAACAATAACGTTGTGTTCGTTATTCTTCGTTGTCATTTTCATTATTGCAATAACAAAAATGAAAACAACAATTTCATTATCGTTATTGTAATAACGAAAACAACATGCACACACCTATGTATATATAACAAGAACATGAGAATTATGCCAGCAAAAGATGCAAGCACCTGAGTCACTTTGACTGCAAAGGACCTCCATCTGTTCCCCCTTCCTGACTCCCCACATAGAGCTTCCAAACCCCCTCCCTGTCCCCATGCTTCTCTCTCACACAGAGTCCCCAAGCCCCTCCCTCCCTGTCCCCATGCCTCTCTTCCCCCACAGAACACCCAAGCCCTCTCCCTTGGTCCCCAAGCCTCACACCCCCACACAGAGTCCCCAATCTCTCCTCTCTCCCATATCTCCCTCCTCACACAGAGCCCCCAACCCCCTCCCTCCCTTTCCCCATGCCCGTCTCCCCACATAGAGCCCTCAAGCCCCCTCCCTATCCCCACATGCCTCTCTCTCTCCCCACAGAACCCCCAAACCTCTCCCTGTACCCATGCCCTACCATCTTCTTGTCTCCGCTCCCTCCTCACGTTGTGGCCTAGTCTCTCCAAATTCCCAAAGCGCCAAAGGCACTGACTGTGCAGCTCCAGCCTCTTCCCAGGCTCCTTCTTCCTTAGCCAGCCTGTACTGCCCGTCAAGTCTGCCTCTGTGACTCTTCCCACTGCTCCTTCCACCATGATGACTCTGCAAAGAGTCTGACACCAGGCAGGCTAGTCCCTTTCCACCATACCCACCCTGATAACGCTGGGCAGCATCAATTACCACCCAACTATGCTCTTTCTTGGCTGAGTTCCACTAACGGAACTCAGCCTGGGGAATAGCAAGCCCCTCCTCCTGCCCTGACTCCTTCAGTGAAAGAGAGTCATGCTGCTTGGGATGGCACCTGATGCATTTTCCTGATGCATTTTCTCTCGGTGGTGGTGGACCAGTCATGCCATCTAGTTCCACCCCATAGTCCATTTCTGTGTGGGTGGCGTTGGGGAGGAGAGAGATAGGAAGGCAGCAGCACATGACACATGCTGCTTCAGCCTTCTCTGCATCCCCAACAGGCTCCACAGCCTTGTCTCCTCCTGGCTTCTTCTCTTTGAACATGCTGGTCAGGAGGGAGGGAGGGACTGGAAGCTGAATATTATTAAGCTAAGTATGAGTTTGTGCGCATGTGCAGGAGGTGTGCTGCTCTCTCTGCGTAGGTGCCCGAACTCAAACAGAAAAGCGGCCGCCGCAGCACTCTGCACCAGCTGGGGAGAATGGGAAGTGGGGCTTAGACAATCCAAGGGGACAGTGCACAAGGCCAGCCTGCCATGCAAGTTAATAACTGGTCTGAGTCAGCCCTGGGGAGGTGGCCACCTGGCCACTCATTAAGGTGAACTGCCACTGGGCATGATCCTTTTGGGCCAAAATGAATCCCATTGCAGTAAATGGTGCTTGCACAGTGAAAACAGCTATTGATTGTGCTAAATAGCTTGAGGATTGTGCAGTTAGTTACACTTATATGAACTTTAACCACTGTTAGTAACACGTAAGCTGACAGAAAACTGAGGACCTGCATTAGCACCCACCCCACTCACTCGCACTCTCTCCCCACTCATGGCATCAACCAAGGACATTGAGGGTCCATCATGTGGGCCAGTGCATGTGAGAGCATACTAATGTGTTGCCTATGCATACAACTCCCATCCATTAGGTTCGCACACAGCCTTTCCTGCATCCAGGTCTGCCAGCACAATACAGTTGTGCCTAGCATGGCTGCTAGAGAGTGCTCAGCTGTGACGTGGCTGCAAGAGGAGAAAGTCCTTCCTGCACCCCTGCTGTTTCCTCTTGTAGCAGCTTCCCAGCTGACTGAGCACTGCTTTTGATGGAAAGAAGGGTCACAGCCAGGGAAGAAGGCTGGCTGTGACCCTCCCCCCTTTCCATCAGAAGCAGCGCTCTCCTCGCAGCAGCGATGAACCCCCCCCCCCCCTTTCCATCAGAAGCAGCACAGAACTCTCCTCTAGCAGCGGCTTCACAGCGATTGGCTGTGAATCTCTTGCAAGAGGAGAGAGCGTAGGTGCAGGAAGGATTTTTTCCTGTTGCAGCTGCTCGAGCATGGGAGTGCTGAAGACGGAAGGGGTTGTGTGTGCAACCAGGGATGAAGTTATGGCAAAATGCCACTTGCCTGGACTGGCACTAGCAAAGACAGCCACTGACACTGACAAAGACACGGTGCCCGAACCCAAGTCAGACCTGATCCGAGCGCTAGGCCTCTAATCGAACACATGGGAAGGACCCCACATTCCTGAAATTCCTAAGCTGATTGGCTTGGACTGGTCAGAGGGGAATCTACCTTTGGCCAGGTGACCCGCCCGAATGAATCATAGGGTGTGGGGGAGGGAACTTTCAAAAGAACTGAGCCAGGGGCTTTTGCTCTCTTACTCACTCTCCACTCTCTTGCTGAGATCTCTAGCAGATGCTGCTAGACTGGTGACCTCCCTGCCTGGAGGCACACATGATCTGCATGGCTTGGCAGTAACTGTAACTCTGGCCTTTACCAGGACAAGAATTTGAACCCCATAGGAAAAACATCCCCTATGGAGACCGGATAAGAACCAGCATGAGTACTTGCTTGCTACATCAGCTACAGTTGTAGGAAGATGCGATCTAAAAGGGCTATCAGGCCCAACAGAACTGGCTCGTATTGCTCAAGGATTATCACCTCTTGGTTCTCAGTGTAAACTTTGCTTTTATTCCTTTTTATATGTACAAGTAAAGTCTAAGCTTTGTTTTTACCCTACTCTGTGTGTGTGTGTGTGTGTGTGTGTGTGTGTGTGTGTGACTGATGATTAAACGTCTCCTTAGGCCAGGTAACCAGGCCAAGCTACTAAAGAAGGGAAAACTAACTATTTGGCTAGAACCAAGGGAAGCCTCCCATGGGTGACTCTGGGGATCGGCCTCTAATGCAGGGGAGGAAATCCTGGGAAAAGAGTGCCAGGAAGGGGGAGTGCTTTTGGGAAGCTATGAGGCCTATGCCTTTTGGGGTTCACATTTCCTGATTGGTGTGAATGCCCGCTGGGATAAACTCGGGTGGTGGCAGCGGAATACCAAGGGTTTTCGGGGGTTAGCCAGCTCTGGGGACCCCTGGTCAGAGATTTGGAGAAACACAGTGAGGTGGGTTGCTCAGCTGTATAGCGCCCTCTGCTGCCATTTCACCACAGAAGTCTTCTCTGGCTGTGACCCTCCCTATCCATCAGAAGCAGTGCTATCCTCTTGCAGCAGCTTCACAGCAATTGGCTGATAACCTGCTGCAAGAGGAGAGAGCAGAGGTTCAGGAAACAGCTGCCCAAGCATGGGAACACCGGTTCTGATAGAAAGGGGGATCACAGCCAGGGAAGAAGCCAGGGCTGTGGAGAGGGAAAGCAGTGAGTGATGTCACCTGTGGTGACTGGCTACTGCCAGCACATGAAAGGCAAACAGGGGCTACCTGTTTATTAGATCTACACACTAAAGTATGTGATTGAGCGGTGAGTGGGAGTTGCATTGACTAAACATGGACTCCAATGGTCTTGTTTGAAAACACCCTGAATTTCAACCTAGAAAAGAGCAAATTAAGAAGTAAAGTGTACATATCAACCTCCTCCCATCCCCCATCCTTGTGAATTTCACATATTTAATCACATATTTCATCACAAATATGATGAAAAGTTTGAATTTAAAGTTCTGAATTCTTGAGGTTGGTCAAAACTAAACTTTGCTCCAAATATTTGTTTTATGCCTATCGTGTGTAGAAACAAAAAGAAGAGCAGACAGCCAGATGTGAGGGGAAATCTGAAGCTTTCTGGTCCAGTCTTTCTCTCAGTGCTGGATTCTTGAAAAGATATTGTGCTCTTTCCCCACTAGGTCTCCCTGCTAGCCTGCCCCAGAACACCACGCGGAGACAGGGGCATACAGGTAATGAACAATGTGAGATGACAATAACGGATAGAATGGAGTATTTATTTGCGTCTCTTTTACAAATCAAAAGCACAAAAAGTGCATTCTAATCCTGGTTGGTCTGCATAGGTTTTTGCTAAAACAAATTTAAAAAAATAACTCTTGTTTCTAGTAATCGGAGCCAGAGGAAGTTTTTTAAAATCCTCTTTTTGCCTCAATGTATTTACCAGTCTTACAGTTTTACAAATAATTCAGGAATTGCTTAGCTTGTTTATAACATGGAGTCTTTAAGTGCCAGGATGCAGGATCTATAGGTGGCTCCTCCTCAATTAAGAATTCATTCTCTGACATGCTACTGACATCCATCTGAAATACAACTCCACCCCCTTGCATTCCGATTTACTTGACTCTGTCCCGGCAAGGCACAAAAAATGATAGTTTTATTTTATTTATTTATTTATTTATTGAATTTTTATGCTGCCCTCCCCACAAGACTCAGGTTGGCTCACAATCCACCAAAAAATAAATAAACTCAGTTAAAAACATTAAAATTCATACAATAAATTCCCATCCTTCTCTACAACCCTACCCCAAAACCCAACCAAACCGCACCTATCCCTGCCTGCCAACTGCTTTCCCAAATAAAAAAGTTTTGCACTGCCTCCAGAAGATAGCCAGGCCAGGATAAAGCAAACCTCCTGGGAAAGGAAGTTCCCCAACATGAGGGCAGCAACTGAGAATGCTCTCCTATGCACCCCGGCCCCTCAGACAAGGATAACAGATGGAACACAGCAGAGAAAACCGCCGGCCAATCTTAGGAGCCGCAAAGGGACATGTCAGAATAGGCAGAACTTCAGATATATGGGATCCAGTCCATTTAGGGCTTTAAAGGTCAAAACCAGCACCTTGAATTGTGCCCAGAAAGCTATAGGCAGCCAGTGCAGACTTTGGAGCACTAGTGTAACGTGCTCTCAGCAACTCATCCCTGAAAGGAGCTGAGCCTCCACATTCTGGACCAGCTGCAGCTTCCAAACAGTCATCAAGGGCAGCCCCATGTAGAGCACATTGCAGTAATTTAGCCCTGAGGTGATAAAAGCATGAATGACAATGGCCAGATCTGAATCAGAAAGAAAAGGCCACAACCTCCTCACCGGATGGAGTTGGTGAAAAACACTCCTCGCTACCACCATCACCTAACAATCGAGGCGAAGTGAAGGATCCAAGACTGCGAACTTGAGTGACCAGAAGGGGCTGGATCCTATCAGTGACAGGTGTCCCAATCTCCTCCAAGTCACAAGACCGGCCTACCATCATCACTTCAGTCTTGTCAGGATTCAGCTTCATTCAGCTCACCCGCATCCAGTCCCTGACAGAAGCCAGGCATCGGGTAAGCACTGTGAGGCCTGGGATGAAAGAAAAAGAGTTAGAGCTGAGTGTCGTCAGCATGTTGATGACACCTCATCCCAAACCTTTGACCTCGTCAGTGGCCTCAGGTACACATTGAACAAGAGGGTGGGGACAGAATAGAACCCTGCAGGACACCACAGGGAAGGTCCTGAGCAGACGAGCAATCGGCCATCACCACCCACTGGGACATCCCTGACAGGAAAGAGCAGAACTAATCCCGAGCGGCCCCATGCACCCCTGCCAGGTCTCGCAGTCGTGCCAACAACATTTCGTGGCTGCAGAAAGATCTAACAATCTAATAATATAGGCATTAGCATCTGAAATGTGCTAATTGGAAGGCTATGAGTGTGAAGACATCCCTGTGATCCAGCTTCTTAGAAGTTTTTTCCCTAAAACATAAGGCGTTGTTGCGAGGTGTTGAGTAATTCAAAGTGGTGCTGGATTCCTCCAGAAGATGCTTAGCACCTTAAAAAATCACAAACTCTATGGCAATTCCTTTTGAACTATGTAAGACACTTGGTGACTGACTGGCTGTCTCATCTACAATTGTAAGTTTGATTCCAAGTTCAGCTGCAGAATTATTTATTATAGCGTAGGTAAAGAATGCTTAGTTAAACCTCCTGCTAGTGAGACATTTTAAAGTTGTTTTTTTTTTCCTGATGAAAACTTTGTCCCAGGAATAGATTTGGTTAACCATGTTTTTTCCCCAAGCCTTCAGTTTTTTGGGCTGACCAAAACACCCTTTTTAATTTCAGATTTAGAGATTTCACTGTTCAAAGTACTTTATCAAGTTCTCCCTCATAAATACTCTGTCATTAGTATTCCTATTTTATAGATAGGGAACCGAAGTTGAGAGACAGCTACTTGCCAACAGCCACCCAGTGAGTTCATGAGTGGGCATGTTTTTAAATGAACAAGGAGATGGTGGGGTGTGTCTATGTCTGCTGAGCAGCACTGCCGTGGAGCACCCACTCGGGTGGAGTGCGAGGGGGGGCGGCTCTCAGCATAACTACCCCAGTCATGGAGGCAAACCACCACACACTCCCTCTGCCATTCCCATGGGGGAAACAAGCTGGACTGGCCTTTGCAAGTGACATGTCCCAAGCATGAGTGCTGGGGAACCTAGGCTCCCCAGCGTTCCTGGCCAGTTCTTGTGACTCGCAAAGGCCCGTTCCCCACACCATGTTCCCCTCTCAGTGCCTTATGAGTGGTGGACCAGTCTGTTGGTGTGACTGGCTGCTCCAACTCATACAGGCAGGGGCTCCACGGCCACCCATTGCCACAGACCTACATGCCTTGCCCCACATGGAGTGCACATCCTCCCGCTCCACCTTCACATAGGCAGTTAGATGCATGACTTCCTTGTGGGGTAGCATGTCATTTAGAAACACCCATAGATGGGATTTGAACCTTGGTCTCCAAGATCCAAGTCCAACATCTTATCCACTAGGCTACACTTGCTGATTGCCCCACTATAAATGTGTATCTGGAGAACAGTATTTAAATTCTGCATGTACAGAACATCCAAAATAATATAATTATTTATTTTTGTTTGATAGAACTTCTTGGTTTGATCCTTTTTTGCAACATTCAAATCTTCATCATCCACTTCTCCTTCAAATACTTTGTTGACTTGTTTGGATGAATTCTGTTCTCAGAACAACATTTTCTGTTCTCAGAATCACATTTTAGGGTACCTTTTACTTTTGTAGAGTGAAAACTACATTGTAGTACTAGTTTTGAAACCAGAAATTGAACTCAAAAACCTATTTGGCCCTAGGAGTTGGCACTTAAATCCAAAGCATTCACCCTTGTCTATTGGAGACTGAACAAATCAATGATCATCTTTGTTCTTCCTGCTTCAACTCATTTGACCAGCTTCTGCATAATGTCATGTCAGAAGAAATTTGTATTTCTTTGTGTAGAGCTGGGAAGAAATGGGTCCTGCCAGGAAAAATGTCATAATGGTCACAATCGGGAAAGGATTATTCAGGTAGAGGTTCTATTCAAAACTGGATGGCACCGTTGGAAGGCTCTCTGCAAGGCCGCATTCACATCTGAAGTGGCGAGACCCACAAGGGAAGACATGGCAGCAGGGAGGAGCCGGAGAGCAGAAGAGGAGCCGGTGTGAAAGGGGATGTGCCGCGACTTCTCTTGCGCGTGTCCGGACAGAATTTCACTAACTGGCATGCACGAGGGAAACCACGGCACATCCCCTGCCGTGTCTTCCCTTGCGGGTCTCACCACCGCAGATGTGAATGCAACCAACAAAGGCACTCCCCTTTTCTTTAAATTTTACATGCCACAGTCTTTCTGATCAATTGTTTCAAAAGTTTTCAGAGGGCTTCCCTCTTGTAAGTACTGTATTGCATGCAGCTTTGTTTGACTGATTAGTTTTTTAATGCTGTTGGTAAAATACTGCATTAAGTCAGCTTCTTTGTGAAGACAGGCTGACAGGTGGGATGTTTTCCTGGGGATACTGAACTAAGAGAAGTATTACTTCATGCAGTAATGGAGCTAATGGAGTTACACTCAGGACAGCTGTGGATACATCTGGTGTTAAACTACCGTTATTTAAACTTTATGATGCAGGAGACTGCCAGCTCTCCCACTTGCAGCATATGAATTATGTTGATTGCTTATGCACTTTTTTTAACCCTGATTTTTCTTGAATTATGGATGATAGACAGGGCCAGAATTTGCTTTTAGTGTTCCCATGTGACCATCTGTGCACTGAGTGCAGTGAGCAGTTATAATCTCACTGTGTTCAGTCAGGGAATGCATAATATAATGTGTGCTATGACCATATTGTTTGTATCGTAACCATTAAGGGAGCTTTTACATCTAAAACTCTCAGGGTATTTTTGGTTTGTGTAGTTATTTCCTCTGAGGGGGAAAAAAATAACACTTTGCTACTGTGTCTGTGCAGAGAACTTTAAGGATGGGGGGGTGGTTCCCCGCATATTGTATTTTAAAATTGTTTTAAATTTTTTAAAATTGTTTTATTGATTGATGTTCGCCGCCCTGGGCTGCCCTGTGGGCAGGAGGGGCGGGATATACATTTTAAATAAATAAATAAATAAAAATTAGGGAGGACAGCTGGGTTCGCACACATGAACTCTGCGTCCCAAACAGATCCGTTTTCAAAAAGAAGAATCACTGTTCTCCGACAGAGACCAACAATGGGTACTTTCAGACATGACGCTAACCACCCTTTAACCACCCTTGGTGGTTATTTATGCATGTTGCAGGGCTGCATAGGGCACCAATACAGCCCTGCAACATGCATAAATAACCACCAAGGGTGGTTAAAGGGTGGTTAATGTCATGTCTGAAAGTACCCAATGTGCTGTAGATAAAACAATGTTTTCCGTTCATTGTGTTTAAAAAACAAGATTGCATGTTTTTAAGGTGGTTTGTACAGAATTCTGGCAAATTTAAACCAGCACTAATGCCAGTGGCTGCATATCGGACTTTATAAAATCAACCATGCTCTTAGCCTAAAGGAGATAGCAAGCATGCTGACGGGGGCAAAGAAGTGTAGCAGGAAGTAACAGGCTTGTTTGCTTCATGGTATCATCTTTTCAAACCTCAATATACACAAGCCTGTATAATAATAACATCTGAGTCCAATATGTTCCAAAGTAACCTGAGAGAGAATTTAGATTGCTACTTAGCACTAGAGGCTCATCAGGGGTGTGCACATCATTTGTTTTTGTTTTCATTTTTAAAATCCCATTCATTGGTGGGGGGGTTCATAAAAGACTCTACAATTTTTGTTATTTTTTGCTTTATTAAAAAAAATAAAATTAAAATCCCGGTGCATCTGCAAAATGGCCACCGGGGCTGTGCTGTGCATGCACAGCCCTTTTCCAAAATGGTGCTGGTACACGTGTGCAGAAGCTATTCTGTTCATGTGTACCAGCACCATTTTGCACATGCACAGTGATTTTTAAAAATTCTTTATTATGTTTAATAAAATTAAATTTTAAAAAATAAAACCAAAAACTAATGAAATTGAACAAATGTTGTTTGCTTATTTATTCTTTTCTGTTACCTTAGTTACTAGAATGAATGGGGCTCCATTCGTTTTTGTAATTAATAAAATGATTTGAGATTGCAGATTCCTATTGACCCTTCCATTCTTCAAGGTGATCCATTTGTCCAGGATTTAGGACAGGGTTGCCACCATTCAGAAGCTTTCATATGAAAGGAGAAGTGCCATGTCAGAAAGAGGGCAAAGTAAACCGATTGTTCCACCCCTTTCTATGCCCTTTTTGGAGCATTGCTGCCCCCCACTCTTAAGGGAATGGGGCCATGTCAGAAAGATGGGGAAGCAAAGGGTATACCCCCCCCCCCATACACACCTTTCTAACATGCCCCCTTTCCCATGTGACCATGACATCCTGAAACACCAAGGGAGGCGGGGTCATGTCAGAAAGTGCGGCAGAGAGCTTTTTGCACAGACCCCTTTCTGATATGTCCCTCCTCCTGAAAAAAGTCTAGTCTCATCCTTGGATAATTTGTGGGAAAGGAAGCTTTTTTGGAGCCTTGAGATGGTGTAAGAGAAGCAGGAGACTCCAGCAAAACCTGGAGGGGTTGTAACCCAATTTTGGCATAATCCTGAGAGGTCCACACTAGAGTTGAAACAAAAAATCTCTGCATGGTTTTCTACCACTATGGACATTTCCATTAATTCCCAGTAATTAGCACTAGCTCTTGCTTCAGCCCTAGTCCACACAACCCAGATGGCCAGCCCAGAGATAGCTCTAATGCACATGCATTGACTATATCTTCATATAGTCTTCTGACAGGGCACTTCCCCTTTCATATGAAAGCTTCTGAAGAAGAGAGAAGACACTTTGAGATCAAATTATTTGGGGGCAAAGACTGAGAGAAAGCCTTTGTGTTGCCAATTAGCAGTTCTAAAGGTAAAATGGTAAGTAAAATTTATTTTGTCTGGAGCAGCAAAATAGCAAGGGCTAGCCTTGGTGGTCAGAAAATGTTGTATGTGCCTGTCTGTACATGTGGATGATCTCAAGTCTTGATGTGATAAATAAAATCAATATTCTCTGGTCCTAAGTCAGTCTGGTACCAAGACAACTGAATTTCAGTTTCAGTGCATGAGAATAGCTCCTGTTAATGCCCAATTTATATGCCCATTTGTATACAAGCTGTGGGCGCATGGCACCACAGCATGGGCAGCACGTGGGTGCAGGTGCTCACGGGTGCACCCCCCCAACGCATCCCCAGTCCGTGAGTGGGGATGCATGTGGGGTGAGTGGGGATGTGTGGGTCATGGGAGCGTGCCCCTCCCCTCCCCCCCGCTCACTGGCTGCGTCATGCACACAGGCAGCACCCACTCATGCCCATGCAGTGGATCTGCGTTGGGTATGAGTGGAATTCTCTCATGTAAAACTGACCTATGTGGTAATATGCAAAGGATAATGGGTGAAATCATGATTTCTTTCAAGTCAATGACATTGAATTCTATTAACTTTAACAGAACCAGGATTTCACCCTATGTATTCGACACTTAGCTACTTTGTGAAAGATGTTTGTCTATAAGCAGCCTAACTGGGTATGTAGTATCAGTATGTAGATATATCATTATACTAACTGGGTATGTAGATATCCGTAGATATCACCTCAGTTATACACTATTCTGAACAGTGGTACCTTCTAATGTGACATCATTTGACATGAGGTTCACAGGAGTGAACGTGGAACTCATTCCAGGAGCAAACAACTTCACAGTTAATTTGGAGTGAAATTATAACTCTTGTGACAATCAAGTGTGACAATTCCAGAGTGACCCGAATGCTAATGCAGAGTGAAGTGTTTCCATGAACACAGAAAAAAAATATGTTATTGCATGGTTAATTTTGTTTATTATGCAGTTATGTGTTCATGGATCCAAATAAACAATTTCTTAAATGGTATATGGATGCATGTGATTCTGCTAAAAGAAATTAGCACAGTTTCAGCTTTATGCTACTTTACTGAATGCAAAATTAACACTTTAAAGTTTATCAGTTAGCAAGTTTTTATAAAATACTCAGAGCATTTATCGTGCTACATAACTGTTAAATGTCAGCAGTATTATTCCACTTGAACTCAGCACAATTATGCACCTTTTCTGCATTCATGTTAGTAGTGTACATTTTTCCTACAGCTCCAAAGTGTATGATGCTTGTGCCTGATGTGTACATTACAGAAATTTCCCATTGTAGTTATTGCTGTGAAACTGGTATACTGCAGTTTTAAAAATATCATATTTTTATCATGAAAAATAGTGTTAGAGTTAGCCTTTTTCCTCCCAGCCAGCTCGTGAGTATTTTTATCATAAAAAATATCATACAAATATTTTGTTCCACCCTGTAGTGTAATTAAATCACTAGCACTCCAAGCATTGGCATTGGAAACAACTGAAATATTTCCACTGGGACAGGATGGGGGCGGGGTAAAAATAGTAAAAAATAAAATAAAATACATTTTATAATGGGAATTCTACAGGTGTTATTACACATTACAGTAGGTGCATGTTTCATATCTAGAAAACATGCACCTACTCTAACATGTATTTTAAGCCAGTTGCATGTGAATTACTCACTTCCCCTGGATGACAGGCTTGAATGGCTTTCAGGACCACCATGTGGGGCAAACACCAGCATGTTACTAATGTCACATAGAGACAGTGAGTGTTTTCAGAAATGACGGTGGCCGGCTTTAGTGCGCTTTACTCCGTGGGCCACTGTCATGTAAGTTTGCGCATGCCAGATGTTACCACAGGATGGATCCTGACTCTGGTCATGGCTAGCCTGGACTGTGAGTTGGGGAAGTCCCCGAACCACAGCCTGAACTAGCCGCCACGACAGTCAGAATCCTGCTGCCTGACCAGGAGTAAAGAGGGCTTTCACGTTTGAAAGCCTGCTTTACTCACCCTGGTCCGGAGTGGCCAAGGGGCCTGGAGCCATGGCAGCCATCATTGACTGCCATGCCTGCCCGTCGGGGGTGGGGGGTGAGCCGCTGGGTGCCGGATCCAGTGGTCCCTCTCTGGATGGGGTAAGTCCATGGCAGCGTTTCAGTGACATCATGTATGAAAACGCCCAGAGGCAAGCAGGGAGAGCATGGTGGCAGTGGACAGCTGCTGCCCCCACCATACTCTCCAAACTGTCCCTGAGATCTGGGGAGAAGCAGCGGTGGGAGCTGGGGAGCTGACACTCCCAGGACTTTCCACCTCCATTGCTGCTTCTGCTGCTGCTCTCTAGGACCTGCCACTAGGCCAATAATCCCCCAAAGTCCTCTTCCTCCCAACCAGTTCATGGGTAACTGTTGTGTGTACCAGTGGCTATCCAGGAGCTGTTACATATCCAAATTCCAATACATATAATGACAACCTATGAGTCCAGTAGGAACTATGCACTTGGAACTATTCCTATGAACTAGGTGAAGCCTGTTTGTCAGCCACTGGTTTTGATATCATTCTAAAAACCTAAGAATGTAAGTAGTGCCATACTGGGTCAGACCAGTGTGATGTAACCAAGCCAAACGCGTGCACCTGGGACCTCGCATTTTCGTGAATGTTACACTCCTTGTCTCTCCCTCTGTTCCCCTTCCTTCATCTCCCCCTCGCCCCTTCCCCCCGTCTCTCAGATTGTAAACCCTAGGGCAGGGACCGTACCTATTCAATTACTTTGTAAAGCACCAGGTACATTGCTGGCACTATATAAATGCTTGCTAATAATAATAATAATAATAATTAATAATTAATACCAATGGTCCATTGAGCCCAGCATCCTGTCTCTTGCAGCGGCGAATCTCGGTCGCTTGGGAGAAGTACTCAGCAGGTCCCAATGGGCAATCCATTCCTTGTTCACTCCCAGCTCCCATAAATAAGAATTTACATCCCCTAAACCTAATTGGTTAATAGCTGCTAACGGACCTCCAAGAACTTAACCAATCATTTTAACCCACCTATACTACTGGCCTTGACCACATCCTATGGCAACAAATTCCACAAGTTAGTTGTGTGTTGAATGAAAAAATACTTTATTTTGTTTGTTTAAATCTGCTACCTGTTAGTTTCATGAAATATCTCCTAGTTCTAGTACTATTTGAGAGGGTAAATAACTGTTTCCTATTTACTCATTCCACACCACTCATGATTTTATAAACTTCCATCATATACCCATTCCCCTCTCAGTCGTCCCTTCTCCAAACTGAAGAGCCCTAACCTATCAAGGCTCTCTTTGTATGGGAGCCATTCCATACCCTTTATCATTTTTCTTAGTCTTCTTTGTACTTTTTCAAGTTCTACTATATCTTTTTTATATGGGGCGACCAGAACTGCACACAGTATCCAGGGTGTGGTCGCACTTTAAATTTATATAGAGGCATTATTGTATTTTCAGTTTTATTCTCCATCCCTTTCCAAATAATTCCTTAACATCTGTTTGTTTTTTGGTCGCTGCCACACATTGAGGTGAAGATTTCAATATATTGTCCACCATGACTCCAAGACCCTTTTTCCTGAGTGGTAACCCCTAATTTAGAACCCAGTATGTTGTACATATAATTTGGATTAAGTGAAAGTGGAATGCAGACTAGGGAGAACAGAGTCTCAGGGCGTTTATAGACGAGACAAAAAAGGCGGCTGATCCTTTGATCAGCCGCCTTTCTTGCCGCTCGTCTACTTGCTTGCCCTGCTTTTTAATTCTGCCCCCTCCAACGCGGATTCCCGAAGTGCCGGCTTTACGCCGCACTTCCTGGCTCTGCGGCGAGTTCGCATGCGCAGAAGTGCGCGCATGCGCACTCGCACTCTGCGCCATGNTTCGCATGCGCAGAAGTGCGCGCATGCGCACTCGCACTCTGCGCCATGCCTGAACATCAGACACGGCATGCAGAGACCGCGCGGGGAGAAAAGCCTGCGTTTAGCGATCCCGCTTGTAAGCGGGATCGTTTATAAACGCCCTCAGAGCAGGACACTTTTGGATGCAGAAAGAGAACAGGCAAGGCATGAGAGTAGTCATTGTCAGAGACAGGATGCTGGGTTCAATGGACCATTGGTAAACCCATGAAATATACCGTCCTTTTCCAAATTGAAAATGGCAGTTTGGGCAATAACCAATATTGGCTTGCACTCCATCAGATATCCATCAGATATCTGTTTCAGGGTTTATTGAATTGGTTATTTTGGTTTTTCTGGTTTGATTATTTAGGTATTTTGATTGTCAATTCAGCAATATCATTACTGTAGTGCAGAAAATGGCATAGACAAAATACCAAAATGACCAACAAACCAAAATAACCAAACCTAACAAACCAAAATGGAATATCCCCCCGAAAGCAGATATGCATGAACTATCCATGTGAGATTTCAGTTGTGTCTGTTATTTGGGTACTCAGAGTGTACACAAAAATGCAAATAATACCCATGAATAATAAATCCACTACCTGTTTCAGCTCTAAGTTCCAATCTGAAGTCAGTAAGATAGATTTTAAGATCAACAGCCAAGAAGCCTGTTGCTAAATTATTATTTTATATTCCAGCCCTGTAGTCAAATCCATGTGTCCTGATCCTTTACCTCACAGGGAGGTCCCAATCCTGCAAAGAGGATATGATCGTGGTTAGACATATGTGATTATGTCTAATCAAAAGTAGCCAAAATCAACATATAATAATCAGATGTGCTCATAAAGAATGTGGAAACTGTTGCATATTGTACATATTTAGAATATGGTAAGAGATCATGACTGGTTATAAATGGATTTGCATCCTTGATAGTACTTGTTAATCGACTCTGACGTAGAGGTGAAATGAATATTCCTAACAGCTAACACCAACTGTTCATACATCATTAACTTCCAAGGTGGCCTCCTTCTAGGTAATCATTCTGTGTAAACACCTGCACAGTTAATGATCATCATTGGGGTAAATCATAAATGGGGGACTGGTTAGCCTGTTAGTGTGAACATACATACCTGTATACATACATATATGCACACCTGGATTGCTTTATGGTTTTATTGATGGTTGGTTCTATAATGTTTAGATTGGTTTTTTATATATTGTATATTTTATGATGCTGTGAACCACTTGCAGCTGCCTGAGGCAGGAGGTGGCAGGATATAAAACTATAAAATAAATAATAAATATTCACCAGACTAAATGATTTGCTGGTCCTTTCTGACCTTTGACTCTTTGACCCTATGTGGCCTAAATAATTGTAATTAAAATGAATATCATGTGGTTTTAGGAACTGATTGCTTTCCAAAGCACTGTCAAAGGAATTCTGTGTTCTTTAATGTTGTTCAAAGAAGGAGCACGCACACTTGTAACAACTCCTATTAATTGAACCAGAGTCAGGACATCATCCCCATGATTTGTTTTGAGAGCAGTCATGTAAAGATAGGCATGAATCTGAAGGATATATTTGGGAAATATTATTCTAACAACACTTATAAAACATAAGAGATCCAAATGACTCTTAACAGCTTGTCACATAATCCAAAATCTGCACAGTATATTTAGGTATAAAAATATGATAATGTGTGCATGATCAGCTATAAAAATATGTTTTCCTGAATGTGTTACATTTAAAAACTGCCTAAAGAACATATATTTAATGAAGAGACAAAAATGCAACTGGTGAGCCATCTGGCCTCATAGAAATTACATGTATTTTATAACCTCCCATGGAAGCTGTCAGGGTTTGTTTGTTTGAAAGTTTTTTATCATCTGTTTCTTCTGCTCTTTTAATCTTAAGAAAATTAAATTCATTTAAAATGAAAAGAAGAGAAAAATACCTTTTGTTCAAGTAAAATAGAGATTGTGACTTAGGGTCATTTCAGACGTTATGAGACCACGGTCAACCACAGTGAATACCCTGTGTTGGCCGTTTGTTCCATAACGTCTGTTGGGGTTCCCACCAGATGTTCACCCCAGTGAATCCCTGGTGGGAATCGCAATGACCCCGATTCTGGACGTCCGGCCTCCCGGAGGTCCAGAGTTGTGGTGGGATCAGGCCCCAACCGTGGTTGGATTGGCCACAATCTGGAATCAGCCAAAAGTAACATCTGTTACCTTCAGCCGTGATTCAGTGTGGCGAGCCTCTGGGTCTATCATGTCTGAAATTACCCTTACATAAATCAAGGCCAGGTAGTGAAAATTCAAGGCCAACACTTTTGTGTTTAACTTAAGATCCTTTTAGAAAAAGAAAGAAAAAACAAATTAATAATCAAGTTTCCATTGTATGAGGGGAGAATGGATTGCCAGCTTCATTCTAACTTTTTCTGGCTCTTATTCTTGTTTATAGAACCATTATCCTGTTTAGATACTGTTTTATTGCACTATAATTAACAGGACGCTAAATGCATCCAAGTACTCAAGAGTTAACAAGTTGAATGGCAACCCTATTTGTCCTGCTGCTATTGAAGTCAATGGCAAAACACTCCTTGATTTTAGTTAAAGAGAACAAGCTCTGATCTTGTATTAGCATTATTTGTTAGAAGAATGAATACTAAACAAAAAGTACAATAATTAGCTTTTAGTGTAACCAATTGCTTGATGCTTATTAGGGGTATGCAAATTAACTCTTGTTTTTGTTGTTCATTTCTTTTTCATTATTAAAATGTCAATCGTTTTTGTTATTTTTTGTTAGTCTTTTTTTTGTTTTTGTTTTTACTCTTGTTTTTTATCTCCATTGGTTTTTATGGAAAACACATTTCTGGCTGTAGGTTTTTTATTTTTCATAAAATTTTGATTACATATGTAATGATTGTACTCCCAACAGAGTGCATTATGTGTGCCAAATTTAAGAATTGATGGTTAAAGGGATCTGACTTTATAAGTAGTTGAAATTTGTTGTTTTACAAAATTCTGTATACACATTCCTGGCTGTAAAACCTTTAGGTAATTTCAGACATGACGGACCCGTCAGCCCACAACGCTGAACCTCAGTACAGGATCCATTTTGGATCCCAGGCAGGAATCAGGCCAGCCGTCCTTTAGACATGCCGGCCTGATTTTGGAGGGGGATCGAGGAGGGGTTGGGGCTGCGCAGCATGATGTGCAACTGCACAGCCCCACTCCCCCACGCTCCCCCAGCCGGCCACCTTCTGGGAGACAGGCGGGTGCAGCGGCCAATCCGGCCACTGCGCCCAATCCCATCCCATGGTCGGGACCACAATCCAGCAGTGCTGCAGGTAACATATGTTACCTTCTGCCCTTTCTGGACCATGGCCACCGTGACCATGGTTTGGACCCGATTCCACCATGATTCTGGACCTCCAGCCGCCCGGAGGTCCAGAATCGTGGTGAATGTGATTCCCACCGGAGGTTCACTGGGGTGAACATCTGGCAGAACTCACATCAGACGTTATGGGAATCACGGCCACCACAGGGGATTCACTGTGGTTGACCATGATCTTGTAACATCTGAAATTACCCTTTGTCTCCTTTCCGATTTGGATAAAACATTTTTTTTTTCCCCCCCCCCCCCAGGAACTGTAGTAGTATTTATTGGTTAGGCAGGACCAGTGGTCATAGCCAAAAAGAAGCTAATAATATTAACAGTGATAATAAAAATTAAATAAAATAAACTATAAAATCTACACAAATATACAAAATACAAGTAACACGGTAGTACAATATATAATAAAAAGGAGCACTGGAGTCATAACTCATTCTCAATCTCAATCGGAAGCTTAAACTCCATGAAAAGTTGACGAAGGGAAAAGGACGCAATCAAGAACTTGATAACACTGGTAGAGACTTCAGAATCCAAATCAGGCAATGCTAAGCTCAAAAGATTCAGCTCTGTTCTGCCTGGGTAATTACTGATAAATGAGCTTAGAAACTCCAACCTTGGCTTATCATAAAGATGACATTTTAAAAGAACATGATCTGATATTTCAACCTCCTGCTGATCATAAGGGCATAAGCGTTGGCCAGCAAGAACCTTACCAAAGCAACCCTCCAATAGCTTAGTGGGAAGAGCATTGACCCTGGCACCTAAGAAAAGCCATTTTCCCTGGAAAGAAGAGTGGGATGACAAATATGAGGCCAGGGTATCCTTCTCCGGGATCAAGGACAAATACCCAGTCATATGAGGAGAAGATCTAATCCTAGCTATTTCCGACTGTCTATCAATGTCCTGCCATCGAAGCGTCATTTCTGCCTGTGCCACCCATATATCATTAGCAAGCAAATATTCATGAGGCAGAACCGGTTCAACCAAATGGGCCTCCACTTTAGAGCACCAACTTCTCTTAAATGGATCTTCAATCAGCAGTGGTAACAGCCCCTGTGCACCAGGTTTAACAATTTTATTCCAAAATTGGTGAACCAAGGCCCAAGCTCCAAAATACCACTTTTGTTGGCCCAATTCAAGTCTGATGGCAGCCCCGGGAGTACCTACTGGAGCCCTCAACAAAACCCGATAGAATTTTGATGGGATCAAAACAAATGTGATGAAGTAAGGGGAACGCACAGTTCAGCTCCAAAAAGGAACTGGGCTCTTGTTTTACAATTAAACACATCATTGGCCATCCTACCTGAACGTTCAAAGAGCTTTCTTACTGCAAAAGCAGATCTTTTTGCTACAGACTCAGCCCTGGTAAGATGTTCCTTCCATCAACCTGAGAAATGGAAAAGTAAGCAGAGGTATTTAAATACGATAACCTGCTCTATTTGAGTCCCCTCAACAAACCATTTATGAGTATTTTTAACTGAGATTTAGCAAAGACCATAACCTTTGATTTTGAATGATTAATTTCCAGTCTGTTAGTCTTGAAAAATTGAGAAAAAGTCTCAAGCTGCCGTTTAAGACCAACACGAGTCTGGGACAGAAGCACCAGGTCATCAGCATAAAGTAGGCAGCCAATGTGCCGAGACGCCAGTCTGGGGGTGGGGGGGAATGCAATTGGGCCATTAGCAGGATAACATCATTAATGAACAGGTTAAAGAGAGCAGGGGCCAGAACACAGCCTTGTCTTACACCCCTAGTTACCTCCACTTCCTCGGTTATATGACCACTAGAACTTACTTTCACAGCTTACTTGGAGTTGGTATATAGCCTCTGCATAAGAAAAAGTAATCTCTTATCCACTGAAGTACAGCAACGTTTGAGACATAATAGATCAGGATAAAACTTGACAAATTTATATCTATTCCAAAAGGTATTACCACTGACAAATATCAGAAGGATTGGATAAACGGTCCCAATGTTATAAGCAATTTACTTTTAAAATGCATGTTTGGATGTAACATTTTTTGTATTCCATCCACTTTATCTGAAATTTGGTAAAATTGTATCTCAGACCTTTAGAAGTGTCCCTGTCAAATATCAGAGAGACCTAGTCATAAAGGGTACCAAAGTTATACGCCTGAACAGCATTGGGAGAGTATGAACCTATGCCAGGGATGCTCTTACATTTGCCACTGTAGTACAAGATGTGTTTGTGATCTCTATTGGCCATCAGAAATGTGACCCATATATCATTGTGTGCTGTGACTAGGGATGGGCGAACAGATCGCGGTTCGGGTTCGGCCGTTCGGTTCGGCTGCGTTCGGTTCGTCCGTTTTGGTTCGGATTTGTTAGGTTCGTTCGTTCAGTTCGTTCGCCGAGTTCGGGCTCGGCTGTTCGATTCGTTCGTCCAAACAGGCTGTTCGGTTAGGCCATTCGGCTGTTCGGTTCGGCGGCTCGGGAAGTGTTGTTATGGTTTTTTTTTTGTTTTTTATATGGTTTTTTTGTTTTTTATTCGGTTTTCTTTTGTTCTTTATTTGGTTTTTTGGTTTTTATATGAGGTTTTCTTATTTTTTTTATCTAATATTATATATATCTGTCTACACTAAATCTAACCACTATTAACTATTCTAAATGCTATGAAGTAAATGGATTATCTTATAAGTACACAGACCTACTCCTACAAACACTAAAACTAAATCCAATCTATATCTAATCTAATCTATATCTAATCCAATCTAAATATATATCTAATCTAATCTATATCTAATCCAATCTAAATCCAATATATATGGGATGGGGGGAATCTTCACAAATAGAAGAGAAGTCTGCAGTGAAATACATACATTACATACTCAATGAGTCTGTACAGTGCATAACACAAGGTTTCAGTTTATGGTTTAAGTTTCATTTCATTACAAAAGTGAAATGAAACTTAAAGCAATCTAAAAATCCTACTCAA
>QEPC01008173.1:8161676-8182378 GCA_003113815.1 Sphenodon punctatus
TAGTGTTTGTAGGAGTAGGTCTGTGTACTTATTAGATAATCCATTTACTTCATAGCATTTAGAATAGTTAATAGCGGTTAGATTTAGTGTAGACAGATATATATAATATTAGATAAAAAAAATAAGAAAACCCCATATAAAAACCAAAAAACCAAATAAAGAACAAAAGAAAACCCAATTAAAAAACCAAAAAAACATATAAAAAACAAAAAAAAACATAACAACATTTCCCGAACAGCCGAACCGAACAGCCGAATGGTCTAACCGAACAGCCTGTTCGGACGAACGAACCGAACAGCCAAACCCGAACTCGGCTAACAAACCGAACGAACGAACCGAACAAATCCGAACCGAACGGCCGAACCGAACGCAGCCGAACCGAACGGCCGGATCCGAACCGTGATCTGTTCGCCCATCCCTAATGTGAACCTCCCCAAGCAAGCAAGCTTTAAAATGGGAGACCCAGAGAATTGATCCTTAGACTGAAAATCCACATGCTTGGATTTCTTTCTCACTTAACATCATGGAAGACTAAGGATGAATCTGGAGAAATGTGTAAAGTATCATTCTTGATATCTTTGATCCAATGAATTGTGCATATGTTAAGCATTTACGAGCTTTTTCTTAAGATAGAAATGTTTTAAGATCATGTAACTTTGATTGTCTATCAATACCATTCTATGTAAGCTACTGATACTTTCTATTTATATTTAAGTAAACTTTGCACATATTTTTATATTCCAAAAGTCTCATGCTCCTTTATTTATAAATGTATTGTCATTTTTACAATATTTGCTTTGCTAGTTGGATATTAAAGTGAAGTGTAAACTCATATTATACAATTTGCGAAAAAGTGTAGCCCAATTCAGTATGACCAGTTCAGCTGGGAAACTTAGCTCACTTTCCCTTTGTAATTTAAGAGAAAAATGCAAAACGTGACAAATTGGCCAGCCTGGATATACATCTCTATCCCAGCCAGGGTGTCTTTGAAATGTCAAGCCAATTGGCCAGAGGATATATCTGTCATCTCTGCTGTTTGGCACAGGCTTCAGTCTGGGTGGGCATCCCAGGTGTGGGGATGCCCGTCAATGTGGAGAGAACGCCCCAGGAGAGGGCAGGAGGATGTTGGGCAGCACCCAAGGTACGCGAGGATTGGATTTATGTAGCTAGCTGAACTCTTGCAGTGAGTTCAAGCACACCACACACACAAAATCTGCCAAGAAAGTATGAGAAAATGCTCTGACCAAAGCCAGAACTGACCACAGACAAAGAGCAGGCCCGAAGAACAGCAGCTTATTTCTACCTTCTATGCCCACCTTGAAGCCACCACTGATTGGTTCTCCTGTAAAAGTGGAAGCATGCAGTAATTGGCCATCTGTTGGGCTGCTCCTCCTCCATTCTACAGACCCCTCCCCACTGCCATGCCTGTCTCTGAATGGCACTGCATGTGCTATTTAACTGAATAACAAAATTCTTCAAGAGGGAAACTTCAATTGCATATAATAAAATTTAGACCTTTTATCAAATCTTTCTCTGATTTATCAGTGATGATTCTGAAGGTCAAATTTTATTTACAATCTTGCCAAATGTTATATAAAATAGATGGAATACAGATACGTTACAGCCATAAATGCATTTACAAGTAAATCACTTATAACATAAGGACCCTTTATCCAATTCTCCTGGAGTTTGGCAGAGATAGTAAAATTGGGGAGACGTATAATCCTGGCATGTTTCATCCAAATCACGAAGACATTGGGTGATTTCAGACATTACGCAGTCCCGATTCACCACAGTGGATTCCCAGCAGGGGTGAACAGATTAACTACCTCCCGTGGTCAAGGAAAGCCCCAAACAGACATGATGGGACTGGGACCACGGTAGGGAATCAGACCACCGGACCACGGCCCGGGGCAGCGCAACAGACATTACGCTGATCCCGGACTGGGCTGTGGTCAAAGCACCCGGAAGGCGCTGGGGTGGCTCGTCCCGGCTGCTGTCGTGTGCCCTATAAATCTTCCTCCCCGGTCTGTGTTGTTGCTGGTTGTCTGGCAGCGACACTGCGTGCTTTGTCCCCGGCTGGGAATCATTGTCTTTGGTTCTGGCCGGTGGTTGCCATTCAGACATTACTTTTTTTTGTTTCCCGTTGGGAATCTCTTTGACCACGCTTTTGGAGATGGTCCGGGTCGGAGCTCCGGAAGCGTGGTTGATTTTGACCCCATGTGGGTATTTACTGTGGTGAACATCTGGCAACAGCCGAACAGACATGCAGGGCGCTTTGGCCCCACCACGGAATTGACCGTGGTTCACTGTGGTTGAGCGTGATCTCGTAATGTCTGAAATCACCCATTACAGCCAGAAATGTGTATGCAGATTTTTATAAAATAATAGATTTCAACTGCTTCTAAATTTGAATCCTTTTATCCAATATTTCTGAGATTTGGCAACATTAATGACCTCTTTTGGAGATATAATCCAGGATAGTTTCAACAAGTGTGGATGAAAAATAAAAAAGTTACATCCCAAAATGTGTTTTTCAGGTTTTTCCTATTAATTTGTAATAACAAAAAAAAATTGTTGTTTTTTTTTCATTATGTTCTTTCATTTTCATTGTTCAATAACAAAAATGAAAATCCCTATTTTATTTTTGTTTGTTATGATAGTAATGAAAATGATATGCACACCCCTAAATTGCTTATCCATACTTTGGACCAGGTCCTGTGGACCCATAATAAAATGGGTCTTATTCATACAAGGAGCTTTGTTGAAGCTAATTGGACTTTTTGTGCAAGAAAGGATTTGCAGGATGGAACTCTACAGTGTGCAATATGTATTTGGGTTGTTATTAAATTTATGGCAGTTTGGGTCCTGGACTGAACGTGAAAGTGACAGGTTGTGAAAAACAATGTTGTAGCCAAGGCATCTGAGAACATGTGACCAAGGTACAAGCAAAGATGTCTTTTATTGTACTGGGGGCATTTTGAAAACTATTTAGTGTTGCAGTAAGTCTTCTGAGGTTACCACCTCCCTACTGGATGAAACCTGAATTGGAGGGGGCAGGGGTGAGGTAGGCTAGCCCCACCCCTTACCCCATCCCCTTTCTAATATGTTCATCCCCTGGCCTGGCCTTAGTATCAATCAATTTTGTTTATTAGGCTCAAGCGTCCGCCATGGCCAACACAAAAATAACAACAAATACAAAATACAACAATACACAAGCACAATCTCACAAATTGCCAAAACACATAACCCATTTGTTACATCCTCCATACTCACACAACATACACCAAAAGGGCCAAAAAGAAGTCACGACTTAACAAACTTACCAATAAAATTGGACCCGTACATCAAAATAATTATACAAAAGTTTTACTAATACAAACACAGCATCTATTTGTACACTTTGTAGACACATATGCATTATCCAAGATCTTACTATACGTTCTGTGATGGCTTACCCTTTCCGGGGTCTGTGATACCAGCGCTTGTCCCCTGGCAGGACTGCCCCTGCACATATGCAGTGTGCCCACAATTGTTCCCATGGCTTGCCCTTCGCAGGGGTTGTGATACCAACACTCATCCCCTGGCTAAGCTTTTCCCCAAATATACCAAGGTTTAGTATCCCTAGTCCATCTTATGCTAGTAAGCAACCATGGGTACTTTCAGACGATACGGGGCCCTTTGGCCCCGTACCGGCACCACCGGCTTCGTTCCCCGCCGGGGTCACCCCGTAACGGCACAACAGACGTGCCGGGGGGATCCCGGCGGGGAAAGTGGGAGGGGCCGGGGCCACGCGGCGCAACGTGCGGCCGCACGGCCCCGCCCCCTCCACGCACCCCACCGCCCGCCCTCCGAGGAGACGGGCGGGCGGCGGGGCCAATGCGGCCGCCACGTCCGGCCGATCGTGCCATGGCCCGGGATCCCGCCGGGGATCCCGGGCCGTGGCACGCGGCCAGACGTTACTTTTACTTGGCCACGGCCTGGGGTCCGTTTGACCACGCTTCCCGGGACCTTCCCCCGGCTAGCCCAGGAAGCGTGGTTCAAATGAACCCCATGTGTTTATTGACCGTGGCCAACATCTGGCGCGCCGCAAACAGACGTACGGGACACGGTGACCACAGGTGGGTATTCACCGTGGTTCACCGTGTCAACGTCACGTCTGAAAATACCCCATGTAACCCAGTAACTTAAGACCTACTACTTTACTAGGCACTAGACAGTAAGTTGTCGGTCTATGGCCTGGCCTTAGTAAATAAGATGGGGGTCTGAGATGAAACAGGGCTGAGACAAAACAGCCCATTCCATTTCTATGTAACAGTTCTGCAAAAACAAAACTGCTGTCGAAAATTTCTATCAGAATCCTGATTGATCAAAAATTTTGATTGGAATTCTGACCAAACAATTTGCACATGTGCGAAATGGCACTGGCCATCATGACACATGCACAAATGGTGCTGGCCATCATGGTGCATCTACAAAATGGCACCAGCTGTACTGTGTAAGTACAAAATGGCCATTATAGTGCAGGCACCAAATGACGGTGGATGTCACAGAGCCACCATTTTGTATATGACCAGCGCCATTTTGTACATGTGCAATATAGTGATTTTTAATTTTTTTTACCTAGGGAACAAAATTCAGACTGATGGTTCGGTCTGAGGGCACTTTTATACAAGCGAGTTGCAGTTGTGTGACCCGTTTGTGCGATTTTTCAAAATCCTGAAAGGCAGGATTATACATGACGATGGACGCGATCATGCGCATTCAAGGCATGTTGTTTGCTGACCGTGAACTAAATACCTCACACAATGAGATATTTAGTTCACGGTCGGCAAATGCGAACTAAATATGTCACACATCAAGGTTTTGAGTTCGCCATCATCAAGCAAAGTGCAACTGCTTTGAATGCGGATGACCGCGTCCATCATTATGTATAATCCTGCCTTGCAGGATTTTGAAAAATTGCACGAGCAGGTTGCATGACTGCGACCTGCTCATATAAAAGCAGCCATTTCATTTTCACCAGAAAGGGTTCAACTGATTGGATCTGTTGGAAACTAACTTTCAGCCCTAGACAGGTCTCCACAGAGCTGTCTACCCTGACATCCACCCTCACAATTGGCAGCAGCTTTACCCACCCATACTCCAGTAGCAGCAGCAGTGGAGGTGGTGACAGTGAGAAATGCTGCTGGGGTGCCTGAGCCCCTGAAAACCCCAATTTATCAAGGTCACCTAGCTGCCTGGAGATTCTAGGCCAAAATCTGGAGTGTCTGGGTCGAACCCAGAGAGGTGACAACCCTAAATTCTTCTCCCATTGGTAGGAAAACCATGACTCTTCTGAAGATCTTTCCCCATATCTCTCCAAGCCTATTTAGATCAACTGGGTTGTCCTTTCTGGCTATCTAAAGGTTCAATGTGATCCAGGAATAAGCATGATCATCTCTGCGTTTGAGTGACTACCTTGAAAGATGTTTTTGTCCCTCATCTACTGCTAAAAATATGGCTCCCACTCACCAGGTGCTCGGGCTTAATATGAAAAGTTCCGAATCAGGGGCATAGCCAGGTGGGAATGGGCCCTGATGCAGAAGATGGAACGAGCCCCACACTGGGGAACTTCACTCCAGTGGGTGAAAAGTTGAACAGACATGACGCTAAGTTACCACCCTTTAACCCTCCGTGGTGGTTATTTATGCATGTTGCAGGGCTGTATTGGTGCCCTATGCAGCCCTGAAACATGCATAAATGACCACCAAGGGTGATTAAAGGGTGGTTAACGTCATTTCTGTTTTCACCCAGTGTGTGTGCATATGGATTCTATATGTGTACACCCCCACCCGGGGCTCTTGGGCCCCAGTGTGTCTGCACCTCCTGCTTCAGACAAGTCACGGTTGCCCTACCAATGAGAGAAGAATTTAGGGTTGTCACCTCTCTGGGTTCAACCATGAGACTCCAGATTTTGGCCCAGAATCTCCAGGCAAACAGCTGACCTGGTAAAAGTGCTGCACCTGTTCTAGCTACACCCCTGCTCAGAGCTATTGTATCGTTCTAGTGACCTGTTCACACTATGCTGTTGTTTTAACTGGAGTCTTTCTCTTTCCTGTCATTTCATTCAAGGACCATTAGCTCCCCCTATTTCCATCTCTTCCCTTCTCTGCAGAGGGCAGAGGGCAGGGTGTGAAGGTATTGGTACTCAGCTTTCTAGAACATAGTTTTCACATTGATCTCAAATACGAGAGACATAGTCCACAATCTACAAACCACTTGAGTAAGTGGTTTGTGGATCATGGCACATAGTTAAGATATTGGACCAACTGACTTAGTGAGAGTGTGCAAGCTATTGAGCTACACAGAGCACTTCTTTCTTGCCTGAACTCTGAAGTTGGAAAACTTGCAGACAGTCACCAACAGAAGTTGATCCAATAGAAGGTATCATCTTAACTACTTTGGGTGTTAACAAACAAAATGTTAACCCACATTAGCCCACAGCAGGTGACTGTTCACCAGCGCATTTATTAGGTGTTCACCTCCACTGGCCGCATGGCTTCCATCCACCACCAGACTCACAATCTCCACTTATGGCGGGGTCTTGGAGAATGTGGAGCCTGCCATGCAGGCAAATATGGGCTAATGTGTGCCCATGTGTCTGCGTCCTGTCAATTAGGTTGCGTGAAGGACCTTTGTGTGTATAGGTTCACCAGCACCATAGAGTCACAGGTGGAAATCTTAGCATCCAAGGAGCAACTGCTTCCTTTCACTCTCTCTGTCTTTCTGCTCTCACTCTCACTGGTGCTGCCAGTGAGGGCTGCCTGCAAGCTCATGAAATACACACATAAGGTTGCCCATTTATTAAGCTGGCCACGCTAAACACGCGAGTGGGGGCTGAATGGGGGATGCATGGACTGAACCGACTGCGGCGGGCTATTGTCTCATTTATTAACACCCTTTTTCTGTGTCATCTCAGCATGCAGGAGTAAAGATTACTGGAACTTCTCTGATGTGATTACATTGTTCTCCAGCATCTATATAAAAATACAGCATTTATATAAAAAAATATATCAGTCCCTTCTTGTGGTCACAAAAAAAATCCTCCCAAATATGGGGATCTCATCACAGGTGAAAGAAATTGTTTGAAAAGCTGTGTGGAGCCTGGAAAATAGCTCTGAGAGGTGTGAACTAACCTGTTTATTTCAATCAGTGTTTTTACACACACATTTCTCCTGCATGTTTGCTGTTACATCCTGAACTTTCTGTGTGTTTAAACCACTGACCCAGATCTTAAACATCCGGCTCTTTGAACTTCTGCGTAGAACTTCTCCCAGAACTTTTGTGTGTAAAAAGTTCTCCTGGTAAACTGCTTTGCTCCATGTAGCTGTGTTCACTTGGTTTCCATGTCAGCCTTTCACTTCTACAGCTGTGGCTACTTTAGGCTGCCTCAGGGCAGTGTTAGTGTGAAGAATGCATCCAGGAACTGCCTCCGGGCAGTGTGTGTGTGAAAAATGTATCCGGAACTTACTTGTGGACTTGTAAACCCAGAAGACTGAAAAATCTGGAACTTTAAGGTGTGTGTAAAAATGCCCAGTGTCATAATGTTGTTAGCTAGTTCATCCCTCACATAAGAAAGGAAATGGGCCATTTTTAAAATTCATTAAACGAATGTTTACTTTTGAGGTTGGTCTAGGAGTGGGTAAATGTTTTAAGGTGCAGAGAATGGATGATGTTCGATATGGGGGTTTGGAGAAGCGCTGCTCTGAACTGTATAAACTCTGGCTTTATGAAAGACATGTTTCTGGAACCTCACTCTTCTGGCTATCTGCACACAGATACCACCCACTATTTGGGGATCCTGCTTAGGTTGGCAGGCAATCGGGCCTTTGCTGTGGCGGGTGCGGGCACCTCAGTGTGGAATTTGCTTCCTTCAGATGTCCATCTTGTTTCCTCCCTCCCCACCTTTAGAAAGCACCAGAGGTCTTTCCTATTTTCCATGTCCTTTTAGATGATCCACTGCTGGTTCCCCTTCATATATTTCCTTCCCCATTTCCCTTTCCCTTTTTAACTGTTCTATAGTTGTTTTATTGTATCCACTGCTGTTTTATTGTATTTTTGTCACAATGTTATGAAATGCTCTGAGCACCATTTGGCAGTGTGTGTGTGTGTCCTATATAAATAAGATATTTATTATTGTTGTTTTGTTATTATATTGCTACCAGTTCACATGTCCAGTGTCCACAATGGTGATTATGTTTTACTCCTGTCCCCTGTACTGGGGCAGTGAAGGGAAAGGAGCAAACTGTACATGAGGTCGCTAGAGCAATCCAGACTGGTTCAGCATTGGTTGGTGCTTTTATGCCACCAAAAGTCAGACTTCTACTCGGGTATCATCTTGTGCTAGAGTGCAAACCATGGGCTAATCAGGGGTAGTTGCTGCTCCTTTTTGAAGATCAGCAAACTGCGATCAGCAGGACATTCCTCACCGCCCTTTCCCTACTCACCACCCGTCATGAGTCATCCGGTACAGCACCAGCAAAACACCAGACATAGGGCTTTCACAGTTCTTCTCATGCTCAGAACTGCCTTGTGTTCCTCTCTGTACATCAGCATCCCAGTTACATGGCACATCGGTAACCTATTTAGTGTAATACAATGCAGCCAATATACTAGACTGTAAAAACAGTTTGGGGAACTATTATTGCAAGATAATCCCAAGTGCCTTGTAGCATACAGAGCAATTGATGCTGTTGAGATTAATTAATGGACAAAGTGAAGCTGAAGTGTTTAATCCATCTCAGAAGGCATATTTTTGCCTGTATATCACTGCTGCTGTTCAAACTCTATCATGAAAAGGAAAAAACAACACACATACATTTCTTTCCTTGAAGCATCTGGAAATCCTATGCTGCCACTATGCAATAGTCAATGACCAAGTATTGCTAAACCCAGTGGAATAGTATCACAATATTGGTCACAGTCAATGGTAGAGTCAATCATGGAATTTAAGCAGAAGTCATATATCAGAAGTGGGACTTATTCAATGACCCCGAAAGGTCCAATAAGTTTATTTATAATTTGTAAGAAGAGGTAAGTGTAACTCAAAGTCATGCTCAAGGCATAAAAGATAAATTCAATATTTTTTGAGATTTCATACAATTGGTAAAATGGATTTTGTAGCTGAGATTTTTCAGCTTCTTCTTCAACACATAACAAATTGAGAATATTGGGAAGCAGGAAGCTGGACTTGATTGATCAGGGTTATGATTGCATATGGCAAAAGCTATGTTCCTTTAGTGTTTGAGCATTTAAGATAGTAGCTGTATGCTTTCACATACTTTACTAAATAATGATTTCCATCACAGAGGTTGCCAGGGCTGGCCTTAGACATTGCAGGGTCCAGGGCAAAGACAAAATGTGGGCCCCCTTCAGCTGTACCCACTTTCAACAGCCCCACCCACTTCCCTTTGACATTTAGAGAATTGTCATATAAGTTATTTTTAACTTGTTAGTTAGTTCTTTGGTGCTCCAAAGAACATTTAAATCTGGTTTAGATGAAAGGAAGCACAGGAAACAGATATGGTTAAAAGGCAAAGACTCTTTTTTAACACATGACGGCATGCACAGCGGGATATGGACAGATTATCCATGGCCTGAACCCTCCTTCCCTTGAGCATATTCCTATTACACTCCCAACACAGGAGTTCAAACCTAGATCCAGCTGATCAAACCGAGATCAAACGACCCCCACAGGGCCACAGCACACACGTACACACACACCCATTAAAGCAAGGGTGAGGAACTGAACCTCAGACCCATTGCAGCCAAAAACAGCCCTCAGCAAGATTTTGTCAGTGTGACCCCTTTCCAGTTACTGGATTTGGGGATCTCAAGCAACAAAGCACTGAAAATCTGGTCAAACATATCAAACAAGAATGAGCTCCGATAAGGGGAGGAGAGGAAAAGGTATTGACTGGGTGGCCCTTACCTCAGATGCTGCTGGGCCTGGGTCTTCTGGGAGGACTGGAGGTCAGTCAGTGGCAGGCAGGCTTAGGTTGCTAAGTGGCACGGGACAGCAGGGCCTCTCCTTGGGCAGGTTGGTGGGTCCCTTTTCCCCTCCAGGAGCCACGGAGGGCAGGGGGGATGGGGCAGCCATGGGACGTGGGGGTGGAGAAGAGGGAGCAACCCCCTGTTGCACACACTCACTCACATACACACACAGTCTTCTCTTTCTCATACACACACATGATCTCACCTCTCTCTCTCTCTCTCTCTCTCTCTCTCTCTCTCTCTCTCTCTCACTTTCTCTCTCTCACACACACACACACACACACTCAACTCTCTCTCTTTCACTCATACACACACGCTCACCTCTCTTTCACTGTCACACACCCATTCAAACACACACACATGCCCTCTCTCTCTGTCACACACCCATTCAAACACACACACATGGCCTCTCTCTCTGTCACACACCCATTCAAACACACACACATGCTCTCTTTCTCTTTAACACACTCACACACCCATTCAAACACACACACATGCTCTCTTTCTCTTTAACACAGTCACACACCCATTCAAACACACACACATGCTCTTTCTCTTTAACAGTCACACACCCATTCAAACACACACACATCATGCTCTCTCTCGCAGTTACACACTCAAATACAACACACACACACACCCATTCAAACACACACACACACACACACACACACATTCACTACTCACACAGACACTTCGTCAGCCAGACTAACCTGGCCCCCGGGCCCCACGCCTGCTGCTGGTCCCGCCTACCATAGCCTGCTCCAGCCTCTGGATCGCTGTTTGGAAATCCCACTGTGTGCTTCTGCACCATGCACACGCCAGATCCACCAGCCATTTCTTGAATCTGGCAATGCTAAGACTACATTTCCCAGTATACCAGATTCAGGAAATGGTTTCTCCTGGTGTGTGCATGTATGCGGAGGTGCACAGCAGCAGCAAATTTCAAGCTGTGCTGGCAACAACAGCACAGCAGACTGTTGGGTTGTGCAGGAAGCAGTGCTGCAGTGGGGAGCAGGGGCATTCAGGTGGGCAAGTGGTGGGGGCCGCCTGAGAAGCTAGCATAGTGTGTTGAAATGTGAAAGAGTAGCTAAAGCCAGAATACTGACTATGTAAAAGTGAAAGCTTCCTTCAACATCTTTTATCTGTGCGAGTTATTGATTTTACTGATGGAAATTAAGTGGACATCTTTACTGATGGACATCTTTACTGATGGAAGTTAAGCTCATACCTTGTTTTAACCTACTCCGCCAGTGGGGTCGCAGGGTACCCCGGAAATTGTACAAAGAAATTCATAAAATTTTTAGCAAACCTGTTCACTTCATATTCCATGCATACCTCAAGGATAATGGGGTAAGGTGTGCCCCACTGGTTCATCCCACCCCTCCCCCTGTTGTAGTTTAAAAAAAATTTATTGTGATCACTAAAACGTTATTGGGACACTATTGACCCCTGTTGGAATGAATGGGAAAATGAAAGCACCATATGGCCAGGCTTATGGGGTCATATTTGCTCCAAACACAATGAAGCATTTTGTCTGCTTTCATAATATGCCATTTTATGTGTGTACAGAAAAGTTTCATTTCAAGTGCATGGGGGGAGGGGTCAATTATACTGTAAGTGGAAGACTTTCAAGTTTGCTTTATCTTTAGATTCTTTACACAGCAGCTAACCATTTTATACTGCTACTAATCATTTCTATAGCATACACAGCACTTTACAGTCACAGATTTTCAGAGACAGGTCCCTGTCCATTGAGTTTACAATCCAAGATGGACACAGGTGAGGGGAACAAAGACACACACATGTTCCCCTTTTATAGATGGGGAACTGAGGGTGAGAAGTTGTGACTTGCCCAAGGCCAGCCAGTGAGTTCATGGCTAGGGTAGGATTCAAACACTGAATTCCCAGGTCCAAGTCCAGTACCTTATCCACTACACCACACTGGCTTTCTAGGCTGAGAGGTTGTGAACTTGTGACTGGCCCAAGGCCACCAGTGAGTTCATGGCTGGGGCAGGATTCAAATCCTGGCTTCCCAGGTCCAAGGCTAACACCTTATTCACTACACTATACTGTGAAGCTTCAATTATGTTTTTTTTTACTTGCAAGGTTGTGTTGAAAGAAATTGTCCTATTAGGCTGAAGGGGTCAATTCAACCCCACCATTAGTTACTATGACAGCTGGCTATTGAAATGCCTACAGGCTCCTAATAGTTCCGGCACTTGAAATGCAGACAAGCTGTCTGCCTGTGAGTTGTCACCCACTTTATCTTTCTTTGCTTGTGAATGGAGAGAACATCAGAATGTTATCACTTGTTATTAGCTAGATGTTATGTCATTTGCATATTAATGTGCTGTCCCTGACACAAGGAAATCTGCTGCAAGTCTATTGTTTCCTTTGAAAGAATACTTAGTTGAAAATCTTGTTACTTCCTCAGTTTCTGCACATCTTATGTTCCAGAAATTGGGGGTGGGGTGGGGATTTTCAATTCAAACCAGTACCATTGCTGGTGAGTTTTTACTGGTACCAGTTGAGGTTCTAGTAACACAATGAACTTTCGTGTTAGACATACATTTCTGTGCCAAACACAATAAAATTTGTGTTTACCTTAAACTGTAGTCATATTCAAATCAATCATATTTATATTTTTCAGCTCTGATGTAATTGGGGTATATCATACCTCATAAGCAGATTAATACAGAAGGTTTTTTTAGGAGAGAACAGGGTTAAAATAAAAAGAAAACTGGAGGGCATTTTTACATCAGAGACATTTCTCCCACAGCTTAAAAATCCGGCTTTGTGAAACGTCCACAGGAAATGCTCCTTACTGGACCGGAAGTCACTCAAGTACTGTTCAAAAGAAATGTCTCCCATCTAAAAATGCTCAATGTATTCCATTCTGATTTTTAACCTACCTTTGCAAAAGTGCGTGTAACACACAAAGCCATATTCACAAGTGAAAACTCAACTGAATAAGTCTTTCTGGTCTGTTTTGCCAGGAATTATGCACAGATACTTATTTTCTGTACGTTTATAACGCATATGTAACTTAGACTTCTATCATTTTACTCTCTGTTTTACTAGGATTGAAACTACACCAAATATGATTGGTTAACCTACATATTGGGATTACAGGAATACTGCTTTTTCATAATCATAGAACATTTCTGATAAACTCCGGTGGACCGCAGCGGGACAGAGACTAGTGCACAAGGAGGGACAACAAACAGGGCAGCAGCCAGAGTTGAGCTTTGAGGGAAGGATCTTTGTTATCCTCCTTGCACACGAGTCGCTGTCGCTGTCCCACTTAGAGTGCAGGGATTCCCCAGCAGCAGTGAGTGAGCGCCTGGCTCCTGATGCTGATCCAGGGAATGGAGGGGGGACCCTGGACCCTACCTGGACCCTACCTGGACCCTATCTGCTCCTTCACAGGGTGAGGTCCACTGCAGGGCTTTGAGTGCTGGGCACTATCTCGAATTCCCACATGACCACGTCACAGCTGGGGGTGGAATAGTGGATGGGGCCAAGGGAGGAGGTGGGACAGGGCTGGGTGGCTGCTCATATGGTCGACATCTTGACCCACCCCAGGGCATGGTGGGACAGCCAACAGCTGCCCACCTGGCTTCCCCATAGAGTGACCATCTGCCCCACCCGTTCCCCATGCTGGCCCCAAAGTGTGGAAACAGTGATTGCCCACTATGGGGCGCATGGGGATTGAGCTCGCCACAGCTTTTGGGGCTGCACCCATTGTCAGTAGACAAAGTGAACAATAACTCACGACCTTCCCAGAAGCTGAAATTTGTCTGCATCCACTCTGATGCAAATCCTTATGTATTACTAATAGATTTGTAGAAGTCTATATTGACTCATAGAAGATTCATGACTGGAGGAGGGGAGCTTGAATCACAATGACTATTATTAACAATAAATGATTCACTCAGTTCTAGCAGATTTGGACAGCAAACTAGAAGGCAGTTTTCTAGCAGTATCTGTGTTTGATTAACATCACTGTTGATTAATTTCAAGGCATGGTGTACATCAGTACCTCTTTCCATATGCATGCCATTATTTTGTACTGACAGTAGTCTATTTAGAATATGGTAGAACCCACTAGAATAAAGAGGTGTTCAGGTGTGAGAGGATCGTAAAGCATGTCTAGAATATAGAAAGGGGGACATAACACATTTCTGGAATAAGTAAGGATTTGGACAGGCCCATTAAGAGAAATTTGGGGCCCTGGTAGCCCTGAATTTGGGTACATTCTGGGAGCTGGGGGCTCCCTACCTCCCATCCCTAACACCCTAATAAATTTTGAAATCGGTTTGGGGCCAAGTACAATTGGTCCATCACTTCCTTCTTCAAGTCTGGATCTGGGAGATCTGTGTATGGTGTCCGACTCCTGCAGAGTTCAATTTACTACTCCAAGCACTTTTTACTAAGTACACCCTGCCACCAAACATATCAGACTAATCCAAGGTGGAGAGAGTGAATGACCCAGTGGATCATATCTCCTAGAGGGCATGAGTGTCTAGTAATATCATCTGATATAGTGTCTGTTGTCGTTAGGAAGTTATTTAGAGGAAAATAAAAATGCAGCCACATCCACAGAATGACATCTGTCTGTTCAGAAGAAACAGCATGAGCAGGTCAAAACAAGTAACAATGCAGGCAGTTGCAAATCAGTACAGACAGGCAGTACAGAGGAAAGAGTCTTTCAGTCCCCATGACATTTCATGAGTTTAGACTTCTCTGAAGTGAAGTAAACCACTTAATCCTTGGGTGAACAGATTTGATGCTAATGTCCTGTGCTTTGTTGTGTACTATGATCTAATTGAGAATTAATGCATTCTCTTTTGTCCCCTGCTTGAACTTTCCTGGGCACTCCCTTTGGACTATGAAGTACAAGGTTAACACCAGCAGCTTTCCTTACCATATCATTTTTCCCCCCCTGTGTTGAAAGGCACTTAGAATCTTGTCAGTTGACTTACCCACGTGAAAAAAACAAGTGCAGCTGAAAAAGACTTTGTACTTGAAGTTTGTGCACATTTGTTTTAGAGAAGAGCATCGATCTATATGACTATTCCATTCTGTTTTACCCCTCATCCTTAATAATGATTGCTACTACTACTATTTATCATTTCTATAGCACTACTAGGCATATGCAGCACTTTACAGTCACAGATTTTCAGAGACAGGGCCCTGCCCAGTGGGCTTACAATCTAAGATGGACACGGGTGAAGGGAACACAGGGAGAGACAGACACACACACATCCCCATTTTTAGAGATGGAGAACTGAGGTTGAAAGGTTGTTACTTGCCGAAGGCCACCCAGTGAGTTCATACCTAGGATAGGATTTGAAACCTAGCTTCCTACATCCAAGTCCAGCACCTTATCCACTACACCATACTGGCCCTCTAGGCTGAGAGGTTTAGAATTGCCCAAGGCAATTCTCCCAGTAGGGGTGGGACTATTGGTATCGGATTAATCTGATAATGCCGATAATTGTCGGTATCGGCAATATCTGATTTTTAACATTGCCGGTTTTATAGGACTTTTAACATCAATGCCATTTAACAATGGCCACAATGTTAAAAATCCGATATTCCAATACCGATAAATCCGATACCTAATAATCTCCCTGGATTCCCACTCCTACTACCCAGTGAGTACATAGTGACGGCAGGATTCAGACCTTGACTTCCCAAGTCCAAGTCCAGCACCTTAGTCACTACACCACACTGACTCTCACTACACAGTTTCTCTGCTACTGGCTCTTTCAGATACAGATCTGTTACCGATGGAAACCAATTAAAATGATTAGCTGAATAACTATGTTGCTTTTAACCAATTAATCAACCTATTAACTATTAAAATATGAAAGAACCTTAATTACAAGTTTATGCAACACAAATAATTGACATTTTGTTTGCTGCTAAGTTTGTGTGGGGTTTTTTATATTAAAAAGTAGAGATTATTACCTTTTTAATTTAAAAAAAAGTTGGTTTTTTCAATCTCATTTAAAATTTGTTTACATTTTATTTTTTATTTTTACACTCCCACTCTGCAGTGTACTCGGTGTCTCTGGGATCCAAAGCACAGTCCAAAATCTTGTTCTAGTTAGTAAATTAGTTTAATTTAATTTAGCCAGTGTATTAATGAATTATACTAAACAGTTAATGAGTGATTTAAGCACTGATATCTGTACATGCTATGGTTGCTTGCAGCTACCAACCCAGTGTAATACTTTCATATAACACCACTTTAAATTGTCAGACTCAGCACAGACAAGCACATGTAAGTCCCACTGGGGAATGTTTTAAGTAGCCTCCTAGCTCAGTTCTTGTCTGTCACTCCAGGGATCAGGAGCTCGTTCTGGAGCTAGTTTCATTGTTTACAGAAGCAAGGAGTATACAGACAACCATACACCTACATCTCTCAATCCTAAAGATTAAGAATCGCCACTCTGCAATGTACTCTGTGTCTCTGGGATCCAAAGCATGGTTCTGAATCTTGATCTTCTAGCTAGTAAAGTTGAACATTGTTGTTTCATTAGTACCCCTGGGTCCAAGCTTCTGCATTAAACTAAAAGTAAAGAAAGTTCCAGAATCTCAGGTTCTTTCCCCATAAAGCCAAGTATTCCATGAAGATGGATTTTCACTGCAGCATTTGCATAGAGGCAAAATTGCTTTTATTGTTTTGGGTTTTTTTTAACAATGTTGATTTTTTTTTTGCCAGCTTTCTATGGTGCTTTATGATAAATCAAGGCTTTTGGATCAGCTGGTCTGAAGCCCAGAGTTTGGGAACTGGGATTCAGGGCAGTTCTTGTCTCAGGCACTGGAGTGTGAACTTGCCCACACTACTTACTTGAGTTGAATGGTGCCTTTTAAGTTTCCCTTTAATTACTAATTGACTCAATTTGACAGTGAGAGTTCATGACTGTTCTCCCGCCCTTGCCCCCCCCAGCCCCATTTACACTTGTTACCTCTTATCTGTACTTTCCCTGACTCAGAAATGGGCAGTGAGCTGCGCACTAGAGATCTCATTGCATTTGATAAGGTCATGGTGGGAAGGCGGGACAAATAGCCTCCTCTTAACTCCTTTTTGTCCCCTCATGCTTAGATTTGATCTCTTACAACCCTCTCTGTAATTGCTGCCTTGGATTCTGTAGAAGGAGGAGAGGGCAGGGGTTGCCAAGACTGTATGCACTGCTCCCTTTCCCCACGCCACTATATGTTCTTGGTGGCAGGCTGTTAGGGGCACACACGTACACCACACCTGCAAGGGCACCTGGGCCGGTTAAAGGATCCCTCAGGTTCTTATATTGGCGACGGGAGTGAGCTACAAGAGCAGTCCCACACCGAAGATCATCACAGGGACTGGGGATTGCCAAGGTGCCCACTCTAGGACTCTTTCGCACACCCACACAATCCAGGGGAAAGGGCGAGGGAGGTGCAGACTCAGTGGTGGTGCAGTGGTAGGGCACGGGGCCCAGGAACCAGGGAACGAGGGGCTAAGGGAAGGACAGGGCACTCGCACAGGATTGAAGGATACCAGGAGAATGAATAGGAACATGGAACCTCACACACAAACACTCTTTAACCCACGTCACTACTCCATGCACTCACCTTTCTCTCTGACTCTTGCACTCAATCACCCACACTCCTTCGCAACACACAAGTCTCAAAGATTCTCAAGGGGCCAGTCTCATGGCACAAGGTCCGATCACCAGCACTGGCTGCTGTCTCTCGGGGGTTTAAATAGCCTGTCTCCTGACCGTGCTTGCAAGCGCGCAGAGCGCTGCACTCCCACTTCCGGTTCTGAGTCCCGCATGCGCCCTGGTCTCCCCGTTGCCTGGTTACTCCCCGACGCTTCCCTATCCAACGTGCGCCCTGCGTTCTCTGCTCCCCGGATGGGCGGGGCTGCGCCTGCTGACGAGGCCGTGGAGCGCTGCCGGGGGTGAGTTCCCGGAGCGCGCCTGTGCAACCACGCGCCATTCCTTCTCCTGCCCCTATTCCTGACACAGGCTCTGCATTGCTGCTTATGTCATTGGCTCCCTCATGGAGGAAGGGACTAGGCTATATAGATTCACACTCCATCTTTAGGGCAAGCTTAGAAGCTACTCTGTGCTGTTGTTTCTGGCTTCTCTCTCCTGCAGACCCAGCCTTAGTCATTTTACTGCCCTAGATGGCAGAGATGGGGAACCCCTGGCCCACACAGGAAGGCCAGGGGAGGCTGACAACACTGGGGAAGCAGCTGGGCGTTCACCAGAATGGGGAGGCCAGAGGCACTGGTGTTGAGGGGTCACTGGGGCATCGAGTAGGGCTGCAACCTTACTGGTAGGGATGGGTTTATGTAGTTTGGAAGTTAGGAGTTCGGACCCAACTCAACCAGTTCAGTCAACTGAACCGAACTCGATTTTTGAATCGAACCCAATTTCCGAACTTGGCTCTGTTCGCCCATCCCTAAAAGATAATATTCCATTTAGTTCAATGGGGTTTGAATTTCTGAACTTTGTTCTTAAGTTCGGAGTTCAGACCAAACTCGAATAGTTCGGTCGACCGAACCGAACTTCGAAACTGAATTTCCGAACTGAACCGAATTTCCAAACTCGGTTCTGTTCGCCCATCCCTACTGACTGGTATTTAACCAGCATGGCTTGTTTTGATATCCTGAGACCAGTTACCAGTGCAGGGCTTTTACTGTCACTATAAAAGCTGGTATAATAAGCCCAGGGGTGGCCTGTCCCCTCCTGCCTGCCTGCCCAGCACCGGCAACTTCAGTCACCCACAGGAAGTTGTCAAAGGCAACTTCCTGATGGGAAAAAAAGAGACAGTACTGCAGCAGCAGAGTGGGCATGTGGCTACCCTTCCTTAGTGCTGGGAGAGGCTGGTTTGGCTTTGTTGGGCTCCAGCTCTGATCTTTGCTCCCACCCCTCTCAGAGCCTCTCCAGCTTTGGGGAGTGAGTCTGCAGCTATCTGCCTCCATGACATCCACACTAGAGTGGACCCACCACCCCCTGATACCCCTGGGAAGTATATTGCCAACCAGGTCTTCTTCACCAAACTCCACTGCCGGGGTACATGCCCCCAGGCATGCCACCCCACCCCCACCCAGGAGTTGGGACCTCCATCTCTATCTAGCTATCTCCTCCCTGTGTTCCTTTTCCTGGGAACACGTATGTGTTTAGATTAAAGCAAAATGAATTTTTGATTGTGCTGCACATATTTCTCTGGTTTCTATGCCCTCTTCTATAAGACAGTGTTATAAGGAACTATTTCTTAGAACTTTTTTTTTTTTTTTTTTTAAAGGTGACTTCCAGGTACCCATGGTGTGTATGTAGGCTACTGAACATGGATTAGAGTCTTGGCATGCATATTTTTATGTACATTAATATTAATTGGTATGTATAAATTAATTAATTAATTTACATATGCAAATTAACATTAGGGTATTTTCCCATGGAAAGCTGGCAACCCCAGCATGAAAACTGAGAGATACGGCCAAAGCCACCGGACAAGATGTAACTGCCGAAACTAGTCCCCGCCATGGCCACAACCTGAGATTCCAGGCTGAGCCACGAATTGAGGAGCACACCCAGACTCCGCACTTGAGACACCATGGGAGGGCAAACCCCTCCAACAAGAGGAGATTCAACCACCCCCAGGTCACCCAAGCCCTCGCCCACCAAATTCACCTCCATCTTGTCAGGATTCAATTGCAGATGACTCGACCTCATCCAAGCCCCCACAGCTGACAGGCACTGGGAAAATAGGGAGACTGCATGACCTGGGTTGATGGAAAAGGAGAGGTAGAGCTGAGTGTCATCAGCATACTGATGACACTGAATGCCCTGAAACCCTCTCACGATCTCCCCTAACGGCTGCATATAGATGTTAAACAAGAGGCGGGACAGAATGGCGCCCTGCAGGAATCCAAACGTGAGGTCCCTGGGGGAAGACGTACACTCCCCCAAGACCACCCGGTGAGTTCTCCCGGCCAGGAACGAACGAAACCAGTACAAGACCTTTCCACCAATTTCAGCACAGTCCCACAGGCGAGTCACTAACACCTCGTGATCGACTGTGTCGAATGCAGCCGAAAGGTCTAGCAGGACCAGTAAGGTCTGACCAGTAAGGTCAGAGTGGGTGTCAAGGTCCAGGGGAAACTCCCCCAGAGCATTCCATAACCGATCCGGTTCCATAAGTCTCCGGGGGAGGACCGATCTAATAGGTCCTGCACCCTGTCGGGGGCTAACATGTGCCAACATGCATGCCTTAGAAGGTAATGGCCAGACCATGACAAAGGCTCTACCCACTTAACTTCTACTAAATGACCCCCTGCCTCGAGGCCGGTGCAGAAAACCAAATCCAGGTCTTGTACTGGTTTCGTTCGTTCCTGGCCGGGAGAACTCACCGGGTGGTCTTGGGGGAGTGTACGTCTTCCCCCAGGGACCTCACGTGTGGATTCCCGCAGGACGCCATTCTGTCCCGCCTCTTGTTTAACATCTATATGCAGCCGTTAGGGGAGATTGTGAGAGGGTTTCAGGGCATGTAGTGTCATCAGTATGCTGATGACACTCAGCTCTACCTCTCCTTTTCCATCGACCCAGGCCATGCAGTCTCCTTATTTTCCCAGTGCCTGTCAGCTGTGGGGGCTTGGATGAGGT